>JAHLTZ010000297.1:0-10439 GCA_025786725.1 Syncephalis fuscata | reverse complement strand
GCGTGCTATTGTGCTATTACACACATACTGTAGCTATATGCAATACCAATCATTAATATATTTATTAATTATATCATGTCACCGACGCTGTTGGTTGGCCGACATAACTAGCAAATCGACGGCAATTGTTAACGGTCAATTATGGCTACAGGGATTGATACTGTCAAGTTGCAATTGGCTATCTATTAAGCAATCGATACATTTTTTAATTAGTATTTGTGTGGGCTTTTATTGTCAAAATAACAAAAAAAGGACTATTATAGCCTTTATTAATTAACTTTACCAATTCTTGATTCTATCAATCATACAGCTAGAAATACGTAATAGCATCTACTATAACCGCATGGCGTTGACGCATTGGCGCATATAACTGACATATGTTGGAAAAATCGTGAAAAGGCACCACAAATAGAAATGGCAATATTAGCATTAAATATTAACAATATTTAATATATATTGGCCGTCGGCACGTATTTTGATTACAATCAACCATAATGACGCTACTATTTATTTTGTAATTATAGCATAGAATCAATCGCTGGTGTTGCATGCGTACTAACATGCGTTTCAACAGCTGTATGCTGCTGTATGCTGCTGTATGTTGCTTAACTATACTGCTTATTAATACAGTAGCTAATATGTGCAGCTTGCTGGCGTGTATTGACATTGATCGCCGCTGATGTCAGTTGAATATTACCACCAACATTGCAACTATAACGAGCGGTGGTTGTCGTACTTATACTCGCTATATACATTGCCATTGCTGTTGCCTTCTTGTATCGTTGAATGTGTGTGTATATGGAGGTCAACTATTTGACATGATGCTTATATCATAGTGCTGATTCCCATTGTAATGCCATGCCTAACCTGATTATAGGTAGTAGCAAATACAGCTACTTTTTTATAAACGCTTTAACATTTAGCATCCTTTAACTAAATAAATATGCTATAAATCAACATTAGTATAGTGTCTAGTAGCTTTGTTATGCCATTCAATTATTTGAATTGTACTATACTGCTAGTATACTAAAAATAGTTACATTCTATAAAGCTACACCCACACTGGTCATTTTAATAATAGCAATAGTGGTTCGTTTGATTGGTTTGATTGTGTTAAGCCTAGTATAATAATATTAAACAATTTGCTGATGATCTAGTATGATTTGAAAGATAAATGGCTAAATTTAACAACATCCAATCTATTGGGCATGAAACTGTGTGGTGGATGGCATTAGCCATTAAAATACTCGTCATTATAGATTTAGTATTTAGTATGCATATGCCTTCTATCCACCCATATCATTACTATTCTGTATTTATTAAGTCATATATCGATCGATCATATAATAAGCACAACCCATTTACAGCAGGTATTTTATTGCCGCTAGCTTTATTGCTATAGGTTCAATTTATTGTACTTACTTAATCGTCTATGTATATCTTCACTATTATTTTATCCATTGATTCTATTCTAAACTATACTCATCATGTCTTATTGATAAAACTCGTTTATTTGTTACTCGCCGTATTGTTTGTATATTTTACTTGATTGCTTGTGCAATACGCATACTATACCTTTATTGCCATTATTTTACACTTTATTTGACCATTCATTTGAATCTATATTATTCCATATTATAACACGGCAAGGAAGAAGGCTTGTGATCTTGTTAAAAGCTAGTATTATTTGAAAACAAAACACAGTGCATGAATGCAAACAGCAACACTAACACTGCATACCTAAAATCTATGTAAAAATAACAGTTGATTAAATGGTAAGTAGTTTGAAGTAAAAATAAGCAAGTATTTATTACATAGCAGCGCCAGTTGTCTTACCATAGTAAACAGCCGATTATAAAAGCGTACATGGCTATTTGTGCTACACCGTCTTTGTCCGCACAATAATACATATTTAATAAAACATAACAATGCTTACCTGTAGCTTCAAAGAAACGGCAAATGCTTTAAATGTAGACTGATAGTCGATAGTCAGAGACTGTCAAGGCAGAATGGCGGAATGGCAGAATGGTAGTGGCAGGACGGTGAACTGGCAAAACGGTGAGATGGTGGAATACCGCTGTTCTGCCACCACCATTTCACCGTTCTGCACCATCAGTCCACCGTTCTGCCACCACCATTTTAGCGTTCTGCACCACCATTTCACCGTTCTGCCATCATCATTTCACCGTTCTGCCACCATCAGTCCACCGTTCTGCCACCACCATTTTAGCGTTCTGCCACCACCATTCCACCGTTCTGCCATCACCATTTCACCGTTCTACCACCACCATTTCACCGTTCTGCCACCTCAGTCACCGTTCTGCCACCACCATTTTAGCGTTCTGCCACCACCATTTCACCGTTCTGCCACCACCATTTTAGCGTTCTGCCACCACCATTTCACCGTTCTGCCATCACCATTTCACCGTTCTGCCACCACCATTTCACCATTTTGCCACCACCATTTACCGTTGAACAATTGAACGGTTGAACCGTCGGACTCACTTCCACCACTTTTGACTCCACTCTCTTTTCATTCCTTTTAGTGAACATAAAATTAAAGTACCTGACATCTGGGTCCAAAATACCATCATCATAGATTTATTATCCAGTATGCATATATTTTTAATCCAACAATATCATTAAGATGTATCTTTACATCCTACTCTTAGTCAATGACAGGTTGAACACTTATATTTATTATGCATTTCAATCAGCTTCACTCAGTCCGCTCAGTGCGTTATAGCTTTATTATAGTTATTTTTTATTATTATAACTGTTTATTACAATTATTAACCATTTAATGTGATTTGTGTCAAACGGCTACTTTTGATATTCGCGCAACTGGCCTGCACATTTGTTCTATTGAACATGGGGACGGGTGGTGAGTTTTATTAACGATCAAATCATCACATTTGGTGTGATTTGGTGGTTAAATGGCTATTTTGATTATTTACGCGTTTGAACTAAACATTCAACCTATTGAACATGGAGCTGGGTGGTGAGCGACATCAAAGTTTAAAACACTTGTCATTATAGATTTATTATCCAGTATGCATATATCTCTATCTACCTACACCACTCCCTTTTATTCCGCACTTCTATGTATCATTCTACGACATACTGGACACATTCTGTTCATTAAGCACACCAGCACACTCATTCCCTCCTTGCGTTATATGCACTATAGTTTGACATCGTTTTATATGTCATTTTACACTCGCCCATCTATGCTCAATCCAAAACTGGTTTTATTTTTGTTCTAGCGTTATTATTAACAACTGTCGACTAATGTCGCTCATTGATCATGCATATATGCTCAGTAGCTATACCACTGCTGTCCATACTTTTTACTTTGTATATTCGTTTTATTATCCAGTAAATACGCGCTAGCTATTACCGTTGTCTGTTTGGTTCTAGCACCATTATTAGAAAAGTTCACGCAAGTTGCTTATCTGCTCATGCATATATGCTCGATAGCTTTAACAAAGCTAGTTGTCTTTTAACTAGCATAGCTGATAGCTGTTATGCTATTTTACCGTACAGTTACTATGCGCCATCAATAACTACTGTCAGCTTGACGCCAGCTTTAATATTGACAAGTTTGACTCGTTCCGCTTAGTCATTCCTTCTCAAGGCGCACTATAGCTTTAATGCTGCTACTCACACAATTACTTTTGGTATTTTATTTGCTCCATATTATTGTATGCTTAATGGCTATGCTTTATTTGCAGAAGCTATACGTTCCTTGTTAGCTGTTTGTTGCAAATTTAGCTCTGAGCACTTCTTTTACTCTTTGCACACAAACGCGCAAGTAGAATAGCCTTCTTACACTGCTAGTGCTCTTTTTGCTGTTTTCCAGTGCTGATATGTTGCAATGGTATCGAACGGGCCAGCGATGAACTGGTATAAGCTATTATACCAAATAAAGCTTGTTATTACAAAATAGATATTCGCTATGGGTGTTATGTATACGAGCTTTAAAAGTGTCGTATAGCTTATTGCAGGGTAATCATGTATTGCGCTATAGCTACTTGAGCACAAGGACAAAGTGTACGTATATTTACCATGTGGCCGTAGACAGTGCTGGCTACTCTATTCGACACAGTTAAAAGCAATAATAAACTTGGCCAAAAACAATTTGCTTTAAAGATTTTATTAGATGGATTGCATTAGTATTCAACATATAAGCCATTGGTATTTACTGTAGCTACAAGCTTGAAACTGGTCCCATTTAGCTGCTTTGCGTGCCGCCTAAATGATCGGCATTGTTTGAAATAAAGCCATAGCTGGTATTGCCAAATAGACAGATTTACTTGCTATGCTACATGTAAAGTTTAGCATAGATCATTTTTACGCTTAGTCGGTTAAGCCGTGTAATCTAGATTTAATCCATCAGCTTATTGCGTTGTAAAGAGCTTACCAATATTAATGTTCAGACAATATAATGACAGCAATAAAGACTGTTTTGCAATAAGTGTACAAAAAAACACACGGTTTACTACATATTACACTAATAGTTACATGTACTGAAGATTCTACTGGAATGGTTGTAGCTGCTTATACGGAAGACTAAGAGCAATTGCGTAGTACATTGGTCATAGACGGTTTTAGACGACTCATGTTTTATTACGACATTTTCCACAACTATCACAATACATAAGCTGGCTTTACCGCTCCTCCGAACCAACATTGCACCTTTATCTTCTCTTTCTACTCTTTACCACTCGATATACGCTACACTCATTCGCCCTTACTGCCATTTGTTGTCCAATATGCTTTGCACTTGCTAGCCGTCTAATGATTACAAGATCACTGCTGGTTGCTGTTATATGTACTAAGGTCGGTAAACGGGCGTGGGAGGTGCGATGCAGTTGTGCCTTTTGGCTATGAAGCACTGGATATGCAGTGTTCTAGAAGCTATATATCACGCAGTGTGTACCCCAGCATGCTGTAGAAGGCGCTTGTCTGCACATAGTTGATTGGTCTTTTGTATAGTAACATTGGTACGCTTACCGTGTGTTTGTTTGCGAGGTTGCCTTGCTGAGTATCTGGCTGTTGAGGCGACATAAGGTTTGCGCTTGAAGATATCTGATATCTGATGGTGCAGAGCAAATGTTGTTTGGACAACCACTACTTATTGCGGTGTAGTCAAGCAGCAAACATCATTGGCACATGTGGCTCATCTCGTTTACTGACCCTCTTCAATAGATATAGATTTAAGCGATATTTAGATTTGGCAAGAACAGGGCCACAATATGCTGTACAGTCATCCGGTTTGTACTAGTCTATCATTATTTATGTATTTCTTTGTTTAAATAAATAAATGTAGCATTTCTTATTTATTAACATACTACTATTAGTTGCGTTCATATAAATACAGACATCTTCCCATTTAATAATAGTACTAGTTGTTTCTGCTATTGTTATTACACTGATAATAAACAACCTATTAAGCCATTGAATGTGCTTTGAAGGCAAACGATTAAATTTGATGCATCCATGCAGTTGAGCTAGACAATTGCTCTGTTGAACATAATAACGAGCGGTGGTGAATCAAAGTTTAAAATATTTATTGGCATAGATGTATTATCCAGTACGCTTATATCCAACATTTACTTGTATCATTCGTCTATTATCGCATACTATTATGTATTATTCTACAATACACTAGCCGCATTCTGGTTATTGTATGCGGCAACACACCTCACTCATCCCAACTATTACGCTGTACATTCACTAAATTGTATGCTGTTTATTGTATAACGCATAAGAGCTATGCAACGCCATTGTTGTTTTGATTCCAGATCTATTATTAAATAAGTGCTCTTTTATGTTTTAGCGCTTTTGGCATCGGAAAGGCGCTGTAGCATTAACACCATTTGTGCGGGCGCTTGAATGGCCATATTGGTACACTGTAGCTTTAGTACTGTAGATTTGACATAAATATTATATACTTTATATTTATAGAGTGTTGTTATATATTGTTATACAGTATATTGGCCACACTACATCGATTGGCGTTGTCCATTTTACCCTAGCTTTATCTTTAAAGTTGGCCACTTATTACACTCATTTTGCTAATGCCCATGTTACACGGTTACAATTAGACATACTAGAAAATTAACAGTAAATTAACTAAAAATATACTGCAGTCCAATTGATTCTGCCTACTCAAACGACAATTATGGCCATACTAAGCCAATAAAATGAGATGTGCAAATACTTAGTATTTTATCCAGAATTGTACATGCATATCAGAGTAATATTGGTTAAATATTGGTATAAATAATAAGTATACAGATAAATTTGTTTATTTACTGATGTAGTTTGTTTATTATGATAGTGCATTGATCAGTGTATGGTATATTGGCTATTAGCTATCAATTCAGCCTATTCTAGTGCAGCCACTGTAGCCACTGTAGCCATTTCAGCTAAGGGCCGCTTAGTATGGTCCTCGCAGGTCATTACTTGTATTTCAGCTACTGTATTTTGTTTATTTTACGTAGTTTTACGTAGTTTACGCATCACTTGCTTCCCTGCGTTGCTTCTACGTATTTGTCTATGTAATAGTGCACTGCACACCATACTTGCTCCATTTCACTTATGTTGGCCTCAGTCCACACTGTATATCGCTCAGTACCTTCCCAACAGTCCCACTTTTTGATATGAATATATAACAGCATCAAAAGCTAAGTTGAGATAAACCCAAGGTTTAAAGCTGTGAGCCAACCATTGCACCATTTCCGGTTGGCCTTGCCATTGCTGTGAATACGCATTGTTCCGTTGATCAGCACCAAAGCCATTGCTAATTGACAACAGCTGGTTTGTCTACCAGAAGGTTAAACAGCGTGGATGTGCATGAGCAAAATAGTTTAATTTTATTAATAATAAAGCTAGTGCAAAAATAAATATGGTTGGATAGATGAAGGATGGACGATAATAAAATGATATGTAGAATAGCAAATGTACGGTAAAAAACATAAAAGCAGTGTCAAACAGTGTATATAGCGTAATGAGCAAAGTATATTGCCGCATACAATAACCAGAATGCGGCTAGTGTATTGTAGAATAATACATAATAGTATGCGATAATAGACGAATGATACAAGTAAATGTTGGATATAAGCGTACTGGATAATACATCTATGCCAATAAATATTTTAAACTTTGATTCACTCACCGCTCGTTATTATGTTCAACAGAGCAATTGTCTAGCTCAACTGCATGGATGCATCAAATTTAATCGTTTGCCTTCAAAGCACATTCAATGGCTTAATAGGTTGTTTATTATCAGTGTAATAACAATAGCAGAAACAACTAGTACTATTATTAAATGGGAAGATGTCTGTATTTATATGAACGCAACTAATAGTAGTATGTTAATAAATAAGAAATGCTACATTTATTTATTTAAACAAAGAAATACATAAATAATGATAGACTAGTACAAACCGGATGACTGTACAGCATATTGTGGCCCTGTTCTTGCCAAATCTAAATATCGCTTAAATCTATATCTATTGAAGAGGGTCAGTAAACGAGATGAGCCACATGTGCCAATGATGTTTGCTGCTTGACTACACCGCAATAAGTAGTGGTTGTCCAAACAACATTTGCTCTGCACCATCAGATATCAGATATCTTCAAGCGCAAACCTTATGTCGCCTCAACAGCCAGATACTCAGCAAGGCAACCTCGCAAACAAACACACGGTAAGCGTACCAATGTTACTATACAAAAGACCAATCAACTATGTGCAGACAAGCGCCTTCTACAGCATGCTGGGGTACACACTGCGTGATATATAGCTTCTAGAACACTGCATATCCAGTGCTTCATAGCCAAAAGGCACAACTGCATCGCACCTCCCACGCCCGTTTACCGACCTTAGTACATATAGCAGCAACCAGCAGTGATCTTGTAATCATTAGACGGCTAGCAAGTGCAAAGCATATTGGACAACAAATGGCAGTAAGGGCGAATGAGTGTAGTGTATATCGAGTGGTAAAGAGTAGAAAGAGAAGATAAAGGTGCAGTGTTGGTTCGGAGGAGCGGTAAAGCCAGCTTATGTATTGTGATAGTTGTGGAAAATGTCGTAATAAAACATGAGTCGTCTAAAACCGTCTATGACCAATGTACTACGCAATTGCTCTTAGTCTTCCGTATAAGCAGCTACAACCATTCCAGTAGAATCTTCAGTACATGTAACTATTAGTGTAATATGTAGTAAACCGTGTGTTTTTCTTGTACACTTATTGCAAAACAGTCTTTATTACTGTCATTATATTGTCTGAACATTAATATTGGTAAGCTCTTTACAACGCAATAAGCTGATGGATTAAATCTAGATTACACGGCTTTAACCGACTAAGCGTAAAAATGATCTATGCTAAACTTTACATGTAGCATAGCAAGTAAATCTGTCTATTTGGCAATATCAGCTATGGCTTTATTTCAAACAATGCCGATCATTTAGGCGGCACGCAAAGCAGCTAAATGGGACCAGTTTCAAGCTTGTAGCTACAGTAAATACCAATGGCTTATATGTTGAATACTAATGCAATCCATCTAATAAAATCTTTAAAGCAAATTGTTTTTGGCCAAGTTTATTATTGCTTTTAACTGTGTCGAATAGAGTAGCCAGCACTGTCTACGGCCACATGGTAAATATACGTACACTTTGTCCTTGTGCTCAAGTAGCTATAGCGCAATACATGATTACCCTGCAATAAGCTATACGACACTTTTAAAGCACGTATACATAACACCCATAGCGAATATCTATTTTGTAATAACAAGCTTTATTTGGTATAATAGCTTATACCAGTTCATCGCTGGCCCGTTCGATACCATTGCAACATATCAGCACTGGAAAACAGCAAAAAGAGCACTAGCAGTGTAAGAAGGCTATTCTACTTGCGCGTTTGTGTGCAAAGAGTAAAAGAAGTGCTCAGAGCTAAACTTTGCAACAAACAGCTAACAAGGAACGTATAGCTTCTGCAAATAAAGCATAGCCATTAAGCATACAATAATATGGAGCAAATAAAATACCAAAAGTAATTGTGTGAGTAGCAGCATTAAAGCTATAGTGCGCCTTGGAAAGGAACTGACTAAGCGGAACGAGTCAAACTTGTCAATATTAAAGCTGGCGTCAAGCTGACAGTAGTTATTGATGGCGCATAGTAACTGTACGGTAAAATAGCATAACAGCTATCAGCTATGCTAGTTAAAAGACAACTAGCTTTGTTAAAGCTATCGAGCATATATGCATGAGCAGATAAGCAACTTGCGTGAACTTTTCTAATAGTGGTGCTAGAACCAAACAGACAACGGTAATAGCTAGCGCGTATTTACTGGATAATAAAACGAATATACAAAGTAAAAAGTATGGACAGCAGTGGTATAGTTACTGAGCATATATGCATGATCAATGAGCGACATTAGTCGACAGTTGTTAATAATAACGCTAGAACAAAAATAAAACCAGTTTTGGATTGAGCATAGATGGGCGAGTGTAAAATGACATATAAAACAATGTCAAACTATAGTGCATATAACGCAAGGAGGGAATGAGTAGAGTATGCTGGTGTGCTTAATGAACAGAATGTGTCCAGTATGTCGTAGAATGATACATAGAAGTGCGGAATAAAAGGGAGTGGTGTAGGTAGATAGAGATATATGCATACTGGATAATAAATCTATAATGACAAGTGTTTTAAACTTTGATGTCGCTCACCACCCAGCTCCATGTTCAATAGGTTGAATGTTTAGTTCAAACGCGTAAATAATCAAAATAGCCATTTAACCACCAAATCACACCAAATGTGATGATTTGATCGTTAATAAAACTCACCACCCGTCCCCATGTTCAATAGAACAAATGTGCAGGCCAGTTGCGCGAATATCAAAAGTAGCCATTTGACACAAATCACATTAAATGGTTAATAATTGTAATAAACAGTTATTAATAATAAAAATAACTATAATAAAGCTATAACGCACTGAGCGGACTGAGTGAAGCTGATTGAAATGCATAATAAATATAAGTGTTCAACCTGTCATTGACTAAGAGTAGGATGTAAAGATACATCTTAATGATATTGTTGGATTAAAAATATATGCATACTGGATAATAAATCTATGATGATGGTATTTTGGACCCAGATGTCAGGTACTTTAATTTTATGTTCACTAAAAGGAATGAAAAGAGAGTGGAGTCAAAAGTGGTGGAAGTGAGTCCGACGGTTCAACCGTTCAATTGTTCAACGGTAAAATGGTGGTGGCAAAATGGTGAAATGGTGGTGGCAGAACGTGTGAATGGTGGTGGCAGAACGGTGGATGGTGGCAAATGGTGCAGAACGGTGAAATGGTGTGGCAGAACGGTGAAATGGTGGTGGCAGAACGGTGAAATGGTGGTGGCAGAACGTAAATGGTGG
>JAHLTZ010000296.1:0-10442 GCA_025786725.1 Syncephalis fuscata | reverse complement strand
GAAGTGTCAGTCCGCGTATCAACGACTTTTTCGTCAGATTTCTGGGCTTTAGCGCCCTTGCCCGTGGGGCGTTGGCGAAGATCGGATGTCATGTTTGTTGACGAGCACCCAATATGGAGATAGGTGTGGTGTGTGTAGTCGAAAAAACAACAGCAACTAGTCCTAAAGAGCACAGATAAAAGAAAAAAGGTAGAGCTAAGAAGGGCGGCTTGCGACTCTGTATAAAGAAACTAATTAGAGCAACGAGCATGGCACCACCGCTGTATTTAAAAGAACATTCGTGCTGTCGGCGATGATGCAACAATGGAAGGGCCTCTTTGGAATGAGCGGTGCTGCTTCCATTGATTGGCTCAGTACGCAAAGATCAGCCCACGTTCTTGCCCCCGCCTAGGCAGCAGAAGTCAACTCCACCACTAAAATAGATGGTCAGCACGCGACATATTTTTCCTAATCAATATATTGTATGAATATGTACATAGCAATGCAGTTTCACATGACGATGGTTATATCGCTTGGTCCCACATCCCTTGAGCAGCGAATGGACTCGTGTCGATAGTAGGGTACTTGTTACGTTGAACTCTACGATTATAGTACAATAATACGGAGAAGTAGAGGAAAAAAATAATAAAAACAAACAGCAAACAAATAAACATGGTTGTACAGGAATATAATGTCGTTCAAACGAAACTACGGCTATGGTTTAGTACCTTTTACTACTACAACAGATAGGGCTGAACAAATAAATGGATAGTTTATTTAATGAGTAAATCGGTTTATTAAAGTGAAATAATTACTATTCAAATAATGTGTAATAAAAACGAGTGAAATCTTTAAATGTAAGCACAGTTAGTTTAGTTCGTAATTAGTAAATAAACCAAATTAAAGATTAAATCACACGTTAATGGATAGGATAGATTGTTTTTCTCTACGATCACCGGAATTCGTTTTATTCATCACCAAACGTTGAATCTATACTATTCCATTGCTACTGATACACGCCACAATCTTCTACGCTGTAAATTATTGGTACGGTGCAAGTATTTCATCGACGATCTAATAAAGCGTTGCAGGTTTGATCACTATAGCCATGCCTAGTGAAACGACCAATCCGACACAGGCCAAACAGCGACAGCGTAAGCGTCGCAGTAAGAAGGAAAAGCAAGAGCAACAGCAACGAGAGGCGGAAGAGCGTCGCGCCCTATTAAGCACAGCCCCAGGTAGTGATGGCGCGTCCAAGGCATCTGCACTAGAGAATGTAGAAGTAGAATATATTACACCAGACGTAGAATTGAATGAGCCGGAATTTGAAGTATTTGCCGATGTATTTGCCAAATTCCAAAAACTAAGCAGTGGAGCTGACGAAGACGAAGACGAAGAGCTACCTGTAACGTCAACTAACAAAAACGCTGATGATGAGACAGCCGAGGATGATGGTACGGCTAAAGCCAAAGCATCTGGATCAGATGCAGAAGAGGATGAAGAAGATGAAGATGAGCCATTATCTAAAAAGAAATTAAAAAAAATCAATCGATTAACTGTTGCTGAACTTAAGCAACTTGTAACTAAACCAGAAGTTGTAGAGGTAAGTTTAATTAAAACTCGCTATTTATTATGCATTTACAATTGAGTATGATGACTAGTGGGTTGATGCTACTGCAGCTGATCCTAAATTATTAGTAAGCCTTAAATCATATCGTAATACCGTCCCTGTGCCTATCCATTGGAGCCAAAAAAGAAAATATTTACAAAATAAACGTGGTATTGAAAAGCCGCCCTTTGAACTACCAGGTAAGTTATTAAACTGACTAATTAGACAAAGCACTAATGATAATATGTCCATTTGTATATAATAGATTTTATTAAAGAAACCGGCATTATGGAGATGAGACAGGCAATTCAAGATAAAGAGGACCAGCAGACACTCAAGTCGAAGACACGCGAACGAGTACAGCCAAAGATGGGCAAACTAGAAATTGACTATCAAAAACTACATGATGCATTTTTCCGATATCAAACAAAGCCTCGTATGACAATTCATGGTGACGTGTAAGTTATTGTGTAGTATTAATATATGTATAACTGAATGGATAAATTATAGCTATTATGAAGGCAAAGAATTCGAGACACATTTAAAGCAAAAACGGCCCGGTGAACTGTCCGATGAACTGATTAATGCACTTGGTATTCCACCATTAGCCCCACCACCTTGGTTGATTAATATGCAGCGATATGGACCGCCACCAAGTTATCCTACACTTAAAATACCTGGATTAAGTGCACCTATTCCTGAAGGGTATTTATAATGGCTGATACTATTGAGTTTATCTAATATTGTTTATCTATCTATTTATCTATTGATTAGTGCTCAATGGGGATATCATCCAGGTGGCTGGGGTAAACCTCCAGTAGATGAGGCAAGTAATGTAGATATTATTTATTCTAATATCTAATAATAGATGTATTTAGTTTAATCGTCCATTGTATGGCGATGTATTTGGCGTATCAAGGCCCGTCATTCCTCAAGAGGTGAGAATGGCGGACATAAATGTTTGGATTAACAATTAACTAGATATTTGATAGGATATGATGCCAATAGATAAAGCATTATGGGGCGAGTTAGAATCGGAAGAGGAGGAAGAAGAGGAGACTGAAGAGGAGGAGGAAGAAGAGTCTGAGGCGGAGGAGGATACTCGTCGATATGAAGATGAAGAGGAAGTAGACGAGGATACTGGTAAGTGATAATGATTATATGTAAAAGCAATACTTATCGATGGAGATAGGAGCACTTCAAGGTGGTCTTGTAACACCCAGTGGCATTAGCAGTGTTGCTACTGGTTTAACAACTCCAGAACATATTGAATTACGTAAAGAGCCACGACGGTAAGCATCATGCTTTATTTTAGCGTAATTGTAACATGTAACTTTTGTATGATTTGTATAGAACGGATGAGGGGCCTCGTGAACTGTACCAAGTACTTAAAGAAAAAGAAAGCACTATTAAGGGATTTATGGGATCACAACATGTATATGATTTGGCCGGCTCTGGAAAAGGAAACAAGGTAAATTGTAGATACAACAAGGTATTAATGCATTAACATCAAAACGATAGCGAAAACCAACTGGACCAGGTGTTGAAGTGGCTTTAGATCCATCAGAAGTCGAAGGTTTGGATGAAGATGCCATTAAAGCACGCTATGAAGCAGAAATGGGCGTAAGTATTTGATGAATAGACTAATAAACCTACAATAGCTATTTACTAATTGGTCCATCGCTTATAGGCAAAACGAAGTGACCAACAAGACTTTAGTGATATGGTGGCAGATCATGCGAATAAACAAGCAAAGAAGCGACAAAAAGTGACAGATGCCAAATCAAAAGACAAGAAATATAAAGACTTTAAATTTTAATTTTAATAAATCTTATTTGCTTTATTTTGTACGAATGATTTCGCGTTGATGATTGAAAGTGAGCGTTAACGTGGGTGTATTCCGTTGTGTATCAGTGCTACGGATGCCAGCTTGCAAGAGCTGAGATAGCCATAGTAAATAGCCCACCATGAATACATCGACAAAGGATCGAATGGCCGCGGCCGACATGCCACTGCCGTTGTTTTTTTGTCGAAGTGCTTCTTCTTGTTGTTCACGCCACTCGTATACACTACTGAGCTTTTCAGCTTCCAGTATAACAAATAAATCAATGAATGGATACCATGCATCGACGTAGCAAGCCAAATTGGCATTGATTGCCTCTAAATGAGCTAATGAATACCTATTGATAGTATTTACATTTAGTTATTTTTATTTATTTATGTTTTTGATATATCCAAGTGTATTGCTTACTGATGAAGAATCGATTTTGTAGGTGAGGCCAATTGTAATTCAAGCGTCGACTGATCAATAGGACTGAATCCTAGACACCAACCTTCAAATAATAGTATTCGTGGAGCTGCTGTTGCTGCTGTTGCTGTTGCTAATAATGCCTTAGACCAAATGATTGATTCGAAAGAGCGATCGCCTTCACCATTATAAAGTGATTTGTCATAAACTGGTACGTGAATATCTTGCTCACCCGTTCGAAAAGCGCTAAGAATGGATTTGCCTAAATCAATGTCGTGTGTACCGGGTAGGCCACGATGAGCTAACAGTGGATTTGCCGTGGTTGTGGCCAATTCATGCTGATCTGTATGTGTCAAATAAAGATCATCAATCGATAAAATATGTACTTCATGGCCAGCTGTGGCAAGCTGTGCGGCTACAGCACGAGTTATTGTAGTCTTTCCTAATGTTAAAGATTAATGTAAAGCTAGATAGTTAATTCATTATAATGTACCAATGCCTTGTGGACCATTTAAACCGACAATTATATTGGTAGATGCTTCTGTAGAATGTACCCGTTCATTTATCTGCTTTTTTATAAATAATGCTATCCGATGGACTGCGTCGCTATTAACCAAAGTAGTGTTCATAGTCGTTGAATAAACGCAATGGAGAAAAGTAAACTAACAATAGCACTTGATTTGACGATGGGCGACATCAGTGACTTGCCCTAGTTATTCAGTAATGCCTAATGTGTCTTAATGTTGCTTTGGCTAAATTGTACTTTTAACACACATCCCAAATTGTGGCTGTTTTATTGGCAAACATGTATTGCAATCGTAATAGCCCCTTTCATATACACCATGTTGCCTCCTTTTAGACAACAACATTTATAAACAGTGCGATAACATCTATTTGCCACTTATTTTACTACTTCAATTGATAATTTGTATTAATTTTAACCAACTTTTTACCAATAGTATAAGCGATTATGGATCAAGAGTCATCTGATTTGATTGAGCAGTCAGCAAAAGAGTTGAAAGAGTTGAAAGAGACTACATCGCCAGCTGTTCCTAGTGGCAATGTTTCTGAACTAACTCTATCGTTAATGTTGTTTTTTTCTATCGTATTTGCGCTTGTCCTAGCACCGCAACTTGAAATTTTATTATCTTCAACCAATGCTGTTTTAAAAGCACCAATAAAAAACACTGAATATGTATGTCGCCACAACTATTCATTAAAAATAATAAGCCATTCACCATTTGTTGCTTATATCCATGGATTTTTGCAAGATACTGAAGCAGAACATATTATGGAGCTAGCGTAAGTAATCTACGTGTAAAGCAGAATTACTTGCTGATTCTATCATTAATTTTAGAAAGACCAAATTTGTTCCCTCAGAAACCTTAAATAGAACAGAAACAGAAAAATATAGAACGTCGAATAGTGCCATACTCGAACGGTCACTAACAAACGTCGTTGAGTGTATTGAAGAGAGAGCAACGCAACTAACTGGCGCAGATAGAGAAAGTCTTGAATACCTACAAGTGGTGCGCTATCACCCTGGGCAGGAATACAAAAAACATACCGATTTTTTGGATATTGAGTATTTAAAGAAAAATTACTGGGGCCAGTTTGGCCAGAGATTTGCCACTATTTTGGCGTATCTACATGAACCTATTAAAGGCGGTAATACTGCTTTTTATGAGCTTGGATACAGTGTTCCCGTAAAGAAAAATGATGCCGGTAAATTGTTGCTGCTAATAATATTACATGGCAAAACTAACATTTTTACAATTAGTATTTTGGATTAATATGCATCCGAATGCCACCGAAGATACTAGGTATTTGCAAGACACTAACTGCAAACTACTGCTTTTTAACATATTTGCTATTGCATAGAACAACACACGCGGGAGAACCTGTAGAAGAGGGCGAAAAGTGGGCCATTAATCTCTGGCCTCACATGTGGACCGATGAAGTTCAAGAGCAGTACGTTTGGGATCCATGAGCAGCTCACCTAATGAGCTAGTGCACAAACATGCTATTTTTGTTATAATAAATGCAATGTTACGTATGTTTTTACGTAGAATAAATTGGCAAAAGGAGTGCATGGCTTTCAAGCTAAGACATGTTCAGGAGACGCGCAGGGGAGTCGGTCTTTTAACATGCTCCTTTTATTTGTAAAAATGGCATAATATATTTGTGTGTTAATAAGCAGTTATATAAACCGCATTGTTGGGCGTATGTGCCACTACTACGACAGAATATCAAGTGCCGTTATTTTATTCAAACTATATATCGGAATCAATTGCCTTGGCATACCCCCTATGACTAAACGGAAATCAAAGGCGTCTAACGGAAACCAAAGCCCGAAGCATTCGAGCAGCAGTGATGACGGTCTATCTCAAGATATGTTAGACGGGAAAGTACCATCGAATGTAAAGGCACAGCCTACACGAGTCTATGATCAATACCGCAAGAGCGGCTACTCGATTGGCCAACTAGCAATGCTAGGTGTCTCAATTACATTAGTGGCAGCCGTGTTTGGGCCTATATTATTTGCAGTTCTGAAGAAAAATATTAGCCAGCTACCGCCTAGTGAATCAAATATAGCAGTCGAACAGCCACAAATTCAAGAGGCTATTTCCGATAATGCAGTTTGGTTTGATTCGCCAAATGGTGTAGGAAGAAGAATTGGTAGTAATTATGTCTGTAAACATGACTACAAAATTAAAATCGTACGTAGTGATCCACTTATTATGGTGATTGAAGACTTTCTTCAGCCAGGAGAAGCAAATCATATGATGAATATTAGGTAAGCTAATTTTATAATCCAAGCAATTACCATTACCTAATACGTATAATATTTAGTGCTAGTAGCATGACTCGTTCTGGACTTCAGTTTAGCGATGGTGTTCGCTTCCAGGATGATGTACGCACTTCAACAACATCATGGATCACCTACGATACAGACGCCGTGACACACTGTATTCAAGAACGCGTTCAACAATTTACTAGTATTCCCGCTGAAGACATTGAGGCATTACAAGTGATTCGCTATCAGCCAGGACAACAGTATAAGCCGCATTATGATTTTATGCGCGAAGATGACATGTTAATGTTTGACGATTGGAGTAGAATCAAGGGACAGCGATGGGCCACTATGATCGTTTATTTGAATGCGCCACAAGCTGGCGGTGCTACTAGCTTCCCCAAATTAAATCTAGCATTCCCGCCGGTAAAAAACTCGGCTATTTTCTGGTTAAATCTTGGCCGCGATGGTCTAGAGGATTGGAGGTATATTTAGCTAACAATGACACTATAGATTGTATTTAATCTTTTTTATTAACTTTAATTTATTATTAGAACGGAACATGCTGGTGAACCGGTACAAGGAGGCGAGAAATGGGCTATGAATATTTGGCCACATAAAATGACACGGCCTGTTTACGAGCGTATCCTTCGACTTACCGCCGAAAGAGAGGCAGCGAGGCAGCAGCAACATCAACAACAGCAAGTAAATTAAAATTGTCTAATTTCTCAACGTATCTATTCAATTTATGAAATGTGCAATCAAGTATAGCTAAATAAAGTATTATAAGCGAATCACATTAGTATTATTAACGCTTCATATTTCTCCATTATTTACATATCTAGCATTTGCTTCTTTACAATTTTGAATTACTATATTGTAAATCATTAAATCAACATTTTAAATAATAATGTATAACTATTGTTACTATTCCACTAAGAGTAGAATAATAAACAGGTTACTAATATTATGCTTGATCTTGAGTGACCTATAATGTTAGTAATTAGAGTTATCTAATACTTACTTAATTGTTTTTATAAATAAAGATTATCTACCTTTAATTAATAATTTCCACAAAAGTAGAGTAAATGACTAAAATAGTGTTAACTTAGATAAAAAGATCAGTTCAGTCTAGCAATCACTGCAAGACTGAAATGATCAAAAAGGTTCAAAATTCAAATAAAATAAAAAAGAATTTAAAACCAAGATAAGATAATTTTATTAAGATTAAAAATATGGCTGCCATTCTATAACAAATGGTCTTGAATACTGCGAAGGAAGAACTTGAACGGCTTGTCTGTTCAATTTCTTCTTCAAGCGATATGGGGCCAGTGTTATTTTAATAAGTAATATGGGGCCGTGAATTGCAGGTATTTATAGGCGCTGTGTTTCTTGTCAAAAGTTAGAAACAATTGTAGTGTTGGGATCGCCGTGTCTTAACCGAAAGAATGACCATCTTTTACTAGGACCCTGACTATTACCGAAAATGGGAATAGTCACGTGATGAAGTTATTGCTAATTAAGTTTTCTACCAAATATGGTAAATAACGCAACTTACACCACAATTAGGCTGGTGAAATAGTAACACTATAATTAAATCATTGAGCTTTTATTTGCTTAGATCTTTATGAAATTAAAGCTGTGTAACGCGAACCCAATCAACATCCATGCTAATTTCCTGAACATCAGCAGATACCTTGGTACCCCAATATGGTTCAATAGCCAGATTAATAACCAAGTAGAATGGACGATCAAATGGCCAGTCGTCTTTCTCCATGGTTGGTGGCGTGTAACGACCAAGGAATTGGTCATCCACTAAAAATTCAATACTATCCGGACGCCAGATCATTGAATAAGTATGCCATTGCGAAGGATTGTTGCCTTCAGCCCAATACGACGCCGAGTTGCCATTGTAGTGATTCTTGGTATGAACCGTGCCCGGTGTTCTGACTTGCTCAGGTTGGAACAAAGTCTTCCATGCCGATTGGTACTCGATTAAATCAATTTCACCACTGCTAGGCCATGCACCATAGGGACTCTCCAATGAAGCAAGCCAGACAGCTGAGAATGGTCCATCGATTGTCGGCATACGAACACGCGTATCAACTCGACCGTAAGTTAACGAAAACTTTCCGCGTGTATTTATCCGTCCCGATGTCCATGACTGATCACCGGTACGTCGTGCCGTTATTCGCAATAATGATCCATCAACACCTGTTTGTACACCATCACGCGAATATACTTCATGCTCCCAATTGCCCCATTGACATAGACCGATGTCACAGCCATCACCAACATCATAATTCCATTGGTTCTCATTTAGCTGACCATCAGTAAAATCATCCTCCCAAATAACGGTGCCGCTAGCAGGTGGCAATGACTCAGCTGTAGCATTCTTTGGACAGCGGTTAGCTACAGTCGATGCGGCAGCAATAGAGGCGCCAACCATCACCACATGAACCAACTGGAATAGAATAGAAGAGGATCGCATGTTTACAAGCTCAATAGGAAATGTGTGTGCGTAAATCATATTCGTGTGGCAATAGCATCTATTTAATACATTTTTATTGTTTTATATCGTGAGAATGAGACAAGATGTTATCTTTTATTTAGTATAGTCCGCAAAAAAAAGCATTAATAAACATTAAAGTCCGAGATATTTAACTGATTAAATCAAGGATGGCTAGATTTCACTTTAATTCCCACTTCTGAGTCCCCAAAGCAAATTTGCTCTAGTCAAAGTCATGTCATTATGATGCACAACATATATTACTTTCTACTAAAATATTGTTAATAAATTGATTTAAATAATGAATGTGACATACTATTTGATTTCTTTGAAACATTTGAGATCAATTATTGTTGTTGTTGGCTATATGTAGAAAGATTGATTGAATATTAATAAAAGCTATATGATTGCAATTCCATGTCATTCTGCATTTACTGCATCTATTTACAATATTGATTATTGCGTTTGAATAGTCTTTTCTATTTTCTAATATTCTACTATTGTATTTTAAGTATATTTGTGCTGTAAAACAAGATTAATATAATTATTGTAAATGTCGTTTATTAAACAGCCACTTTTTCTATAGCCAATCTGACTAAATAAATGACATTTTGAACGATTAATATCATAATGAAAATGCATACATATATTAAAGCAATAATAAAGGCAACTAATTAATTACATTTTTGTACTAATAACTACACATTAATTAATTAATGTTGGGTGTAATATTATAGATGTTATAGTGATGAATAGATGTTTAATTGTATTTAAAAGTGAAGGTGTGAAATGAGTAAATAAAATGTAAAAGTCAAAATACAGCAGCACCTTTCTTTTATTTTTTTAGTGGCGGTGTTTCTTTCCAATAAGAATTACAGCGCTAATTCACGAAGACATGCGAGCAAAAACACTGCAGATTCTTTGGCATGACCGGCAGCCTATCTATTCATGTCATTTCGAGCCACAACGGCCAAATAGTGCACAGAACACACCACACACTGGCCATCGCGTAGCCACGTCGGGTGGTGATGGCAATGTTCGCGTACGTGTCATTTAAATCGCTTTGCTAAACTAACACAATTATTGATATTAATATTTTTAGCTATGGCGTGTCGCGTCAGAGTCCAACGAGGGGCCTCCACAGGTCGACTATTTGTGTACACTGAGTCGACATACCGGTGCCGTGAATGTAGTTCGTTTTTCACCAGTCGGCAAGTTATTCAGCTGTTTAACAAGTATAGTATTAACAATGTGTTTATTGCATTATTAGATGAATTAATTGCCACTGCAGGCGATGGTAGAT
>JAHLTZ010000295.1:0-10450 GCA_025786725.1 Syncephalis fuscata | reverse complement strand
CCTTTACTACTTACTAGCACTGGCCAAAGCTGCTCCTTTGCAACGCTACCTACGGCGTATACTACGTATATGGCTGGAGGCAATCGACAGTAATAACACGCCCCTGTACTAGCCGATATCTAGTTGTATATACACCTACAACACATGGATCAATAGAAGGAGTATAGAATAATAATTGTGTGCGACCGCAGCACAAAGTATGTGCATTTTGTAATCACTTATTGACAATTTACTAAAAAGGAAATTAATCAGGTAATACATTTAATAAAGTGCAATATGATTTTACAATAAACACATTTTGATATAACTGCCAAAACAAGTAATTTGTAATTTAAAACTTTATAAAGTGTAAATTTTAGTATAAAAATCAATCAATCAACATATAGTAAATCCGTAGCCGTATATTTATGGACGGAATGACCATAGTCATATTGCCTAATAAGCACGGTATGTTTTGTGTCCTTTGCCTGGCTTGACACATTTACCATGCTTCCAGACTTTGCCATATGAGCAACTGTGGCTGTCATCGTTGTCGTCATCTTCGCCTTCTTCACCATTGTGGCCGCCGTGGCCACCGGCATCGTAACTCTTGTGTTTTTTGTCGTGATCATCCTCGCCTTCATCGCCACCGTGGCCACCGGCATTGTAGCTCTTGTGTCCTTCGTCATAATCATCTTCTCCTTCATTGCCGCCAGCGTTATAACCTTTGGAACCATGACCATCATCGTTATCGTCATCTTCGCCTTCATCGTTACCGTGACCTCCGGCATTGTAACTCTTGTGTCCTTCATCATCATCATCATTCTCGCCTTCTTCGCCGTTATTGTCGCAATCTTTTTTGTTGTCATAATCATCCTCACCTTCGTCGTCACCACTATCGTTACCTTCATCATCATGATCGCCATAGCTGCCATAGTCACCACGACGAAGTAGACGTTCTACTATCCCATTGGCGCTTGGGTATGGTTCAAACTTTTCTTTTGGCAAAGCACGAGCTCCAGGGAAAGCTTCTTCCTTGGCACGCTTCTCGCTAAGCTCTTGAAGTGTTTCAATTTGTTTAAGTTGTTCAAAATCACGAGCAAGACCAGTGGCCTCTTTTGGTTGCTCAGCTTGCTTGACGCTTGCTTGACGCTCCGGCAAGTTCCATGCTTGTGGTGTGTAGCGAGAACCGGTAAGAATTCTACCAACACGATTCAAACTGCCTACTAGGCCCCGATCAGTTCGGTCGGCATTTAAAAGGTTGCCAGTAAGTAGTGGCGCTGCATATGCAGTCGATGCAAGAAATAAAGCAGCAGCAATTGACGCCTTCATTGTAAATATAGAATAATAATCTGATGATAAATAGCTAAGTTATTGTATTTGTAGACAATTGACTAACATTAATTAGCTGCTAAGAATACAGATAGCCACCGTTTATATGCCTAAAAGTTCTCAAATACTAATTACGCATAGCTCTCCTTAAAACACCCCTTATGCACGTATCCTTTTTGCCGTCGATTCAAATAAACAGCCAGACGCATGCAACAAACTTAGTTGCTCCTGTACTATAAATTATTGGCCCCAGTAAGCCCCTAGATAATAGTGAATCTACAAGGGGGCACAGACATAATCCCTTAATACAATTGAATAAACCAAATAGCAATTTATCTTTACGATATATCGTTGTTTCAGTATATCTACTCTGTTAGATTATTGTGCATTTTCACCACGTACTAATCAAGCATATTTATAAACATTGAATCGTTTAAGCAGGAATATATTTATTTTTATAATATTAATTATAATAAACAATTATCATAAGTTATGTACTGTTATCATTACTACCATTATTATTACAAGAGAGCATTACAATTTTATATATTATAGTAACTACAATTTATTTAATGAGTTAAACCAGTAAGAAGCGTATTTGGTGGCTGCAGTGCTGGACGATTTTGAATGGCATTTAAAGCAGCAAACGTTGCTAATGTATTAGCGTCTACCGGTTTTAAGCCTTGCTTACTACTAGCTTCATTCGGCGTGCCTTGTTGCTCTCTGGCATCTAACGGTTTTTAGTTTTAATTAGCCAAAGACGTATATTACATAGCAATTTTATCAGCTATATCGATTACGTACTTTACCTGCCATCTGATTGACTTGCGGCACCGATTGGGATCTATTGGCTGCAATACGACGTGGTTGGCCATTGGATGCAACATCTTTTTTGCCTAGTAGTCCGCTCACAAGTCCCGAAACCTGGCCTAATGGCAGGCCGTTAAGTCCGCTGTTGTTGCTGTTGTTAGATCCTCCAAGATTGAGACTGCTTAACGATGGCAGTTGTGGCACTGGCACAGAGTCCACAGTTATGGCTAGAGATGCCATAGCAACGATGGCGATGATAGCTTTAAGTGAGTACATTGCAAATATAGCTTAGATAATCGATGTAAAAATGACGAGTAATACACGGTAAATTAGACACTAGTTTAGGCGGTTTAAATATTCACAAAAACAATGCAGGCACAAACTCCTGGCCAAAATGAGCACTATAGCCCCTGCAGATATACAGCAAACAATATTGATGGCCCCTTGAATAGTTTTATTCATGTCTCATCAGGTTCTGGCCCCTACATCGCGCCATCATTACATTGAATAAACATGCATTAACTATGCTGAATCTGTGCGCATCTTTCAATAGAAACAATTGCTTTTGTTCTGACTAGAAACTCTAGTTTTATTTACTGTTAGCTGGCCACAGCTAATTCTATTGTTCAATTCCTTCAGCAACATTGGGATACACATCAAACCGACGCTGCTGCGTAACAGGAATCGAATCACGGACTATTTGCACTGCTTCAGGATCTATTTGTTCCATAATGAGCAACCCAGTAATGCTTAGCATGTTCACTTACTGAGGTCAGCATAGACGATGGCCTCGTTATGCTCGGTAGTGGCAACAACAATGCCGCTTAACATTTAATTAGTTACACGTTTATATTAAAAAACATTTTCTTACTTAGGATCCACGACAGTTGAATGTCCCCAAGCTACATAACCGGCATTCTCATCCCGTGCAGGCGAGCAAGCTGCAACATAAATCTTTATTACTGGTCAGCGCTAAACTTGAAAGTTATTATTAGCTTAATTACCTGATTATCAACGGCACTAATTACAGTTGCAGTCTGGTTAGCAGCTATGTGATTAGTATAACGCAGAATACTTGCCGAGCACGCTGCAGCAGCTCCCAGTGTAATGGTCCCGTTGTCATATTGAAAGCGCCAGGATATATCATTGCCATGCAACCTATACCATTTATTAATGCTAAAAATGACATAGCCTTATTAACTACCTTTACGTGCAGCAATCATAGCCAACTCTGGAAATCGAATATCATAGCAAATTCCTAATCCTATTCTGCCGTATTCTACTTCGAGATAGTAAACAATGGGCTATTTTATTTATTGGCACCTACCAGTATCAAATGTAGTGACACTGTTACCGGGACTAAGCACTTCACTTTCCTGAATATGTTGACTTTAGCTGTATAGTTAATTTATTTATCATAACAGTACTTGCCTGGAATCTTATTTTGCCGGGTACATCAATATCGAAAAGATGAACTTTACGATGCACGGCCAACCGGTTTCCTAGTATACTGATTTAATACTAATTAAGCAAACACTAAGATAAACACACCATCGGGTCCATGTACAACCGAAGTGTTGAACAGGTGGCCGGTGCTGTCACGCTCTGGAATAGAGCCTAAAGAAAATATGTTAGTGATTGGCATGAAATATCGCGCTGTCAGCAGTACCGCCTATCAGATAAACGTTAGTTTCCTATTACAAGTCAGCAATCGTGTATGTTTGGCTTATATTATACACCAACTTTGGCAATGTCACTTAGGGCCTGCGACGTTTCTCCAGGGATAGATTCCGCGTAGTCACCGAAATGTTGTGTTCCGTATGGACAGTTAAAGCATTCAGGTAAGCACACCACTTTTGCACCGTTACGTGCAGCTTCAAAGACACGAGCGCGTGCCTGAGTAATATTAACTGTTTTATGCGAGGTGACAGCAAGCTGAACAAGCGCAAGACGGAATGGTCGCAATAGTGGATTTGCCATAGTTGAGAGCAAAGTGGTGACGTTTAAAAGAGATGATCAGGCATTAATAAAAAACACTATTCAATCCCTAGTCTTTATTTCTCTTATTTTACATCAACACCTGTTCAAGTAGCCTCAACAGCATGCCGTATATTCTGGTTACAACCGTCGTCACAAGATCTTCCTGGCGAAGACACTTAACCTATCATTATTGCATATGTTGGAGGCCATTTGCTTTATCAATGGTTGGCAAATAAACTACGCCTACCAAGTTGATACCAAGAATGTTCAAGAGAATGGTGAACATCAGAAACGCTAGTCATTCTACCTTTTTGTCACCATAGACGGGTATTTTACATCGTAAATATGCCCAAATGCAACAGTAGAAGATTGAAAAATAGAAGAGTCCATTCAGACACAAAAAACCACATTGTATGCAGTAACAACAATAACAGCTGGGGAGCGATATGGAATCGCGATCAATGGCTTTTATTAATATTCGATCAAACTTTCTACGCATGGTCAACAGCAATAATGATCGGCCTTGTGGATTTTAAAGTAATCAAATGAAAGCATTATAGTTGTATTTTGTTATGCATAGCAGCAGTAACAGTTGTCATTTTATAGCCATTTTGTTACAATTGACTTCAATTGGAACAAATTTTGCTTAAGGACGTCAAATGTGAGAGTCAAAGTAGAATAAAGTTATAATACTACCGTAGAAATATAGTAACATTAATAAACGCTTAATTTATGAAAGAATATGAAAGTAATTGTTGTTTATTCTAGTAATAAAAGTAATTAATTATACAGTAGTTATCTGTATATTCAGAAGGAAATACTAAGAATCATTTAGTACTATTTCTTGTAAATAGTAAAAATAGCCAAATGATATATATTTTGTAAATTGACAATAATAGTAGTAAATTCACTATTAACACAAACTACTGTGTTTCATTGGAACGAATAAAAGTATCGAAATATAAATATGCAGCAACGACTTAGAAAATAAAAATACTTGTTTATGCCAATATATGCAGCTCCATGATGCCATGCATTAATTTTCATAAAAAATCAAATGAGCGTTGAGCAAAGGCTATTATTATTTCTTTGTTCTAAAGAACAATAAATAGCGCTAGTAAAACTGCAGCGCAATTCTTATCAAAATTCATCATTTTCGCGGTTTATTTATTGTAGTAACACTGTTTTTATTATTCACCATGAGTGATACACAAAGCCTACATATACTGGCCGCATCTATTTATAGTAGTCAAGGCCATATAACACCAGTACTTGAGATATGTCGTGAATTAGTAAAACGTTCACACCGTATTACATTTGTTACAAATTTGCCGCAAGATACTTTGCAACATCCAAATGTAACTTACGTTGACTATGGAGCACCAATGGTGGAGCGGACTCCAAAGCTCAAAGACATATTAGAAGATGCTTCCAACTTTGATGCTGTTGAACAGAAAGCTAGACTATTACACATCCTGTATTCAAACTATTCAATTGAACTAAAATGTTTCGTAAGCTTTTATTAAATAATGTTGATATAGCTATTTGCGATTTTTTCACGCTTGCGTGTATTGATGCTGCGTATGAAGCAAATGTGCCATTTGCCGTGACAGTTACTGGTGCAGATATTGGAGGTAAATGCTTTGTCCATTAATAGATAATATCTAACGTGGCTAAATAGTATTCGATACACCCTCATATTTGCCATATACTCCCGGAACAATTGGTGCTACCATGGAGCATGCCACTTTTTGGGAGCGCTTTTCTAATGCTGTTTACGAACCAATTCGAACCATGATACACTTGTGGGGAGGTTTGAATTATCAACAGGCAATTTTAAAACAAAATGGAATCGAGCTGTATACTGACTTTACAGGACGATACGCATCTGGATTGGTTATTATCTTTACAATTGAGGGATTCGAGGTAAATCTTCAAATTCTTAATCAAGTAATACTAATTTCAATATATAGCCACCCCGTCCATTACCACCAACTATGTTCTATGCTGGTCCATTGCTAAATAGCGTTTATGATCCACTATCTTCAGATTTAGAAAAATTTATTGAGAAGCGATCAAATATTATATACACGGGATTTGGCAGCATTACAGTATTGCCTGATTCGCATTACAAATTATTGATATGTGCATTTAGTTTGGCTTATGAGAAAGGCGTGATAGATGGTGTAATTTTTGGCTTAATGTTAACAAATACTAATAATCTATCGCAGTCAGTACACTGTAGTCAAACAGGATACGTTAACTCGCATTTACTAGATTCTTCTAATACAAAAGAGCATCGTTTAGATGACATGCTTAATGGAAACCATCCATTTATAAGAATTATGCAGCGTGCTCCGCAACGTGCAGTACTCGAGCATCCTTCCGTTCGTGGAACCATTTCTCATTGCGGTCTCACATCTGTACATGACGCTATGATAACCAATACTTTAGTGCTTTGTATACCTGGATTTGCTGATCAGCCTTGGAATGCCTTGCGTTTAAAGCATCTTGGTGCCGGTGAAAGACTGCTTTGGGCAGATGCTACTGTGGATAATATTGTAGATAAATTGGATCAGTTGCTGCATGGTAACAATGGGCTGCAAGCTCAGCTAGCAATGCAGCGCCTAAATAAAATGGCTGTATTGGCTAGTCGACGTGTACCAATTGCAGCCGATATGGTTGAAATGGCCGCTATACCAGGCGCCCTCCAGTTATTAGAACCTGCCAGTGAACGTATGGCATGGTGGCGCGCCAACAATGCAGACATATGGCTATTTATTGTGCTTGTTTCATCGGCAATAGTCATGTTTTTATACTACGGCTGTCGTCGTATGTTTACAACAAAGCAAAGCAATATTACACCTCAAGCTAAACATTTATCGTATAAAGCACACACTGAATAAAGCAACAATGCTAATTGGTCAGCATAGTAAATAGCGATAGAACTATTATACTATTTTACTTCGATTTTACTAGTTAATTATCAGAATTGTTTCAGTTGAATAGATTATGTTAATTTACTTATGGTAGTTGTATTTGAAGCAAAAAACGCGAGTTACATTACGTGCAGTAATAATTAATATATTTTATTCTGCTAAACTAGTAATATTACCTATTTATTTCCATCATGTTTAGCTATTTAATTGGAATGTTGTTTTCTATAGTTACAACAATGTTATAATAATTTACAGTTAATTTTTTATAACAATATGAGTCACTAAATACTGAGTCTACAGTTGGCGTAATGCTTCAACACTGGTGAGCATGTGAATTCAAATTGGTATGCACATGCATGATAGGCCTTTGCTTAATAGCCGTAGTATGATGTTATACGTCATAGAACATGCCACACTTCAGGATTTATCGACGTGTACACAAACAATATCTGTTTTTATCTTTATCATCTTTTTCAATCTTTTACTACTGCTCAACATGAAGCTCAAGTTTAAACAAACTATTATTACTACCATTGTGTTTTTTACATATGGAACCATTTTTTGCTGCCATTCATGTGCTACAGCCTCAGCATTAACCGCTGAAAAGCCGCTGAACATTATTGTCGGATCAACTATTGGTAATAAATCCCATGCAATTCCTATGCTAGAAATTATTCGAGAACTCATAAAACGAGGCCATCAAATTACCTTTGTATCCAACGATCAAAGCGGAGAATGGGCTACTGATCAGCCTACTATAAAGCAAGTCTTTTTAAGCGCTGGACCTAACGGACAAGCCGACAAGCGTAAACGTGTAGAAGATTTGTTTGTTGGATTTAACTATATTGATTTAGATGCATTGGATGGTAGTTTTTATAAAATTGTATATGCCGACTACGAAAAAAAGTTGGTGGAATTTCGTCGTTTGTTGCTTGATAGTTACGATGGAGTCACTGCGGATTTAGCGATGTGCGACTTTATTTGTGTTGCGTGTATTGACGCAGCATATGAGCTAGATATCCCGTTTGTGGTTATTACTATGAGTACAGACTATGCTGGTAGGTGTTATTTATTAAAATAACCATACAGCTGAATAACAATATGGCAATAGGATTTAGCCAGCAGCCTTATTTGCCTTATCGTCCAGGAACATTGCATGCTAGCATGGAACATGCAGCTTTTATGGAACGTGCTTATAATACTATATACGCTCCAATACGAAAATTAGTTAAAACATGGGACGGTCTTAACTATCAAAAAACTGCTTTACAAAAAGCTGGCGCAAAGCTCTATTCTGGCATTACCGAAAGATACGATCGAGGTCTAGTAATAGTTTATACATTTGCCGGATTTGAGGTACTTTTTACAGCCTTGCTAAACAATAGTCAAATAACTTAATCATTTGCAATTAATATTAGCTACCTCGTCCATTGCAAGGAAATGTTTTTTATGCCGGCCCATTACTTGCTGAAAGCTATCCCGCTTTGACCACAGATGTCGAGCAGTTTTTCCAATCACGTTCAAAAGTGATCTATGTAGGATTTGGTGGAATGACACCATTATCTGGTGCACATTTCGAACTACTAACACGCGCCTTTTTGGCTGCCCATAAAGCAGGCTTAATTGACGGTGTATTGTGGGGACTTATGTTAACCGATATTAGTAAGATGCCACAAGTAGTTGATGAAAATGACCAGTCTTTAGGTTACATATCTGCGGACAGTGGCAACCCATTAAAGCATCACATAGAAGATATGCTTAATGGCAATCATCCGTTTATAAAAATTATGCAACGTGCTCCACAACGTGCGGTACTCGAGCATCCTGCAGTCCGTGCATTTGTTTCACACTGTGGACTCACGTCTATACACGAAGCAATGATGGCTAGCACACCAGTGCTTTGCATTCCTGGATTCGGTGATCAGCCTATGAATGCCTTGCGTTTAGAGCATCTTGGCGCAGGCGAAAAATTGTTTTGGACAGATGCCACAGTAGATCGAGTTGTAGATAAATTAAATCGGTTGCTTAGTGGTAACAGCGCACAACGAGCCCAGCTAGCAATGCAGCGCCTAAATAAAATGGCTGTATTGGCTAGTCGACGTGTACCAATGGCAGCCGATATGGTTGAAATGGCCGCTATACCAGGCGCCCTCCAGTTATTAGAACCTGCCAGTGAACGTATGGCATGGTGGCGCGCCAACAATGCAGACATATGGCTATTTATTGTGCTTGTTTCATCGGCAATAGTCATGTTTTTATACTACGGCTGTCGTCGTATGTTTACAACAAAGCAAAGCAATATTACACCTCAAGCCAAACATTTATCGTATAAAGCACACACTGAATAAAGCAACAGTGCCAATTCCTTATTAATATTAACATATTTAGTAATAAAATTATCCATTTTTAATCTTCTATCACGATTAATAGCAATGAATTAGTTTCTAATACCATTTTTATATTAAAAACATATTATTATAGGTTACAAGTACACACAGTTTGTTAAATAAATAAGTTGAAATTTATTAATAATAGCTCTAAAACCAAAAGAATAATTGCAATAGCTAACATGTACTTATTAGACCATAAATATTATAGAGTTAAAAAATATACAGTAGGGAGTGGCAATTAAGAGCGTTGAAGTGATTAAGCATATATGTTATTAAATGTAGTTATTTGATCATCAAATTACACAATAGCTAGTAAATTATTTTCATTTAATAGTCTTAATAAAATTGTATTAATAATTTATTTAACACACTTTATTGAACATCAATTTAAGTGCTAGTTTGCCTAATAAAGTATTAGCATTCTCATCTATTTGAGTAATTAATAAACTACTCACCAGAGATGTAATACATGGTCATAAAATGAACATGTACCAATTAAAGACTGCGAGTCTCTTTGAGTTTCATAACTCCAATCGGCACCATAGTTCATTGACTGATGTGCTTCAAATTGCTCGGTAACGGTTAATATATCATTCTCAACTTTAAGACAACGTGCACCAGCGTGCATACAAGCGGCAAGAAGACGCGTCTCATCGGTAGGATGCCATTTCAAACGCCAGACCCCACCGTCAACGCGACATTCAGATAAAGGTCGTCGCCGTTGGCGTGTATCCCATAACAAAACACGCTCATCATAGCTAACAACAATTAGTATTATTATTACTATGTGAGCATCTAAACAAATTACCTGCCAGAAACAATGATGTGTTCACGAAATGGGCTAGATTGTATACTACAGACTCCCATATCATGTCTACTAATAATCAGTATTGCCGGCCCATAAATGATAGCTTTGAATAGTCGCTACTTACGCGCTACTTTTCCACATTGGCATAGCACTACCGGAGCGTAGATCCCAGGCACAAAGCTTGCTATCATCTCCACCTATAACAATATCAT
>JAHLTZ010000294.1:0-10463 GCA_025786725.1 Syncephalis fuscata | reverse complement strand
GGTGGACTGATGGTGCAGAACGGTGAAATGGTGGTGGCAGAACGGTGGTGTGCGGCTAAAATGGTGGTGGCAGAACGGTGGACTGATGGTGGCAGAACGGTGAAATGGTGGTGGCAGAACGGTGGACTGATGGTGGCAGAACGGTGAAATGGTGGCAGAACGGTGATGTGGTGGCAGAACGCTAAAATGGTGGTGCAGAACGGTGGATGGTGATGGCAGAACAGCGGTATTCCACCATCTCACCGTTTTGCCAGTTCACCGTCCTGCCACTACCATTCTGCCATTCCGCCATTCTGCCTTGACAGTCTCTGACTATCGACTATCAGTCTACATTTAAAGCATTTGCCGTTTCTTTGAAGCTACAGGTAAGCATTGTTATGTTTTATTAAATATGTATTATTGTGCGGACAAAGACGGTGTAGCACAAATAGCCATGTACGCTTTTATAATCGGCTGTTTACTATGGTAAGACAACTGGCGCTGCTATGTAATAAATACTTGCTTATTTTTACTTCAAACTACTTACCATTTAATCAACTGTTATTTTTACATAGATATTTAGGTATGCAGTGTTAGTGTTGCTGTTTGCATTCATGCACTGTGTTTTGTTTTCAAATAATACTAGCTTTTAACAAGATCACAAGCCTTCTTCCTTGCCGTGTTATAATATGGAATAATATAGATTCAAATGAATGGTCAAATAAAGTGTAAAATAATGGCAATAAAGGTATAGTATGCGTATTGCACAAGCAATCAAGTAAAATATACAAACAATACGGCGAGTAACAAATAAACGAGTTTTATCAATAAGACATGATGAGTATAGTTTAGAATAGAATCAATGGATAAAATAATAGTGAAGATATACATAGACGATTAGGTAAGTACAATAAATTGAACCTATAGCAATAAAGCTAGCGGCAATAAAATACCTGCTGTAAATGGGTTGTGCTTATTATATGATCGATCGATATATGACTTAATAAATACAGAATAGTAATGATATGGGTGGATAGAAGGCATATGCATACTAAATACTAAATCTATAATGACGAGTATTTTAATGGCTAATGCCATCCACCACACAGTTTCATGCCCAATAGATTGGATGTTGTTAAATTTAGCCATTTATCTTTCAAATCATACTAGATCATTAGCAAATTGTTTAATATTATTATACTAGGCTTAACACAATCAAACCAATCAAACGAACCACTATTGCTATTATTAAAATGACCAGTGTGGGTGTAGCTTTATAGAATGTAACTATTTTTTAGTATACTAGCAGTATAGTACATTCAAATAATTGAATGGCATAACAAAGCTACTAGACACTATACTAATGTTGATTTATAGCATATTTATTTAGTTAAAGGATGCTAAATGTTAAAGCGTTTATAAAAAAGTAGCTGTATTTGCTACTACTATAATCAGGTTAGGCATGGCATTACAATGGGAATCAGCACTACGATATAAGCATCATGTCAAATAGTTGACCTCCATATACACACACATTCAACGATACAAAAGGCAACAGCAATGGCAATGTATATCAGCGAGTATAAGTACGACAACCACCGCTCGTTTTAGTTGCAATGTTGGTGGTAATATTCAACTGACATCAGCGGCGATCAATGTCAATACACGCCAGCAAGCTGCACATATTAGCTACTGTATTAATAAGCAGTATAGTTAAGCAACATACAGCAGCATACAGCAGCATACAGCTGTTGAAACGCATGTTAGTACGCATGCAACACCAGCGATTGATTCTATGCTATAATTACAAAATAAATAGTAGCGTCATTATGGTTGATTGTAATCAAAATACGTGCCGACGGCCAATATATATTAAATATTGTTAATATTTAATGCTAATATTGCCATTTCTATTTGTGGTGCCTTTTCACGATTTTTCCAACATATGTCAGTTATATGCGCCAATGCGTCAACGCCATGCGGTTATAGTAGATGCTATTACGTATTTCTAGCTGTATGATTGATAGAATCAAGAATTGGTAAAGTTAATTAATAAAGGCTATAATAGTCCTTTTTTTGTTATTTTGACAATAAAAGCCCACACAAATACTAATTAAAAATGTATCGATTGCTTAATAGATAGCCAATTGCAACTTGACAGTATCAATCCCTGTAGCCATAATTGACCGTTAACAATTGCCGTCGATTTGCTAGTTATGTCGGCCAACCAACAGCGTCGGTGACATGATATAATTAATAAATATATTAATGATTGGTATTGCATATAGCTACAGTATGTGTGTAATAGCACAATAGCACGCAATGGTACACCGTTAGCCACACGTGCTGTGAACGGTATGCTAATCATGTACATTGGTTGTTTTATTAGCATTGGTGGTGGCGTGTATCAAGTATAACCGGCATCATTGGTAGATCATGTTATGTGGCATTGCCACTGGCAACTATACAGATGCTATCAGTCATCCGTAATAGTACTGACAATGTTAATGGCTGTGAATGTGTTATACAGACAATGGCGATTTTGGCTACATACCGTATACAATTATGTAGTGGAGTGTATAACAATAACAGCCATTGGTATAGTATTGTCCATTGGTGCGCACACCATACTGTTGCGGTATACAAAAGCAAATCTTATGCATAGTCATCAGTTAGTAACAGTGCATATTATGCTGCCACTTGCTAAGCGAGCAGACGTTAACTGTCCATGTTATTTGTAGATATGTTTCAAATTGGCAAGCACCAACACTAGGTTTACTACTTGTGTCGCCAATTACCCAGTAACAACTGGCATGGCAATTCTCAATAGCCAGCATTAGTATACATGTTTATATTGACGATCGGTAATCTTCAACAGTAATTTCAATTGTGGCATTTATTAAACACAGCTCACCACTGTCGTTGGCAATACAAATAGCAACTATTTTGCCAATTCCTAGTTGTTGCACTGCAATACATAGCATTGGTTTACAATGGTAGTAAGCTGTATAAATAGCGCTCACTAACTGTTAGTATCGGTAGCTATATCATGCCAATGATGCACGCAGTATATTCAACACTAACTGTCGACCAGTAACCAGCAATACACAATAACAGATAGCACTAATGTAGCCATATGATTAACTGATACCCATGTTACATGTCTATTAACCTATAGCCGGCTATGGAAATAATCAAATATCCATACTTTATCGGTGTTGACGCGCGATTACTAGCATATTGCTTAACAGAATATTGCTATACTATTATATTGGCTATTGTTAATCAGTTGATACAGCTAATCAGCAGGTATCCGTAAATACTATGCAACCAGCTAGTCGGTAAACAACATGGATTAATAGCGTTTGGCCAGCTATATATATATATTGAAAACATGCATGGTGCTTAGTTGTCCATTTGCTAATAGCGCTTGCTATTAATTTCTACTATTTAGATAGATATTAACAATACGATCTTGTCAATAGAATAATGCTAATTTCTATAGTAATCATGAGCAATATTACAATGTTGCCATTGCCAGCTAACTAATATAGCTGGCTATACGTTGATGGCAACAGTAATTTAATGTTTTCATGTTCACTACTGACCATTGACGGCTGCTTGATTGTTTATTAATGCTTATATATATATATTATACAATTATCCGTGTTAGTAATGTAGCTGTTTATATATTATAATCGACACATATTCATTATATAGCGCTCTGTAATAACGTTCATTGGCACTATTCCAGCGTCAAAACTATTAACTTTGTCATAACATCGTTGGAAACTTTAAATAGCTGTATTAGCTCAATATCGATCTGTACCAAAATAGTTGCTATGTACATGCACAATAGTCTTTTTGTAATGCTCTATAGTCTGCAATACATTAATCGAATGATCTATGTCAAAGTATCACTATCATATCTATATGCTAAATATACTCATACATGTTTTGGTTATTGCCAAGGTATGAGCCAATTTCACTGTCGACTCGTTTATTGCACCGTTTAATCAATTTACCCATCACATCGGCTTTAATACTAAGAAGCCGTCCCAATCTTGTTGCCTTCTTTTGAATATGCTTAATTCAACGGAACATTTTACTTTGTTCTGTTTACTTACAAATCAACAACAGCTCATCAATACTACCAATTCCCAGTTGTAGACTGCCAATAAGCAGTGCAAATCCATCAGATATATCGTCGAAATTACATAATCGATTACGCCAGGTAGAACAACAACATAAGCGATCAGCTACTGAATACAACGTAATATGCTGTGTGCATGTGACGCTAATCGATGATGAAATAAAATGATACCTTTACGCATCAATGCCACAAATACTGACATTGGTTCTAAATAATTAGCACTCTGTGTATTAGTGTAAAATGAACGGAAACAGAATAGATCGTAGCTACAAGGTAGCTAGCATTTCTTACGTGTATCCTCGAGCTTAATAGCATCAGTCGTCAATGGATGTATACGGAATATCTAGTATTCAATGTACTTTAATTCTGATTAATTGTCTATTCTATATCATTCATTAACAAATGCACGTATTTCTGAATCAGTGGATGTTATTGCATCCACTTGGAACAAAGCTTTGCGCATAGATTGGCTGTCTAGTGTATATCCATTAATGTTATGGCTTCATTTTTCGCAGAAGCAATGCAGCTTTTCAATAATGCTGTCGCCGCATATTTGAACTAATATCAACCGACATTGCTGAAGCAAAGCTGTTACACCGGTCAGCTGTACTTAATAGCGCTAAATCAAATTCAACATCCTCCAGTCATAAATCCAATTTTCAGCGCTTGTATACAAATTTAATTGAGCAGTGCCGCGTATTGTATAGAAGTGGTCGCTGATCTAGCCGTTATTGGCATATTACGCCATAAATAAGCTGGCAGTCTAAATTAACCACCAACAAAAGCTGTCGATTGAATAATCCTTGTAACTTCAAAATAAACAAAACACGGATTTACCAGAATATACAATATACAATACAGTTTAATGATTTGTAGCGGCGTGTAGCAATAGCTGACGGCGTAATAAAAACCTCGACCCAATTAACAAGCATGTTTATATACCACAAAAGGCTATGTAGCCGCTGCAACAACTGTAGCTTGCTATTTACAAATATTCAACAGCATAGAAGAAAGCCATGCTAAATAGACTGAATGAAAGTAGACATGAACGACAAGCGGCAGATCTTACAACAAATAAAGCTACTAACAAGTGAACCACTGTAACAAACTGCGCACGTTTATTAGAAAACAAAGCACTACGCAATAAGACGAGTAGACACGCTAAAGTGTATAGACAGGAAAGTAACTGCTGCAGTGTATATGGACCAATGAGAGATAAAAAGGAATGAGCTGAGCTTTACAACCAATAGACCTAGCGCCAAATAAACAGCAGTTTTGAGTAGCGCATGGCTATCATATGACAGAACGATACAGAATGAAACGAATATATAAAGTAAAAAGTATGAATAGCAGTGGTATAGCTACTAAGCATATATGCATGAGTGAATGAGCGACATTAGTCGACATTTATAAATAATAAAGCTAGAACAGAAATAAACATATTTTTGGATAGAGCAAGGCTATACGAGTATAGAGTGATGTATAGAATGATAAATGTACGGTAAGAAAGCATGTAAAACGACATCAAAGCTATAGTGTATATAGCGCAATGAATGGAGAGAGAAAAGTGTATTGGGACAAACAGATGATAGAATGTACCTAGTATGTTATAAAATGGTATATAGAGGTGTGGGATATAAAAGAATGGTATACGTGAATAGAGGATATATGCATACTGGATAATGAATCTATAATGATGAGTATTTTGATGATAGACGTCACTCACCGCCCATCATCATGTTCAATAGACTGGATGTTATTAAAAATAGTCATTTGACCACCAAGCAAACAACAAATGCGATGATGTGATGATTAAATAAAACTCACCATTTGTCCCTATCTTTAGTAGAATAGATGTGTAGTCCAATTACGCGAATATTATTAAAAAATCATTTAACACAAATTATAATAAATGGTCAATAAGTCGTTTAATGTTAATGCGATAGCTTTAATACAAACAAGACAGCTGAATAAGATAGCATTGCATTAATTATTTTTGAAATATTTTAGACAGTTCTTTCTTTACCGCCTTGTTTGCATCGCTTAAACTTCCTGTAACAATGTTTGCTAAGCCTTGCAGATGTGTGTCCAATATCTTGTTGCCGATAATTGGAATATGATCTTGGCCGTCGAACTGTTTAAGAATAAGCTTTATGAACACCAAGACTTTATCTTCTTTGCATTGGTTTGCAATGTTTTGCACATCTGACATTTGAAGCTTGGCCTTTCGCCCATTATTGATTACAGCAGTTGCAATTGTTTGGAACAACTGCGATCCGATTTTTGCTTGTGTTAATCGAGAAATTTCATAGTCCGCCAATGTCCAAATGGTAAAAGGGCGGCGAGTGACAGAATTGGTTGCCGCTGAGCTTGAGCGGCAAAGTGTGTATGTCGAAGGACAATGGAACTTCGACCGAACCTGGCGTAACTGTGACATGAAATCAAGATAATCAATGTGACAACATTTATTGCCCTTATTGAAAAGGCATATTGATTTTTCAATGCTTTTAGAGTCCAAATAAACCCGTGGATCTTTTAGACTAATGTCCTTTGTACTGGGCCCGAGCTGGATAATCTGTTGATTATTTCTTAATAGGACACTCGACGTCACAAGAAGATTTGAAGAATGCGTTCCTATTAACAGTCTTTTTGAGTTGTTGTATGTGTCCACCACAACTTTAATTCCATTATAGCGAAGGTCGTCATCATCTGGCACAGATGGTGAACGCCACGCTGTCTCATGATGTACATCGATGGTACATCTGCGGCCGTACGCCTCCACGCAGTTGATCAGTAGAATTTGCTTATCTTCAACAAGTATAGCATTGCTGAATAATTGCGCTGATACGTAGCGCATTTGTGGCCAAATATGCCAGTCTCTTTGTAATAGCTCGGCGATTTCATCGTTCATTTCAATGATGTCACATTGTTTCAGTTTTTCACCAAACAGCCCATGTTGCAAGCAATGACGTAAACGGTTGTCAGCTGTCTTGCTACTATTAAGGCAGGCATTGTCTGCTGCTGAGGGTGTAATCAGTGGTGCAATAATTTCCCCTTTTGGCTGAGCAAAGAGAATCCGTGAGATTGCTTCAGAGACAGCCAGCACGTGAAACGTTGAACGCCCATCTCCAGTTGTGAGCGACAGAGGATGTAACTTGCTAGATTTTGCAACTAGTTTTGCCTTCTGTTGGCATTTTGGCGACGCTTGAAGCGCGTTGAATGCACTAAGAATTGCATCATCGTAGGAAAGCGATGCATCCGCCAGTGGTGTGCTATGAGTAGGAGTAGGAGTAGAATATAGCTCCTTTCCAATCTTCTGCTTTTTTTTGGTGAACAGTGATACGTCGTCATCACTGTTTTTAAAGCTTGTCGCTTTTTTATCATCTTGATAAAGTCGTTTTGCTCCGACTTGAGCTTCCTTGTTTTCCATCTCGAAATAAGTAATATAAGCTTCGTGCTTTTTTAGATGCTTTTTGAATCCTTCCGTTGTAGCGCAACTGCCAGTGCAATTTTTAAAACGGACATCCAAAACGCCCATCTTGTTTAGTACAAACAAAAAGTAGTTCTGTCGTAGAAGATCGTTAAGTGGATTGATTTATTCAGCGTAAGCTACATTACTTACCTTCACCTTTCCATACGTTTATTTGTGCCTTGTGTTCTTCAAAGTCGTGCTTCCTACGGCTGGCTAACGACGGAAAACCCTTTCCACACGTTGGACAACGTGATTTATTCGCGGTCATGATGTTTAGAAGAATAACTGTTTGATTAGTTTCTTTATTCACAAAAATACTAGTTTTATTCCAAAAATATAGTTTATGCACTAGCAAATGGCATTGCTTTTGTTTAAAATTCGACTTTATAAATGCGTCGAATTAGCAAATATTAAGCTTATAAAACCATAATTACTTTAAAATTTTTAGAGATTAATTGAAGATAAAGACAGCTTTAAAACCTCAAAACATAATAAAGGGTACAGCATATTTACAGTTGGTGTTCTTTGACTTCTAAGCCGGTTAAGTGGGCAGAATAATTTGAATGTTTATAAAAAAAATGTTTTTTAATTAAATGATAATTGCAATTTAGTGTTAGATGACTACATTTAATAGTATTCGCGCAACTGACCTACACACACGTTCTAGTGAACATGAAATTAAAAGTACCTGACGTCAGGGTCCAAAATACCGCCATCATAGATTTATTATTTAGTATGCATATATTTTTAATCTAATAATATCATTAAATTGTATCTTTACATCCTACTATTAGTCAATGACAGGTTGAACACTTATATTTATTATGCATTTCAATCAGCTTCACTCAGTCCACTCAGTGCGCTATAGCTTTATTATAATTTGTGTTAAATGACTTTTTAATAATAATCGCGTAACTGAACTAGACATCTATTCTACTAAATGGGACAAATGGTGAGTTTTTTTAATCATCACATCATCGCATTTGTTGTTTGCTTGGTGGTCAAATGACTATTTTTAATAACATCCAGCTATTGAACATGATGATGGGCGGTGAGTGACGTCTATCATCAAAATACTCATCATTATAGATTCATTATCCAGTATGCATATATCCTCTATTCACGTATACCATTCTTTTATATCCCACACCTCTATATACCATTTTATAACATACTAGGTACATTCTATCATCTGTTTGTCCCAATACACTTTTCTCTCTCCATTCATTGCGCTATATACACTATAGCTTTGATGTCGTTTTACATGCTTTCTTACCGTACATTTATCATTCTATACATCACTCTATACTCGTATAGCCTTGCTCTATCCAAAAATATGTTTATTTCTGTTCTAGCTTTATTATTTATAAATGTCGACTAATGTCGCTCATTCACTCATGCATATATGCTTAGTAGCTATACCACTGCTATTCATACTTTTTACTTTATATATTCGTTTCATTCTGTATCGTTCTGTCATATGATAGCCATGCGCTACTCAAAACTGCTGTTTATTTGGCGCTAGGTCTATTGGTTGTAAAGCTCAGCTCATTCCTTTTTATCTCTCATTGGTCCATATACACTGCAGCAGTTACTTTCCTGTCTATACACTTTAGCGTGTCTACTCGTCTTATTGCGTAGTGCTTTGTTTTCTAATAAACGTGCGCAGTTTGTTACAGTGGTTCACTTGTTAGTAGCTTTATTTGTTGTAAGATCTGCCGCTTGTCGTTCATGTCTACTTTCATTCAGTCTATTCAGCATGGCCTTCTTCTATGCTGTTGAATATTTGTAAATAGCAAGCTACAGTTGTTGCAGCGGCTACATAGCCTTTTGTGGTATATAAACGCTTGTTAATTGGGTCGAGATTTTTATTACGCCGTCAGCTATTGCTACACGCCGCTACAAATCATTAAACTGTATTGTATATTGTATATTCTGGTAAATCCGTGTTTTGTTTATTTTGAAGTTACAAGGATTATTCAATCGACAGCTTTTGTTGGTGGTTAATTTAGACTGTCAGCTTATTTATGGCGTAATATGCCAATAACGGCTAGATCAGCGACCACTTCTATACAATACGCGGCACTGCTCAATTAAATTTGTATACAAGCGCTGAAAATTGGATTTATGACTGGAGGATGTTGAATTTGATTTAGCGCTATTAAGTACAGCTGACCGGTGTAACAGCTTTGCTTCAGCAATGTCGGTTGATATTAGTTCAAATATGCGGCGACAGCATTATTGAAAAGCTGCATTGCTTCTGCGAAAAATGAAGCCATAATATTAATGGATATACACTAGACAGCCAATCTATTGCGCAAAGCTTTGTTCCAAGTGGATGCAGTAACATCCACTGATTCAGAAATACGTGCATTTGTTAATGAATGATATAGAATAGACAATTAATCAGAATTAAAGTACATTGAATACTAGATATTCCGTATACATCCATTGACGACTGATGCTATTAAGCTCGAGGATACACGTAAGAAATGCTAGCTACCTTGTAGCTATGATCTATTCTGTTTCCGTTCATTCTATACTAATACACAGAGTGCTAATTATTTAGAACCAATGTCAGTATTTGTGGCATTGATGCGTAAAGGTATCATTTTATTTCATCATCGATTAGCGTCACATGCACACAGCATATTACGTTGTATTCAGTAGCTGATCGCTTATGTTGTTGTTCTACCTGGCGTAATCGATTATGTAATTTCGACGATATATCTGATGGATTTGCACTGCTTATTGGCAGTCTACAACTGGGAATTGGTAGTATTGATGAGCTGTTGTTGATTTGTAAGTAAACAGAACAAAGTAAAATGTTCCGTTGAATTAAGCATATTCAAAAGAAGG
>JAHLTZ010000293.1:0-10468 GCA_025786725.1 Syncephalis fuscata | reverse complement strand
ATAAGCAAGTATTTATTACATAGCAGCGCCAGTTTGTCTTACCATAGTAACAGGCGATTATAAAAGCGTACATGGCTATTTGTGCTACACCGTCTTTGTCCGCACAATAATACATATTTAATAAACATAACAATGCTTACTGTAGCTTCAAAGAAACGGCAAATGCTTTAAATGTAGACTGATAGTCGATAGTCAGAGACTGTCAAGGCAGAATGCGGAATGGCAGAATGGTAGTGGCAGGACGGTGGACTAGCAAACGGTGAGATGGTGGAATACCGCTGTTCTGCCACCACCATTTCACCGTTCTGCCACCACCATTTTAGCGTTCTGCCACCACCATTTCACGTTCTGCCACCACCATTTTAGCGTTCTGCCACCACCATTTCACCGTTCTGCCACCACCAGTCCACCGTTCTGCCACCACCATTCACCGTTCTGCCACCATCAGTCCACCGTTCTGCCACCACCAGTCCACCGTTCTGCCACCACCATTTCACCATTCTGCCACCATCAGTCCACCGTTCTGCCACCACCATTTTAGCGTTCTGCCACCACCATTTCACCGTTCTGCCACCACCATTTTAGCGTTCTGCCACCACCATTTCACCGTTCTGCCATCACCATTTCACCGTTCTGCCACCACCATTTCACCGTTCTGCCACCACCATTTCACCGTTCTGCCACCATCAGTCCACCGTTCTGCCACCACCAGTCCACCGTTCTGCCACCACCATTTTAGCGTTCTGCCACCACCATTTCACCGTTCTGCCACCACCATTTCACCGTTCTGCCACCACCATTTCACCGTTCTGCCACCACCATTTCACCGTTCTGCCACCACCATTTCACCGTTCTGCCACCACCATTTAGCGTTCTGCCACCATCAGTCCACCGTTCTGCCACCACCATTTCACCGTTCTGCCACCACCATTTCACCGTTCTGCCACCACCAGTCCACCGTTCTGCCACCACCATTTCACCGTTCTGCCACATCAGTCCACCGTTCTGCCACCACCATTTCACCGTTCTGCCACCCCATTTCACCGTTCTGCCACCACCATTTCACCGTTCTGCCACCATCAGTCCACCGTTCTGCCACCACCAGTCCACCGTTCTGCCACCACCATTTTAGCGTTCTGCCACCACCATTTCACCGTTCTGCCACCACCATTTCACCGTTCTGCCACCACCATTTTAGCGTTCTGCCACCATCAGTCCACCGTTCTGCCACCACCATTTCACCGTTCTGCCACCACCATTTCACCGTTCTGCCACCACCAGTCCACCGTTCTGCCACCACCATTTCACCGTTCTGCCACCATCAGTCCACCGTTCTGCCACCACCATTTCACCGTTCTGCCACCACCATTTCACCGTTCTGCCACCACCATTTCACCGTTCTGCCACCACCATTTCACCGTTCTGCCACCACCATTTTAGCGTTCTGCCACCACCATTTCACCGTTCTGCCACCACCATTTCACCGTTCTGCCACCACCATTTTAGCGTTCTGCCACCATCAGTCCACCGTTCTGCCACCACCATTTCACCGTTCTGCCACCACCATTTCACCGTTCTGCCACCACCAGTCCACCGTTCTGCCACCACCATTTCACCGTTCTGCCACCATCAGTCCACCGTTCTGCCACCACCATTTCACCGTTCTGCCACCACCATTTCACCGTTCTGCCACCACCATTTCACCGTTCTGCCACCATCAGTCCACCGTTCTGCCACCACCAGTCCACCGTTCTGCCACCACCATTTTAGCGTTCTGCCACCACCATTTCACCGTTCTGCCACCATCAGTCCACCGTTCTGCCACCACCATTTTAGCGTTCTGCCACCACCATTTCACCGTTCTGCCACCACCATTTCACCGTTCTGCCACCACCATTTTAGCATTCTGCCACCACCATTTTAGCGTTCTGCCACCACCATTTCACCGTTCTGCCACCACCATTTCACCGTTCTGCCACCATCAGTCCACCGTTCTGCCACCACCAGTCCACCGTTCTGCCACCACCATTTTAGCGTTCTGCCACCACCATTTCACCGTTCTGCCACCACCAGTCCACCGTTCTGCCACCACCAGTCCACCGTTCTGCCACCACCATTTCACCATTTTGCCACCACCATTTTACCGTTGAACAATTGAACGGTTGAACCGTCGGACTCACTTCCACCACTTTTGACTCCACTCTCTTTTCATTCCTTTTAGTGAACATAAAATTAAAGTACCTGACATCTGGGTCCAAAATACCATCATCATAGATTTATTATCCAGTATGCATATATTTTTAATCCAACAATATCATTAAGATGTATCTTTACATCCTACTCTTAGTCAATGACAGGTTGAACACTTATATTTATTATGCATTTCAATCAGCTTCACTCAGTCCGCTCAGTGCGTTATAGCTTTATTATAGTTATTTTTATTATTAATAACTGTTTATTACAATTATTAACCATTTAATGTGATTTGTGTCAAACGGCTACTTTTGATATTCGCGCAACTGGCCTGCACATTTGTTCTATTGAACATGGGGACGGGTGGTGAGTTTTATTAACGATCAAATCATCACATTTGGTGTGATTTGGTGGTTAAATGGCTATTTTGATTATTTACGCGTTTGAACTAAACATTCAACCTATTGAACATGGAGCTGGGTGGTGAGCGACATCAAAGTTTAAAACACTTGTCATTATAGATTTATTATCCAGTATGCATATATCTCTATCTACCTACACCACTCCCTTTTATTCCGCACTTCTATGTATCATTCTACGACATACTGGACACATTCTGTTCATTAAGCACACCAGCACACTCTACTCATTCCCTCCTTGCGTTATATGCGCTATAGTTTGACATCGTTTATATGTCATTTTACACTCGCCCATCTATACTCAATCCAAAACTGGTTTTATTTTTGTTCTAGCGTTATTATTAACAACTGTCGACTAATGTCGCTCATTGATCATGCATATATGCTCAGTAACTATACCACTGCTGTCCATACTTTTTACTTTGTATATTCGTTTTATTATCCAGTAAATACGCGCTAGCTATTACCGTTGTCTGTTTGGTTCTAGCACCACTATTAGAAAAGTTCACGCAAGTTGCTTATCTGCTCATGCATATATGCTCGATAGCTTTAACAAAGCTAGTTGTCTTTTAACTAGCATAGCTGATAGCTGTTATGCTATTTTACCGTACAGTTACTATGCGCCATCAATAACTACTGTCAGCTTGACGCCAGCTTTAATATTGACAAGTTTGACTCGTTCCGCTTAGTCATTCCTTCTCAAGGCGCACTATAGCTTTAATGCTGCTACTCACACAATTACTTTTGGTATTTTATTTGCTCCATATTATTGTATGCTTAATGGCTATGCTTTATTTGCAGAAGCTATACGTTCCTTGTTAGCTGTTTGTTGCAAAGTTTAGCTCTGAGCACTTCTTTTACTCTTTGCACACAAACGCGCAAGTAGAATAGCCTTCTTACACTGCTAGTGCTCTTTTTGCTGTTTTCCAGTGCTGATATGTTGCAATGGTATCGAACGGGCCAGCGATGAACTGGTATAAGCTATTATACCAAATAAAGCTTGTTATTACAAAATAGATATTCGCTATGGGTGTTATGTATACGTGCTTTAAAAGTGTCGTATAGCTTATTGCAGGGTAATCATGTATTGCGCTATAGCTACTTGAGCACAAGGACAAAGTGTACGTATATTTACCATGTGGCCGTAGACAGTGCTGGCTACTCTATTCGACACAGTTAAAAGCAATAATAAACTTGGCCAAAAACAATTTGCTTTAAAGATTTTATTAGATGGATTGCATTAGTATTCAACATATAAGCCATTGGTATTTACTGTAGCTACAAGCTTGAAACTGGTCCCATTTAGCTGCTTTGCGTGCCGCCTAAATGATCGGCATTGTTTGAAATAAAGCCATAACTGATATTGCCAAATAGACAGATTTACTTGCTATGCTACATGTAAAGTTTAGCATAGATCATTTTTACGCTTAGTCGGTTAAGCCGTGTAATCTAGATTTAATCCATCAGCTTATTGCGTTGTAAAGAGCTTACCAATATTAATGTTCAGACAATATAATGACAGTAATAAAGACTGTTTTGCAATAAGTGTACAAGAAAACACACGGTTTACTACATATTACACTAATAGTTACATGTACTGAAGATTCTACTGAAATGGTTGTAGCTGCTTATACAGAGGACTAAGAGCAATTGCGTAGTACATTGGTCATAGACGGTTTTAGACGACTCATGTTTTATTACGACATTTTCCACAACTATCACAATACATAAGCTGGCTTTACCGCTCCTCCGAACCAACACTGCACCTTTATCTTCTTTTTCTACTCTTTACCACTCGATATACGCTACACTCATTCGCCCTTACTGCCATTTGCTGTCCAATATGCTTTGCACTTGCTAGCCGTCTAATGATTACAAGATCACTGCTGGTTGCTGCTATATGTACTAAGGTCGGTAAACGGGCGTGGGAGGTGCGATGCAGTTGTGCCTTTTGGCTATGAAGCACTGGATATGCAGTGTTCTAGAAGCTATATATCACGCAGTGTGTACCCCAGCATGCTGTAGAAGGCGCTTGTCTGCACATAGTTGATTGGTCTTTTGTATAGTAACATTGGTACGCTTACCGTGTGTTTGTTTGCGAGGTTGCCTTGCTGAGTATCTGGCTGTTGAGACGACATAAGGTTTGCGCTTGAAGATATCTGATATCTGATGGTGCAGAGCAAATGTTGTTTGGACAACCACTACTTATTGCGGTGTAGTCAAGCAGCAAACATCATTGGCACATGTGGCTCATCTCGTTTACTGACCCTCTTCAATAGATATAGATTTAAGCGATATTTAGATTTGGCAAGAACAGGGCCACAATATGCTGTACAGCCATCCGGTTTGTACTAGTCTATCATTATTTATGTATTTCTTTGTTTAAATAAATAAATGTAGCATTTCTTATTTATTAACATACTACTATTAGTTGCGTTCATATAAATACAGACATCTTCCCATTTAATAATAGTACTAGTTGTTTCTGCTATTGTTATTACACTGATAATAAACAACCTATTAAGCCATTGAATGTGCTTTGAAGGCAAACGATTAAATTTGATGCATCCATGCAGTTGAGCTAGACAATTGCTCTGTTGAACATAATAACGAGCGGTGAGTGAATCAAAGTTTAAAATATTTATTGGCATAGATGTATTATCCAGTACGCTTATATCCAACATTTACTTGTATCATTCGTCTATTATCGCATACTATTATGTATTATTCTACAATACACTAGCCGCATTCTGGTTATTGTATGCGGCAACACACCTCACTCATCCCAACTATTACGCTGTACATTCACTAAATTGTATGCTGTTTATTGTATAACGCATAAGAGCTATGCAACGCCATTGTTGTTTTGATTCCAGATCTATTATTAAATAAGTGCTCTTTTATGTTTTAGCGCTTTTGGCATCGGAAAGGCGCTGTAGCATTAACACCATTTGTGCGGGCGCTTGAATGGCCATATTGGTACACTGTAGCTTTAGTACTGTAGATTTGACATAGATATTATATACTTTATATTTATAGAGTGTTGTTATATATTGTTATACAGTATATTGGCCACACTACATCGATTGGCGTTGTCCATTTTACCCTAGCTTTATCTTTAAAGTTGGCCACTTATTACACTCATTTTGCTAATGCCCATGTTACACGGTTACAATTAGACATACTAGAAAATTAACAGTAAATTAACTAAAAATATACTGCAGTCCAATTGATTCTGCCTACTCAAACGACAATTATGGCCATACTAAGCCAATAAAATGAGATGTGCAAATACTTAGTATTTTATCCAGAATTGTACATGCATATCAGAGTAATATTGGTTAAATATTGGTATAAATAATAAGTATACAGATAAATTTGTTTATTTACTGATGTAGTTTGTTTATTATGATAGTGCATTGATCAGTGTATGGTATATTGGCTATTAGCTATCAATTCAGCCTATTCTAGTGCAGCCACTGTAGCCACTGTAGCCATTTCAGCTAAGGGCCGCTTAGTATGGTCCTCGCAGGTCATTACTTGTATTTCAGCTACTGTATTTTGTTTATTTTACGTAGTTTTACGTAGTTTACGCATCACTTGCTTCCCTGCGTTGCTTCTACGTATTTGTCTATGTAATAGTGCACTGCACACCATACTTGCTCCATTTCACTTATGTTGGCCTCAGTCCACACTGTATATCGCTCAGTACCTTCCCAACAGTCCCACTTTTTGATATGAATATATAACAGCATCAAAAGCTAAGTTGAGATAAACCCAAGGTTTAAGCTGTGAGCCAACCATTGCACCATTTCCGGTTGGCCTTGCCATTGCTGTGAATACGCATTGTTCCGTTGATCAGCACCAAAGCCATTGCTAATTGACAACAGCTGGTTTGTCTACCAGAAGGTTAAACAGCGTGGATGTGCATGAGCAAAATAGTTTAATTTTATTAATAATAAAGCTAGTGCAAAAATAAATATGGTTGGATAGATGAAGGATGGACGATAATAAAATGATATGTAGAATAGCAAATGTACGGTAAAAAACATAAAAGCAGTGTCAAACAGTGTATATAGCGTAATGAGCAAAGTATATTGCCGCATACAATAACCAGAATGCGGCTAGTGTATTGTAGAATAATACATAATAGTATGCGATAATAGACGAATGATACAAGTAAATGTTGGATATAAGCGTACTGGATAATACATCTATGCCAATAAATATTTTAAACTTTGATTCACTCACCGCTCGTTATTATGTTCAACAGAGCAATTGTCTAGCTCAACTGCATGGATGCATCAAATTTAATCGTTTGCCTTCAAAGCACATTCAATGGCTTAATAGGTTGTTTATTATCAGTGTAATAACAATAGCAGAAACAACTAGTACTATTATTAAATGGGAAGATGTCTGTATTTATATGAACGCAACTAATAGTAGTATGTTAATAAATAAGAAATGCTACATTTATTTATTTAAACAAAGAAATACATAAATAATGATAGACTAGTACAAACCGGATGACTGTACAGCATATTGTGGCCCTGTTCTTGCCAAATCTAAATATCGCTTAAATCTATATCTATTGAAGAGGGTCAGTAAACGAGATGAGCCACATGTGCCAATGATGTTTGCTGCTTGACTACACCGCAATAAGTAGTGGTTGTCCAAACAACATTTGCTCTGCACCATCAGATATCAGATATCTTCAAGCGCAAACCTTATGTCGCCTCAACAGCCAGATACTCAGCAAGGCAACCTCGCAAACAAACACACGGTAAGCGTACCAATGTTACTATACAAAAGACCAATCAACTATGTGCAGACAAGCGCCTTCTACAGCATGCTGGGGTACACACTGCGTGATATATAGCTTCTAGAACACTGCATATCCAGTGCTTCATAGCCAAAAGGCACAACTGCATCGCACCTCCCACGCCCGTTTACCGACCTTAGTACATATAGCAGCAACCAGCAGTGATCTTGTAATCATTAGACGGCTAGCAAGTGCAAAGCATATTGGACAACAAATGGCAGTAAGGGCGAATGAGTGTAGTGTATATCGAGTGGTAAAGAGTAGAAAGAGAAGATAAAGGTGCAGTGTTGGTTCGGAGGAGCGGTAAAGCCAGCTTATGTATTGTGATAGTTGTGGAAAATGTCGTAATAAAACATGAGTCGTCTAAAACCGTCTATGACCAATGTACTACGCAATTGCTCTTAGTCTTCCGTATAAGCAGCTACAACCATTCCAGTAGAATCTTCAGTACATGTAACTATTAGTGTAATATGTAGTAAACCGTGTGTTTTCTTGTACACTTATTGCAAAACAGTCTTTATTACTGTCATTATATTGTCTGAACATTAATATTGGTAAGCTCTTTACAACGCAATAAGCTGATGGATTAAATCTAGATTACACGGCTTAACCGACTAAGCGTAAAAATGATCTATGCTAAACTTTACATGTAGCATAGCAAGTAAATCTGTCTATTTGGCAATACCAGCTATGGCTTTATTTCAAACAATGCCGATCATTTAGGCGGCACGCAAAGCAGCTAAATGGGACCAGTTTCAAGCTTGTAGCTACAGTAAATACCAATGGCTTATATGTTGAATACTAATGCAATCCATCTAATAAAATCTTTAAAGCAAATTGTTTTTGGCCAAGTTTATTATTGCTTTTAACTGTGTCGAATAGAGTAGCCAGCACTGTCTACGGCCACATGGTAAATATACGTACACTTTGTCCTTGTGCTCAAGTAGCTATAGCGCAATACATGATTACCCTGCAATAAGCTATACGACACTTTTAAAGCTCGTATACATAACACCCATAGCGAATATCTATTTTGTAATAACAAGCTTTATTTGGTATAATAGCTTATACCAGTTCATCGCTGGCCCGTTCGATACCATTGCAACATATCAGCACTGGAAAACAGCAAAAAGAGCACTAGCAGTGTAAGAAGGCTATTCTACTTGCGCGTTTGTGTGCAAAGAGTAAAAGAAGTGCTCAGAGCTAAATTTTGCAACAAACAGCTAACAAGGAACGTATAGCTTCTGCAAATAAAGCATAGCCATTAAGCATACAATAATATGGAGCAAATAAAATACCAAAAGTAATTGTGTGAGTAGCAGCATTAAAGCTATAGTGCGCCTTGAGAAGGAATGACTAAGCGGAACGAGTCAAACTTGTCAATATTAAAGCTGGCGTCAAGCTGACAGTAGTTATTGATGGCGCATAGTAACTGTACGGTAAAATAGCATAACAGCTATCAGCTATGCTAGTTAAAAGACAACTAGCTTTGTTAAAGCTATCGAGCATATATGCATGAGCAGATAAGCAACTTGCGTGAACTTTTCTAATAATGGTGCTAGAACCAAACAGACAACGGTAATAGCTAGCGCGTATTTACTGGATAATAAAACGAATATACAAAGTAAAAAGTATGGACAGCAGTGGTATAGCTACTGAGCATATATGCATGATCAATGAGCGACATTAGTCGACAGTTGTTAATAATAACGCTAGAACAAAAATAAAACCAGTTTTGGATTGAGCATAGATGGGCGAGTGTAAAATGACATATAAAACAATGTCAAACTATAGTGCATATAACGCAAGGAGGGAATGAGTAGAGTGTGCTGGTGTGCTTAATGAACAGAATGTGTCCAGTATGTCGTAGAATGATACATAGAAGTGCGGAATAAAAGGGAGTGGTGTAGGTAGATAGAGATATATGCATACTGGATAATAAATCTATAATGACAAGTGTTTTAAACTTTGATGTCGCTCACCACCCAGCTCCATGTTCAATAGGTTGAATGTTTAGTTCAAACGCGTAAATAATCAAAATAGCCATTTAACCACCAAATCACACCAAATGTGATGATTTGATCGTTAATAAAACTCACCACCCGTCCCCATGTTCAATAGAACAAATGTGCAGGCCAGTTGCGCGAATATCAAAAGTAGCCATTTGACACAAATCACATTAAATGGTTAATACTTGTAATAAACAGTTATTAATAATAAAAATAACTATAATAAAGCTATAACGCACTGAGCGGACTGAGTGAAGCTGATTGAAATGCATAATAAATATAAGTGTTCAACCTGTCATTGACTAAGAGTAGGATGTAAAGATACATCTTAATGATATTGTTGGATTAAAAATATATGCATACTGGATAATAAATCTATGATGATGGTATTTTGGACCCAGATGTCAGGTACTTTAATTTTATGTTCACTAAAAGGAATGAAAAGAGAGTGGAGTCAAAAGTGGTGGAAGTGAGTCCGACGGTTCAACCGTTCAATTGTTCAACGGTAAAATGGTGGTGGCAAAATGGTGAAATGGTGGTGGCAGAACGGTGGACTGGTGATGGCAGAACGGTGAAATGGTGATGGCAGAACGGTGAAATGGTGATGGCAGAACGGTGGACTGATGGTGGCAGAACGGTGAAATGGTGGTGGCAGAACGGTGAAATGGTGGTGGCAGAACGGTGAAATGGTGGTGGCAGAACGGTGGACTGATGGTGGCAGAACGGTGAAATGGTGGTGGCAGAACGGTGGACTGATGGTGGCAGAACGGTGAAATGGTGGTGGCAGAACGGTGGACTGATGGTGGCAGAACGGTGAAATGGTGGTGGCAGAACGGTGGACTGATGGTGGCAGAACGGTGAAATGGTGGTGGCAGAACAGTGGACTGATGGTGGCAGAACGGTGAAATGGTGGTGGCAGAACGGTGGACTGATGGTGGCAGAACGGTGGACTGGTGGTGGCAGAACAGTGGGACTGATGGTGGCAGAACGGTGAAATGGTGGTGGCAGAACGGTGGACTGATGGT
>JAHLTZ010000292.1:0-10639 GCA_025786725.1 Syncephalis fuscata | reverse complement strand
CCCTAACCCTTTTTTTGTCTCTCTCTTCTCTTGTTGTTGTTGTTCTATTGTCGTTATTCTTGTTTTTTCTAACTCGCTATCGCTCGTATAGTTGTTCTGTAATTTCTTGTTCATTTTCCTTCATTTTTCATTTTTGTCTTATTTTTCTTATTTTAGCCCTATTTTAACAAGCCCTATCTCAATTAGCCCTAAATATTTGTCAAATAATTGTCAAAAATATTTTCAAAAAAATAAAAAAAATCGTTGTCTGTTTTATTGTTGTTTCTTCATCTCCTGTTTATTCTGTTTCATTGTCACCTACTCTCATGTCATTTGAGCTATTATTTATCGAGTTATTCATTGTTAAAGTCAATATGTGGTGGCTTAAAGTTCACTTCAACCTTTTATTGCTTAAACTACTTATTACATTATGCAAATACGCTATTGTTAAGTAACTTGGTCAATTATTCGGTTGTTTAGTCCATTATTCATTTAGTTAGTCTATTGGACAATTATCGGCTATTTATTGCCATTTTTACTCAAATATTGAGTAAATTGGCCTACCAGTAAAAGTCCGTCAATATACAAGCTAGTACATTCAAATAACTTGCAAAACATTGCTTAGTTGATGCTGTATCTATGTATATAAACATAGATATACTTTGGTGGGAAATGGTGGTAAAATAAAAATTTTAAAATTGGTGGGGACAGGCTACCTATGCTCCCAATATATTTAATTCAATGTTATTGTTTAGTTAATGCTACATCTGTGTATATAAACGTACATAACTCTTATGGTAATGAGTGCTAAATTCTATTCTTCAATATGTGAGTGTCAATCTACCGATGCAATACATCATATATGTGAGGTAATAATTATTATAAATCATTGCATGTTATAAGCACTATAACATACTGACGTGAATGAGTCGTGTATATTGCTTTCTACAATTAATATGATATACACACCATATCATACAATGATATATGTAAATAATGGATGTATGCATATTAAGTATATGCACACTGGATATATGCTTACTGGATAATAATAATACATTAATGTCTATTTTATATTTTATTTATTCATCATCCATTATCATGTTCAGTACATTAAATGCTTTTAATTATTGCCATTTGATCCGCTGATCATACTATAAGCATTGTTAAATTGTTTAATCATTAGTTAGTATGTGCAACACATACTAATTGTATAATCTTTATTGTCACAATTCACTTGATTAGATACAATAAACTATATTGTATTGATTTTTTGATTGAGATGCAAAAAGTATAAACCTTTGCATCTACTTATTTAGTAGCTATGTGCTTTTATTTAATGCTTTGCTCGGATATTGTTTGGTAATATTAATAAACAATCACTTGGATATTACCAATAAATAATATATTATTAATTGATCCAATATTTTTTTTAATCTTGCTGTTAATTGATAGCAATAGTATCAATTAGTCTTGATGATGTCACATCAAGTACTTGTGAAGTTGCTATTGTTGCTATTGTTGTGATGGTATACCACCGTTTATTGGTGGCGGTATACCACCACATACAAATTATGATGGATACTGCTACAACTGCTGTATCACATTACTTACTTATTTAAAATCGCGATTAGTGTGTTAGCGGCCGGCTACCTACAATGCTAAAATAATAAATACAATGTTAGTACGTTAGTAGACAATTGTCTTGAATTGATATTGCATATTTGGTTTTAGTGTGCTAGCGGCCGGCTATGTATAATAATAATACTTACGCTAGGTGTCCATGGCCGGCCACCTACAAATCTAAAATAATAAATACAATGTTAGTGTTTAGTGTTAATGCCAATGTTGATGTTGTTACTATTGTTGGTGCCGGTGCCGATGCCGATGTTGGTGCAGGTACTGGTGGTGGTGTTGGTGTTGGTGTTGATGCTGGTGCAGGTACTGGTGTTGGTGTTGATGCCGGTGCAGGTAGTGGTGCTGGTGCCGATGTTGGTGCCGGTATTGGTGCTGGTGTTGATGTTGGTGTTGATGCTGATGCAGGTACTGGTGTTGGTGTTGATGCTGGTGCAGGTACTGGTGTTGGTGTTGATGCCGGTACTGGTGTTGGTGTTGGCACTGGTACTGGTGCTGGTGCTGGTGCCGATGTTGGTGCCGGTGTTGGTGTTGGTGCTGATGCTGGTGCTGGTGTTGGTGTTGGTGTTGATGCCGGTATTGGTGTTGGTGTTGATGCTGGTGCAGGTACTGGTGTTGGTGTTGATGCCGGTATTGGTGCTGGTGTTGATGTTGATGTTGGTACTGGTGTTGGTGTTGGTGCTGATGCCGGTGCTGGTACTGGTGCCGATGTTGGTGCCGGTATTGGTGCTGGTGTTGATGTTGGTGTTGGTACTGGTGTCCAGCTATCTAAAATCTATAATAATCAATAAATGTTAGTGTTAGTGTTCGGTATCTAAAATTTAAAACAATATATGTATAAAGTTAGTATGTTGCAATGTTGTGTAGCCGGCCGCTAGCACACTAAAACAATTTGGTGATTTTTATTTATGATATAAATTTGTAATTATTAATACAGATTAGTAAGTTAGTAATCTAAATCTAAAGTCATCAATATAGCATTAATTGTTATATTGTTTGGTAGCCGGCCGCTAACACACTAATCGCCATTGTCCTTGAACTTGATACTTGATGGCTTGTAAATCTAAAGCATTATATGTAGAGTTAGTGACTGATTTAAGTTAGTTACTTACCATTGCATAATCAGTGCACCATAAAGAAGGACCGGTAAGTGGTTTGTTAAATTGAAAAGGGAAAGAGAAGAAGAGCTGCCAATGCAACATCGTGCTAGCAGGTGTTTACAGGCAGTGCATATAATGGCACTGCTGTATGGCCAGTACAGAGTGCCACCATATGCTACTACCATAGCTAAACACACTATTGCTAGCACGGTGAGCAATGGAAGGTATAGAGGTAATGATGAGGAGAGGGCGAGGAGAGGGTGAGAAAGGAACAGTATATGCTTGGTAGCATATATCCAGCATACACTGTTGCTAGTACGATAAATAATGGAAGGTTAGTGAAAAAAGAATGAAAAGAAAGAGAAAGAGGAATAGAAAGAGAAAGATAACCGTATATGTTTGGTAGCATATATTGCCACAGTTAGCATACTAGCAGCTGCCCACAAGGTAAAACGATACCGCTAGCACTGCTGTATGGCGCCATACAGCAGGGCGGTATGTAGTACCAAGACTAGGCATGCTCATACTAATAGACTAACAATGACATATAGCAAGCAAAGCATATACTGAACTTATGGAAACAAGTGCAAGTGGAAAGGTGGCTAGTGGATAAATGCTGTCAAGTGTGGTGGATGAGAAAGAGGAACGTGTGACGCAAATCGTGTGCTATGCGATCGGCAGTCTGTTTTTATAGTGTGGGTGCAAGTGCTGATGTAATATGAATAAACAATTATTATGATTGGTACCAATTGACTTGTTTGCCAGCACTCGCCCAGTCAAACTAAACGTTTATTTTATTGAATAATCATTTTCATTAAATTATCAAATCATTAAATTATATTATGATTTGGGTGTCAAATGACTATATTGATAACATTCGCGCAATTGCACTGCACATTCACTCTATTGAACATGGGGACAAGTGGTGAGTTTTATTTAATCGTCACATCATCACACTTATTGCTTTTTTGGGGACAAATGACTAATATTTAATAACGCCCAATCTATTGAACATGATGATGGGTGGTGAGTGACATCAGTCATCAAAATACTCATCAGCATAGATTCGTTATCCAGTATGCATATATTCAGTACACATATATATATTATTTACCTATATCATTCCTGTACTACCCCACGCCATTGTATCCCATTCTACGATAGACTAAACGCACTTTATTGTTTATATACACCAACAAACTCCATTCAGTCTACTCATTGCGCTATATGCACTATAGCTTTAACTTTATTTTATATGCTTTTTCGCCGTACATTTATTATTCTATATATCATTCTATAATCGCTTAGCCTTCCTCTATCCAAATCTGTTTATACTTTTGTTCTAGCTTTATTATTAATAAATATCGACTAATGTCGGTCATCTGCTCATGCATATATGCTCAATAACATTAACATTGCTAATCGTTACTGCGTATTGCATATTATTTATATTATATGCTGTTTTATTGTCTAATGACTAGTGGCTATCTATTGCAGCTGTTCTTTTTGTTTTAGCTCTATTATTAACAAAGTTGACTAATTTTGCTTAGCTTGCTTAATAGACTATATATTTATTTATTTAAAACTCATAGCAAACAGAATGTATTCAATATGTCATATAATGGTAATGATATAGGTAGATAGTAGATATATGCATATTGGACAATAAATCTACAATGATGAGTATTTGATGACTGATGTCACTCACCACCCATCATCATGTTCAATAGATTGGGCGTTATTAAATATTAGTCATTTGTCCCCAAAAAAGCAATAAGTGTGATGATGTGATGATTAAATAAAACTCACCACTTGTCCCCATGTTCAATAGAGTGAATGTGCAGTTCAATTGCGCGAATGTTATTAAATTAGTCATTTGACCCCCAAATCATATTGAATTATTAATAAATTGCTATAAATGTAATAAACTTTATTATAAAATAAGTTTATTCAAAAATATTTTTAATTATTGGCTGTTTGAACAAACTGCATTTTTCGTTGTGCCACGACGTATAATTTGCTCTTAGCACATTTAGGATAATAGGATAGTGGCTTCTAAGATATTCAAGACACGCCAAACGAAAGTTTATAAACTCCTCTTTAACATCATTCTGGCGTGCGAGTATTATGTATGCTGTTCTTGCACCGTGCTTGCTCCATCTCCCGCTTTTATGTGGATGGCTCGTGTCAATGGGATCTTCTTCAATAACAGCATGGGAGGGAAAATACCATTTCTCTGTCCAGGTCTCGTAATAGTTAGATGTTGTTAATTGAACGCTTTTTTTCTAAATGAATAAATAGCAAAGTTAATTATGTTCAATGAAGTATTAAACAAAACAGCTTAAATATTTACAATCAGCTTAAGGTGAAAATCCGCTTCGTTGGAGAATATTCGTCGTCCAAATCTATTAAAGCCTTCTTTATGTTCCTCCTTTACAAATTCATCCACTTGTACATAGTAAACACTTCATCCATATAAAGGTCAACAAAAGGCGCCACATTTCCTGGTCCAAGACGATGAGTACAGAAATATTGACAGGCTTTATCAAAATGATAGTGTTCAGTCTTAATATGCTTGTGATATTGGCATCATCCACTTCTAAGTTGAATTTATAAACTGGGCCACTCGGCAGACTATTAATGATAGGCAATGATTCGGCTACATCAGTAAAAGTATCAGTATCAGAGGTATTAGTTAAAGTTACAGTAATCCTGTCAGTTTCGAATTGGCTAAATTCAAAAATGGCTTTCAGTTTATCAACAGTATAAATGTCACTTGTTGACCAACGATTATCATCTGAATTAGACTCGATAAGGTTAGGAAGAAAACAAGCACTAGAATCTAGACGGCGATGGTTTTTTAACGTTTGGCCGACAGTGTCGCGCCACTGAGATCTGTCCATCGGGCGGTGGAATACTGCCGATAACATATAGCTAAGCTGGGCAATAAAAGACAGGTGTTGATCTGAGTATCTGTTGCTGACCGAAAGATAATTTGTCTCTACCAGATACCACAAAGCGTTAATTCTATTGCCAGCATAGGACCAAAGCTGATCAGAATAATTCCAAACAACTTTTTCGTACACTTCAAGTCTATAAATAAAAATGTTAGCAAGTATAGTAATTTAAATTTATATATTACCCAAATTTGTCTTCTATGTTTTGAATGTCGGTATTAAACTCGGCATAATTAACCGAAATTCAAAACGAACACCATAATTCTTCTTTTTCATCAATTCGATATTTTTTTCGATTAATTTCTAAAAAGAAATTAATTACAAATCAATAATTAACCATAATTTTGCAAGCACTTACTATAAACTTAATGGCACCTCTGCCTTTTTCAAGTACTTCATTTGGGCTGAAATCACGTCCATGACGATCAGAATTGCCTGAAGCTCGTGTATAGAAGGCGTGTTTGCTCAGGCTGTAGACTTGCATATTTATCAGCCTCGAGCGAACAGTGTTGGTGTGTTTAAAACCACCAAAATTTTCAAAGTTGCAAAAACTATCATAACGACGAGTTGCTATGAATATAGGTGAAAAAGTCAGTAAACAATAAAATATGATTTGGCAAAACGCATATATATATATATTCTAGCTTACCACTAGCCAAACGGATGGGATCATCACTAAAAAAATGAAAAGCAATGTCATCATGGTCTTTAACAAAACCAGTTAACGGATAATTACATTCGATAGGTAAAATAGAAAATCCAACATCAATATATGTTTTATCTAAAGGGATAATGTCCCAATTTAAGTTGAAAGTTTCTAATATTTTTCTAGGCGAATGCAGTGAAATAATACCTTCATCAGGGTACCTTTTTTTAAATCCTAGTCCCCAAACGATGAAAAAAAATGAATCAAAGTCCTTGGTATCAGGATTATTTAATATTATTCTACGCATTTGCGTAAGAAGTTCGTCTACTGTATCGGAATATAAACTAACGCTAGTGTTTACTTGAGTAGAATCGTATGATAAAGGAACAGACAAAACTTCACTGTCAGATAAATTATTAAGGGCAGGTATAAGTACCGAATCCACAAAAAGCTTATGAGTAGCTTGATCAACAGCATATGTATGCTTTGTTTGATTCAAGGATCGCTTATAATACAAGGCGGGAAAACATATTACAACCTATAATTAAACAATAGTAAAAGCACCAATGATTAGCTTAAATAAAACGTATTTTTGTATACATTACCTGTAATTTACCGAATTTAGCAAAATTTAAATTTGGTATATGGAATATTTTAACGTCTTCACCTTTTGTTAATGTATGGTGATTATAAACAACGCCGGTATCAGACTTGTAAGAGAAATTGTAATTGGCCCTGACCATTATATCGATGTCACAAGATGTGACAGGTATTGTTTTAATTTCATCGCAAACTATCGCAATTGAATCAATGTCTCGACGTATTTTAGTTTTGGGGGATTCATCAGAAAAGTTTTTAACACAATATTTGTCTTTTAAATCACCAGACACTCCTTGAATATGTGTACGGACATAATTAATATTTCTAAGATGATAAGGGGCATCGCTTTGCTTATGATCATGCTCTTGAGTGTATCCCTCAAACACGCTGATATTCATACTGCCTATAGTGAAGCTGAAGTTAGAGTCGTTGCTACAAATTGTACAATATACAGATTAAAATGATACTTACATGTTGAATCATCAGAGGTTATAGGCACGGGACTACTATTCAATTGTTTGACACGAGCACGCTTGAATAAAGAAGTAGTATTAGGCTGATTAGCTACACTAGAAGTAGATTGCTCAGCTACACTAGAAGCTGGTTGCTCAACGCGAGCACGCTTGGCAAAATACGTAGTAATGAGAGAGAACATTTGGTATTTTTTGCTTAATGTAACCTGATGAGATACACTGAGTATGCAGATTACTTGGACAAGTGACAAAGCACAAGTTAGAGAGAAATAAACGTAAATTTGTATAAAAATTGATCATGTTTTTATTTGTGATAACTGGTGTGTTTATATATTGCTCTAGTTGATAGCTAGTATTAGAGTAGAACAATATACAAGAAAATAAAATAATAAAAATAAAAATAAAAATAAAAATAAAAATAAAAAATAAAAAATAAATAAAAATAGTATTTGCCATGTGTGACTGACTAGTAATTTAGTGGCCACGGAAATGGCCACTTTGTTACAATGTTACTGTAACAAAATGAAGGTGTATGCGCATGTTATTTTGCTAAAATAATAATAACATATTTCAACACCACCACTCATTTAACAATAGTACTAGTATTTTATTTAAACGTCATTTATATTGTGTTACGTTAATATTTAATAAGCTGTTAATAATTTGGTAATCAAATCATTACATTTAATAATACTTATTTCATTGAATATAATGCTAGGTGATGAATAACATCAATCATCAAGCCATTTAATTACAATCCGATTTATAATAAAATGACTAATTTAATAATATTTGTCCCATTAAAACCTGCCATTCGTTCTATTGGATATAGAACTGGTGGTGAGTGGTACCAGCTGTCAAAATACTTATTATCGTGGATTTATTATCCAGTACACATCTATATTTTATTTACATATATCACTATAATTCTATTGAAACACTACTATATAGCATCATATGATACACTAGACACATTTTGTTTATTATATGCGGCAACACACCTCACTTAATCCACTTATTACGCTGTACATTCATTATATTGTATGCCATTTATTGTATAATGCGTAAGAGCTATGCAACACCATTGCTGTTTTGCTTCTAGATCTATTATTAAATAAGCGCGTGTTTATGTTTTAGGGCTTTTTATAACAAAAACGTACCTTAATGTTAAACCCTTTTGTGAGGGCACTTGAAATGGCCATAGTGGTACACTGTAACTTATCACTGTAAATTTGACGTTGTATACCATATGTGTTTTATTTTATAGCGTGTTGTTGTATATTGTTATACAGTATAATGGCCACGCTCTATCGATTGGCGCAGTCCATTTTACGCTAGCTTTATAGTTGAAACTGGCCATTCCTTACACTCAGTTCGCTAATTACCATATTACGCAGTCACAACTGGACACACTAAAAAATTAATAGTAAATTAACGAAAAAATATACAGCAAATCCGATTGGTTCTGCGTACTCAGACGACAATTCTGGTTATAATAAGCCAATAAAATAAAATGTCTAAATATTTATTGTTTTTATTCAGAATTGTATATGCATATCATAGCAATATTGGTCAAATATTGGTAAAAATAATAAGTATACAAATAAATTTGTTTATTTATTGCTATAATTTGTTTATTATGATAGTGTGTTGATTGGTGTATGGTATACTGGCTACTGGGGGTCAATTCGGCCTATTCTAGTGCAGTCATTGCAGTCATTGCAGTAATTTCAGCTAATGACCAGTCAGTATGGTTCTTGCAGGTCATTACTCGTAGTTCAGCTACCGTATTTTGTTTATTTTACGTAGTTTTACGTAGTTTACGCATCACTTGCTTCCCCAGCGTTGTTTTTAAGTATTTATCTATGTAATGGTCACTTTACTCGTTGTATTTTACTCATATTGGCCTCAATCTGCACAGCACATTGCCACAGCACTACTGCTTGAGTGGCACCTTCCTAATATGAAGCCATTAGCGTGACCGTTTTTCGAACTCCAATACTAGGTCCCGTAGTGGTAGAACCCTTTTGTTGTCTCTCTTCTCTTGTTGTTGTTGTTATTGTTGTTCTATTGTCGTTGTTCTTGTTGTTTTCTACTCGCTATCGCTCGTATAGTTGTTCTTAGCTTCTTGTTCATTTTCCTTCATTCTTCATTTTTGTCTTATTTTTCTTATTTTAGCCCTATTTTGTCAAGCCCTATCTTCATTAGCCCTAAATCTTTGTCAAATAATTGTCAAAAATATTTTCAAAAAATAAAAAAAAATCGTTGTCTGTTTTATTGTTGTTTCTTCATCTCCTGTTTATTCTGTTTCATTGTCACCTACTCTCATGTCATTTGAGCTATTATTTATCGAGTTATTCATTGTTAAAGTCAATATGTGGTGGCTTAAAGTTCATTTCAACCACTCTCATGTCATTTGAGCTATTATTTATCGAGTTATTCATTGTTAAAGTCAATATGTGGTGGCTTAAAGTTCACTTCAACCCTCAATCCGTTAGTTGACCAGTCTGTCAATCTGTCAACCATTCTGTTATTTAGTCTATTGTTCAATCATTTATGCCATTGTTTGTCTACTTCTTATATTGTTGATTATTAATGTCTACGAATTAGTCTGCTCGTTAGTCTGTAATATTGTTAGTCAATTAGTTGGGAAATTATGCCAACTAGTTAGTCAATAGTTGGTCAATTAGTTGGTCAATTAGTTAGTCTTTATTCAATTGGTTGATCATTTAGTTGTTCAGTTGGGCAATTAGTTGCTTATTTAGTTATTCAATTTGTCCGTCAATTAGTCAATCACTCATTTATTCAATTAATTCCATATTTATTTGTTCCATTATTCAATTAGTATATGTCTGTCAATATATGTCCTATAACAATATATTTAATTCAATGTTATTGTTTAGTTAATGTTACATCTGTGCATGTAAACGTACATAACTCTTATGGTAATGAGTGCTAAATTCTATTCTTCAATATGTGAGTGTCAATCTACCGATGCAATACATCATATATGTGAGTTAATAATTAATATAAATCATTGCATGTTGTAAGCACTATAACATACTGACGTGAATGAGTCGTGTATATTGCTTCCTACAATTAATATAATATACACACGATATCATACAATGATATATGTAAATAATGGATGTATGCATATTGAGTATATGCACACTGGATATATGCTTACTGGATAATAATAATACATTAATGTCTATTTTCTATTTTATTTATTCATCATCCATTATC
>JAHLTZ010000291.1:0-10658 GCA_025786725.1 Syncephalis fuscata | reverse complement strand
AATGTATAACAGCAAAGTATATAATGGGGATTATGTATGCATAATGGATAACAAATTTATGATAATAATAATTTTAAGCCTTGATGTCACTCACTATTTAGGTTTATGATCAATAGAACAAATGTGTAATTTAATATAACAAACATTATTAATTGTAATCATTTAACTTTAAAGTTATACTGAATTGCTAATATATTGTTTAGTATTAATATAATAGCCTAAGCATAAATAAAACAATCAGACAGAACAATAGGATTGTTATTAAAATGACTAATGTGCATGTAGCTATGTATAATGCAACAAATTGTAATGGGTTAATAAGCTAGTTCAACTTAAATAGCTGAATGACATAATACAGCTACTAGGAACTCTATTAGCATTGATATTACAATAAAATTATTTATTCAAAAGTATACTAAATGTTAAACTAGTTATAAAAAGTGACCATATTTTTAATATCTATAATCAATGTATATACAGTAGCACAACAAAAAAAGTAGTAGTATGGAGTTTGTAATATAGCATACCGATAAAATAGTATGTATGGCAGTTGATGTACAGACATATACATTAGACTCAATACTCTGCATCGTTGATTGCATCGGTGCAGTAGTCATTACAAGGGTCTGTGTTGACATTATTATATAAATTCCATACTAAACAGTTAACATACCTCTGCATACTCATTTAACGATGCACAAAGACACCAGCAATGATAATGTTTATTGGCAAATATAATTACAACTGCCGCTGCTTTCGTGTATTATTGGATGAGTATACATATATGTATCAATTGCTTAGCATGATGTTTGTACCATAATGCTGCTTTCCATCATGATATTCTGTTTATTTTATTATAAATATTATAAATACGGCCATTTTTAATAAATGTTTTATTATTTAGCATATTTTAGATAGATAACTTTGTTATAACAAGCATACCAGTAGAGTCTTCAGTAGCTTTGGCATGTCATTGATTTACTGAAGCATATTACAATTCGTTATATTATGTGTACAAAATACTTAATTTATTATTCAGTATGCATATTTACTATCTATCCATATCGTTAACGCTAATATTCACATATCTATATTGTTCTATGATATACTAGACACATTCTATTTATTATATATTTCAATAAACTTTACTCAATTTACTTATTGCACTATAACCTCATCAGTGTTAATCATAAGCTTTTTTTGTATATTCATCATAGTGTATATTATATTGGTAATTATTTATTTAATGGACTAGATGATTTAGTTGATTAACTATTTATTCATTATATTTTTATGTATGATATATATATGTATATGGTAGAACGTGTTCTGTATACCAAATAGTGGTTAAAGATACTAAATAAAGTGCTCATATATTGAGAGGGAAAGCTGACGTTACAGTAAATGGCCTTTTCATTCTCATTTGTTTATTGCTCCTTCAACTAATGTCTGTGTCTAGTCAGTCGCGCCAGCTCGTTCTCGAGGCCACGGTTGCTTTTCGTTTAAGAGAGTATGAGCGGGCGGTCAAGTTGCTTACAAGCTTAGATTCACTACTCAGTGGCGGCAATGACGTAGTAAAGCATAATCTTGTTGTTGCGCAGTGGTATGCCGCTCAACAAATCTATAGCACGTCTTTTGCGCAATGGCTAGATATCCATGAGTCGATTCCTAAGGGCAAGCCTTGTACTAACGCGGCGTTCATTGCACAGTTCAACCAATCAGTCTACTATTTTTATGCAAATCAGCCACAAAAAGCGCTTGAAGCATTGCAATCACTGTGCTTTACCGGTAGAAAGGCCGAGTCTCGACTGGAGACTTCTTCCGTACTATTAGCGCTTGATTTGTTTCTTGGCACGCGGAATATTCAACAAGCAGTAGAATACTTTCAAAAGCTTAATTTGAGCGAGTTAGATGCCGTTGCGGCACCATCCGATGCTAAATCATTCTATGACATTATCTACCATTTGTATGAGGCGCGTATTCAATTGGCATCAGGTCGTAAATGGGATGCTGTTAATAGTTTATTACAATTATCTATTCCCGATGAACAGGAAAGCAATGGCCGGGTACTTGGTGTAGCTCATTGGCATTTACGCTCTCAATTGGCTATGGCATGCTATCAAACAGATACCGCGTATGATTTAGTTGCTTGGCATACCGATACTGCTGATAGTAAGGCAGTGGATCAGAATGCCCGTGGCTGTATGTATTTTGAACAGAGTAAATGGGGGCTTGCTTCATTTGCGTTTAGTCAAGCAGCTCAATTATTAAAAGAGAGTGAAAAAGATCATAGTGATGTAGAGGATAAGCAACTGTTAGCGGTAAATCATAGTAGGTTATACCGTTGGATCAATGGCAGTATATAGATGTAAATACTAACTAGCTAATAGGCCAGCCAATACGACATGGCTGCTGTTCTCTTGAAGAAGCAACACTAATTAACCAATGTTTAATACAACTATTTACTGGAAACACTACCGCATCTGTATATCAAATAGAAACGCAAATCAATCGGCGGTTGAATAGACATCAACCAGTATCATCTATTTATTGGTTAATGTTAGGAGAGGGCATTATCTATTTACATGTAGACAACAAGGTAAATATAAACTATTAAATAAGAATAGACGTATTAAAGTCAATCTAGGATACAAGTCAGCGTCAACCAGACCGACAAATATCGAATAGACAGCAAAATATTATACATTGGTTAGAAGATGAATTTACCATAGTGTAAGTTGTTATCCTATTTAATTTATAGCTACTTACTATTGAGTAGAGTATCCGACGAAACATCTTATTCATTGGAATATGCTGCTGGATGCTTTCGTCAATATTTAGTGACACTGATACACGAAGTCAATAGAGTGTTAGAAAGTAATGAAACAAATTACTTGATCAGTTATTTAGATGTAATACCTATGGGATACCGTCTGGCCTATGCCTATGGTCTATTGGCATGGTCATGGTGTGAATTACAAAGACAAGATTATGTTATGGCCAAACTGTTGTTGAGACAGTTTATTGACATTGATACGGAGTGGTTAACGGGCGATGACAAGGAAGAGGAAGAGGCAAAGACAGCAGCAAAGCGTATAAAGTAAGTATTGATTTATAATATTAACTAATGTAATAATTTAATCATTTGTAGATTTCTATCAGACATTTATATTGCTGTATTATTTATACGGAATGAACGATATAATGATGCATTAACACTGCTTAATGATCCTATTATGTTTAATGCATCATCAATGTTGTCCTCATTATCGACAACGGTGCCACTGCCACGATTACATGCCTATGAAGCTGATCTATTAACAGATCGATCATCGACGACTGAACTACGCGGTAAACGACAACAACTTGCCGTTATGGCCATTGCCCTTTATCAACTACATCATAGGGATCAACGTTTAGATTATTATAGAAAAATGATGAATACGGTCATTGCTAGTTATATTGATATAGATCAGAAACGTATCACACTAGATGCACGTCCCAGTGGTATTCAAGCTATTGATGAGCGACTTTTTGCTATGATCAATACCATTAGCTATGAATAAACTGGTTTAAATAATAATAACAATAACAATCACTTTATAATTCATTTACATTTCTGTTTATTTTATTTTGTTTTATTACCATTCCACAATTAACATGCCACCACGTCGATCGGGTGAACAGTCGGCCACGTTAAATCCTTCATCAACTAGGTATTCTAATACGGCAGGAAGAAGTTTAGCCCGACCCGCTGAATGGCGACCTGAGCCGGTAAATACGAAACAGCGACGTGTATTTTCCGCTTCAAGATCCCAAAGACGCGCATCCAAAAAGTAGACCGCCTCATCGACGTGTAGGCCATGTAAATCGATGATCGCTTCACGACCTGGCTGATTACGTGCAGAGAATATCTGCTCTGCCGCCATTCGGTGGTATTTAGTCATTTCAGCGTTATGTCCCTGACCTAATAGGGAAAAGCGTTTGGCCATGGCGTATTTGCCTTGTCGATAGGCTTCATGGGCCCGGTGTAGATAGGCTGACCGGGTACGATATTGTAGTGTAGCTTCACGACGATACTGATAATAAAGTGCAGCTACACTGTCACCTGTCGTTAAACGGGGAAGTGGTATTGCACGATGGAGTAGGCCAGGATGCGCAAGTGATCGACTACCATAGCGAAAATCATCACCATAATGATCGGTATCGGTATTGTTGCTTGATTCATAAGTAACATTAATTGAATAGCCTACATTCAAAGCAATATTGTTACTATTATTGTTGCAGCTATTACTACTACTACTACTACTACTACTACTACTACTACTATCATTATTATTAGTTATTAATGTAGCAGGTTTTGAAATAGCTTTAGAAAATTCTAATGGCTTCTTTTTCTTATTCGCTAATTTTTTACTTGATGTCTTTTCCTTTGTATCTGACGCTACAAGCTGTGGAAAATCCGACATATCTGGTGGCTTTTGTGCAGATTGTCTACTGCCATTATGACCATAAATACCGCTTTCATCGTCATCATTCCAACCTTGCGAGGAAAGAAAGCGTGCAGCCACTTGTTCATCTACACCATGTAGAAATGGACATTGACTATTCAGACATTGACCACGTATCCAAAATTTACATAGAAATGCATCCAAGTCATGACTATACCAGCAATCAGACCTGAAACATCCACCATCTAAAAAATGCCGACATATTTGATTGCCACGTAGTTTATCCGCTTCTCGTCGACGTAATCGTCGTTCAGTCGACTCTTCTGAATCTTTATTAGATGCAGCACTGCCATTACCAGGTATAATACCTGTAATAGAAGAGAATACTGCCTCAACATCATAATTATTATCTTCAAGTAATCGAGTAATACTCTCGTCTGGTCGGTCATAAAAGACAGCCTGTAATAACTGGAATGGAGACATACTTTCTGGCTCAAATGGATCTTGTTTCAATGTCTCTGGTTCTACTATGGATATATCCACTGCTGGACAATCCATACTAGCGTCTATTACGGGGCTATTAGCGTCATTTGACACTTCATTCTGGTACTGTCTGTCCTTTTCGTCTTCAATTTCCGTTAATTCGAGCAGATTTCGCGTCAAATCAACGACAAAAGAGTCAAAGGTTTGTTCCGTATCATCGGTATGCTTTGTTGGCACTACAGCTGCTGACGATCCAGTATTAGTGAAGCCCAACGTATAGCTTGGACGCTTCCAAGTGGTATCTGTTTCCCATGTCTTTAATAAACTATTAGAAGGGAGTATTTCTCCAGATACTGCCATTACCGCTTCTGTACTTTGTTGTGGCACTGCCGACGACGACATAAACAACGGCTCTCCTTCTTTAGAGGTTGATTAGTCAGTCACAGGTGGTGGTAGGGCGGTTTGCCGTTAGGTCAAGCCTACCTGACAAGGAGAAGGTTGGTATGAATTCAGTAGCATTAATGCGTAGTTCATTAAGCTGCGAGGCTACTTCTACAATAGCCAATCGACTCGAATCTCCATTTTCTGAGGATATTGATTGCATACTTGAACCATATATATATATATATTCAATGGATACTAACAATAAATTGCGTATAGCAGTTAAATTGAAAGGAAAAAGTTAGGATGAACAAGAGTGAAGATGAAAGAAATATTTTGAGCCAGTACGGTTACACTTTCTTGATTTCCTTGTTCGTATGTGCGGTATCGTATTTACGTTGCAAGTAGGCACGGTAGTGGCGGTAGATTCCGACCAATCTAGCGAGACGGCTAAGGAATGGCAGCAACTAGCCGAGGATAATCGACGACGTGGTAATTTGAAATACAAAGATCGAACAAGTATATATTAATTAATATGGATACTATAAGGCCCCGATGCTATTGGCGAGCATACATGTAGGATAGAGAACGAAGTGGCCGCCTTAGATACTGCATCTAGCATAAAGCTGCATTTTATGGGTGCAACACTTCATTTAAGAGGACCAGAAACAACACAGCAACCAATAGTGGATGAGCAAGGCAATGTGCTATGTTGGAATGGCGAGGTATTTGGAGGACTTGAAGTAAGTAGATGAGTATACGGGTTTATGTATTCTAATTGGACTATAATAATATATAGATTGGCAATAGGAATGACGGTGTATGCTTGTTAAAGGCACTTGCAGCAAGTCAATGTCCATTATCTGTGATGCACACCATTCGTGGGCCATATGGATTTGTTTATTATCAAGTAGGTAATGAAGTTGATAAATGAATGGATAATTTAGATGGCATATATCAATTGGTTGGTTTGGTTAGGCAAAAGAGCAGCGTCTATGGTTTGGGCGTGATTGTTTGGGTCGACGATCGTTACTATGGCGTTATCGTGAAGAGAAAGATGTGGCACATCTTACGCTAGCTTCAGTTGGACTTGGACCAGTGAATACAGATGCTGATGCATTAAATGAAGTAGAAGACGATATGAATGGTAAAATACAGCCTAATGAATATGCTACTGAAGTGCCAGCATCGGGTATTTTTTCAATTCATTTACCATTACTATTTGAGCCATCGATGACTATTTGTCAAGCGATGCGTCTCACTCAATGGATATCGCCAGACTTGATACAGCCTGATAGTGTCAACTATTTGGTAAGTAGTTACAGATGGTTGATTATAATTAGTTAATCGGTAATATAAGCCATTACCATTTTATAGACTCAATAAAGTGTTGCCTACTGATGGAGACTTGTCATTGGTGAGCGAAGAAGTGTTGCCTTGGGATAGTCCAGAGTGCATGGATATATTGGAACCAATCCAATTAAATCTGGCACAGTTACTGTCAGAGGCAGTTAGCTGTCGAGTCATCGGTATACCGCCTCATGTGTAAGTGGTAAAATAATAATGCTATTGTACCAGAGTTAATGATATAGTAGTCAGGACGGAGCACGACTAGGAATTCTATTTTCTGGAGGTATTGACTGCATGTGTTTGGCTATGTTGGCGGATCGTCATGTGCCGGCCGGTGAACCGATTGATTTGATCAATGTTGCGTTTGAAAATCCACGCACTTTAAATAAAAATCATACGGCAGCCGCTTATGATGTACCAGATCGGAAAACAGGTCGATGTGGTCTTGCTGAGCTACGGTAGGTAGTACGATGAATGGTTAGAGTAGATCACTTACGGTAATAACACTAGACAATTGCGGCCGGATCGATGTTGGCAGTTTGTCGAAGTTAATGTGCCTTATGCCGATGCTTGTGCGGCCAAACCCCATATTGCACGGTTAATGTCGCCTGCCAGTACGCTTATGGATATGGTAAGAAAGGAGTCGTCGATTAAAATAGCTGTTAATAGATGATTAGAGTATTGCCATGGCATTATGGTTTGCTGCTGGAGGCAATGGTAGCATTGCTGAATCAGTTTGCGTTGATGATAAAGAAGACACAGTACGCGTAGCATATAATAGTCCATGTCCGGTATTGCTTAGTGGCCTAGGGGCTGATGAGCTATTTGCTGGCTATACACGCCATAGAGAAGCATGGCGACGAAACGGTTGGAATAGTTTAATAGAAGAGGCAAGTTAAAGCAGTGCATATATGTTATGAATGGTTTATTAATATTATATGTAGGTTCAATTAGATCTAGATCGAATATCGTCACGTAATTTAGGTAAGCTAAATAAATAATATACATAACCAAATGTTAACTAGTAAGTAATGGATAGGCCGTGACGATAGAGTGATATCGGATAGAGCACGCGAGGTGCGGTTTCCGTTCTTGGACGAAAGTGTCATAAGCTATGCGTGCTCACTGCCAATTCATTTGAAGATCAATCCTCATTTGCCGCGTGGTGTAGGTGAGAAGCTTTTACTACGAACCATGGCGGTTTGTGAATTGGGTCTAAAGGAAACTAGTACCCGATGGAAGCGGGCAATTCAATTTGGTGCACGTACGGCGAAGATGGAAAGCGGCAAGGAGCGTGGTACGCATCGTGCCGTTTAATTAGTTAATTAAAATGATTATTAATAATAGTAAATGGATGATATAATGTGTTTATGGCAATTAATATAGTAGTTAGCATGACATTTTAAATAAAATAAAATTACTAATTACAATATAAAGTATAATATTGGCTAGAAATAAAATGTTTATTTACTAGAATCTGGTAAAACAATACAGCCACTTGTGCCAAATGGAGATGTTTGTTGAAGATTCTATAAAGTATAATTGTTAATGGTGGTTTAGTAAATTACAAAAAAAACGCGTTTCCGCTTACCGAAATATTAATCGTAGTTATTCTATAAAGTTCGCGATCTTTAGTGCATTGAATCCTACCAGGAAAACCGTTATAAGTAATTCGAGTATATATCCAATCCTTTGAATCATCAATTTGCCAGGGATTGACAATATTTAGTCCCTTCTTTTCGAATGCATTGAAACTATTTTTAGGATTTTGTAGGTTATATAGTATTGCTTCGTAGTTGTTAAATTTGTATGGATTTGGGCGTATCTGTTGACGAGGTACGGCATCAGCTGTCGAGTCGAGTGTGGTAGTAAGTATGCCAACAAGGGCAGCATAAGCCAGTGTGGTAAGTTTAAAGGTGTACATAATAAACGTTAATCTAAAGGCGTAACGGTTATCAAGAAAAAGAAAGAGGGTAAAATAGAATGTGGCTAAATCTCTGTACTTTTCAAAACCTCTTTATAATGGAGCGGTTTTAAAAACTACGAAAAACGCAATAAAATAGTGGAGATTCAAAAAAAACTAATTATCTATTTTGAAGTATACTTAATTTTAATTGGATTAGCGGTTTCTTATTGTTACAGATCAATGCATGGTAGTTACTTGATTGAATCAATAATGTTTAATTGCAGTAACAATTCTCCGATATTACCAAGTTGAGGAAAAAGAGACACGTGTTTGTATATTCCACTTTTACTAATTGCGGAAATTAAAATTTGCATTCGAATGTAGCATTACATTGTAGAACCAACAGATATGGAGACAAGATTGTTATACACGATGAAGTGTTAAAACGATTAAATAACCAAAGCGAAAATACACCTATAGAGCTACCTTACTTACCTTTTAGCCGTCTACGGATAGCTGGTAAACAACTAATCTACTATACACCTAAAGAAGGCCGTCTATTCATGCAAGGCAAAAAGAAGATTGAGCCACGTGTGGATAGATGGATTAGGAGTGAAGAAGAAAGAAATACATTAACGATTAAAATGATATCATGGTCAAATGTATTTTCACCCCGTTTGGAACCAAAGCACCAATCTTTACTTTGGCTGATGCAGCACGGTGCTGTTAACACAGCAACACAATTAACACATTTTATACCCAACACCACTAAAATGTGCCCAATATGTCTCACACACACAGAAACATTATTACACTATTTCTACGAATGTAAACGCACTAATGAATTTTGGGGGATGATTGGTCGTTTCCTAGACCGGATTAGTTCATCACCGCATCAATCAACACCGCTAGAGCTGGCGGATGTACTGAATGGAATGCGGGCATGGAACAGATCTATTCCAGGAATCAACGTAATGCATGCAGCAGCAGTGTGGCAGATATACAGATCACATACTGAAACAATATTTGACAAAGAGAAGGTAACAGCTATCACAATGCTAGTCAGATGGCAAAGTGAAGTTATAAACCGGATCCGAAGTCATCTAAAGATGGCAATACGAACCAATGATTACAACACATTTGAAAAGACGTGGGCAACTGGTAATTGCCAATGGTTTAGCTATGAAAGAGGTGGAGGGGTAAATGGGTGCAACAGAGTAATATTTAATAATACTCTGATTGCGCCCTTAACACCATCTATAAATAACTCAAACTAATTCAAAACGTCTTCACACACACATACACACAAGCTCACACAAAAAGTGCCCACACTTCGCAACCTGGTCTAATTACTAAATCATATTTTATCTTACTTGTTTTGTAATAATTTTATTATAATAAAATATGGTGATTAACACCAGTTTAAAAAAAAAAAAAAACATTACATTGTAGAATAAAATACACACTTTTGTTAATTATCTCATTTAAATGGTCACAATATATGGTTTTGAAATGGCGTATGTGTTAATTTATTTGCATAAAACATTACTGCGTATCCTACAATTGATCGTTGCTGAGTCGTTATATCTACTGGATTGTATCTAGTACAGGAACAGTGCACTATCTGCTACTTTATTTCCTGGACTTTTTACCACCGGAATTCTTCGGGGCAGTCTTCTGCTTCTTGCTAGGTGGGGGTCCAGATGATCCCTTTGAAGGAGCACTAGGACGTTTTCTAGATCTACCGGAAGAAGAGCCTGAATTTGCAGATGGGGTAGTCTTCTGCTTCTTGCTAGGTGGGGGTCCAGATGATTCCTCTGAAGGAGCGCTAGGACGCTTTTTAGATCCACTGGAAGAAGAGCCTGAATTTGCAGATGGGGCAGATGATTTGCCGGAGCTGCCACCGCCACCACCGATCATAATGTCGGCACATTGCTCGTAGTTTTCAATTTGAGGAGCAAGGTGCGAAGCCTTCCAGTGCCAGCGAATAACCTTGCGGCCAGATACACCTGCTGGAAGATTGACAGTCCATGGTCCGACTTTACCAGGGGCGGCACAGTCATTCTTGTCGGCAATCTTTTGTTCGT
>JAHLTZ010000290.1:0-10762 GCA_025786725.1 Syncephalis fuscata | reverse complement strand
GTGGATGTATTGTTGATGAGGGATGGGCGTGTATTTGAGTAGTCCGTTTTGTACTAGAACCAGTATGATTTGAATTGTGGTTGACTAGACCATGATTGACATTAGCCTGTGACATCATCATCATCATATGATTATGATGATTATTACTATTGCCAGTATGCGTATGGCCAGTAGGTACCGGTGCCGTATGATACGCGTAATAATAACGAGGTGAAGATGCCGATGAATTTATATCAGTACCTTGAAGGTTTGGAGGTATTGTAGTCACGTGGATAGTGCTTGTTGTTGTTGTTGTTGTTGAAATAGAACTGAAGGTGGAGATAAACCTGGTGGTGGCTGAGATGGACATGAATGCATCATAACCGGTTGTTGAGTAAAAGTACCATGACCGTTACTGTTACTACTAATACTATTGTTATTATGGCTATTAATAGAATCATGATGAGTATTGGCCAATGTCGTATTTTGTGGTGGCGGTGTAGGTAAATGTCGTCGTAACGGTGAACTAGATGGCGTACCAAGTGGTTGACTATTACTGCCATTACTCATTGTACTACTGTGACTGCCACTAGGATTCCTACTATGGCTTGTTTGGTGTACAGCAGTAGATCCATTGGATAATTTATGTCCATGATGATATGGAACACTGTTACTGGTGTTGTTGTTGTTGCTGCTGCTGCTGTTTTTACTACTTTATTGGCTGTGGTCACTGGTAACATATTACTGTTTATATTACTATTGCTGTTATGGTTATTGTTGTTACTATTGTTATTAGATGAAGATGGTGTCATAGGCTGCGGTATTAATGGCGCAGATCCATTTATATTGCTGTTATTATGACCATTCATATTAGTATGAGTGTTTGAGTAAGCGTGACCATGCCTATTAGATGCCATTACTGAAGATGACATCTGTGTATATTAGACGTATCATTACTACTCGTAGATGCAGTATTGAGCATTGACCGACTAAGTGGATGTTGTAGACCAGTTGAAGCAGCATTTGTAGATACAGCAATAGGCGTGTACTTGATCTACTATATATAGCGAAGTGGATGATGAAGATGAAGGCGTGGCGGTGAAGGCGTATAAGACCGACGTATAACATCTGTAACATTTGAAAATGATTTAGAATGTGGTCGTCTATTCACTGTCAGTCTATAAGCTGACGTGATACAACAGTAGATATCGATTGACCGGTCGATGGTGTTATTGTTGTAGTTGGAGGTGTGTAGGTGTAGATGCAGGTGTAAAGGTACCTGGTTGATTGACATTCATTCTTAATGGAGAGCGTATTCTACCTCGATAATGTTGTTGACTATGACTTGTAGCCGCTTGTGGTGTAGTGTTTGTAGTAGAAGTCGTCGTCGTTGGCGGTGCAGTTGCTGTAGATGATACGGTTAATAATGGCGGCGGTGAATGATTTGAGGCTACAACCTCCATCCATAAATGATGGCTCATATAGAATATACCGCTTCTCTACTTGATTAACCAATATAGATATATCAGTTAATACGACGCGGCCGTGCAAAAGAATAGTCGCCAACTTTACCGGATAATAATGACGCTGACCACCTTGTAGAAAAGGAGAAGCTGCCGCCGGGGCAAGTCACTTGGTCACCGACAACGAATAAACAGCGTATGGAATAGAATGAATGGGTCTGCTACAAGCACCGCTTGCCACTATCGCTGGTAGTTAGTTATCAATGGATACTGCTTTGTAGTAAGGAGTAGCCCGCCACTATCGAGGAATAACACTAGTAGATAAGTAAATAGAGTAAGTGGGTGAGTGGGTGAGTATGTATAGCAATGCGTCTCCTATCGACAACTACTGTTCAAAGAAAAGATAAGCAGCGTAGAAGAATATAGATAGCAAAAGGAGGTGGCGCGGAAGTGAATTGACGAAAGAGCGAGAGGCGAAAAGCGTCGGCGGTGGTTAGAATAGCTGATTACAGTTAGTACTAGTCATATCCATTGGTATCAATAACTACTTACTGAATGAACGAGAGATTCAAAAGTAACAGAGATGGAGTGCGTTGTTGAAGATTGCAAGTTGCTGCTGTTGTTGTTATAGTTGTGGTTGTTGGTATAATGGATAGAGTGAATGGCAAAGAGAACGGGAAGTGTGAGCAAGTATTTGAGAATGAGTAACTGGTTGGATAAGTGAGTGGTTGAGAATAAGAGAGAAAGAAATCAGAGAGATTGGAGGTGTGTGTGTGTGTTTGTGTGTGTTTGTGTATCTCTTTCTGTGTCTGTGTCTGTGTCTGTGTGTGTATATGGCAAATGTGTAATAGAATTGAATAAAGAACTCATTATTATAGTTTATTATAACATTAGTAACTGTGGTCATATTCATTATTAGTATCATCATAGTACCAATGAAACGTGGGGACAAGTCCACTGGAATAATATTGGACAGCATGCCACCAATACAATTAGATAGAGGTGCGTATATGCATATAGCATGATCCATGTAGCATGGTCTATTGTTTCCTTTCACTAATATGGCTGATATTAACAAAAAGGCTATGCGTATAGATATGAACCTGTAAAAGGCATGCAGGTGACAAGTAGTCCATTGACAAAATGAAGGATCGATGACGGTGAATTGACAATGAATGGCCACAGGACTATTATTAGATGAGAAAGTCTTTATAGAGAATAAATACATAGTAGTTATATACGTAATGGCAATAATAAGTAACAGTCCAAGTGAATACAAAGTAGGCGAGTGTGTGTGTATGTGTACATGGATGTACACGATGATCGTAGTAACGTGCAAAGGAGACTGCCAAGATATATTAAAGCTTATACACATACTGATATGCACTACCATCGGAAATTAATCTATAGAGTAGATTTAATACAACTTATTTATTTATTAATATTATAGCATTGAAGAATAGTAAATAAAATGACCGGTTAATTAACTAGTATGGATATGTATTAGATTTCGGTGAAATAAATAGACTGGACATGTCTGTCTCAAGAACAAGTTGAGGTGTGACCTGCATGGCCAAGATGGGAATATCACACACGTCATATGGATACTAATGTTAATCTTTATCAATCCTAGATAGTGGATAAGTGTGGATGGGGAGAGAGAGAGAACAAAGGGCAAAAAGGATAGAACACACACACACACTTTTGATAGAATTCAGTAACCGGTTCATTAACTGGCTGACTGGTCAAGGCACAAGTAACACGCGTTCACGCGTTCATACGCACGTACACGTGTCTCAATAACCAATAAACAGTTGATTTGGTGTCATGAATGTAGACCGTGTCCTATTAAATAAAACTATAGATTTATTATAATTTTATCCAAAGATTAATAATTGAACAACTACGATACATACTAGATGGAGAATAAGTATCAGCAACAACAACAACAGATAAGCAGAGTAGTGCAAGGATAAAGTATGACTAAACAACAGATGATTTTAAAGAAAAGAGGAAACGAGCATAGTAGCAAACAAACAGACAAACAAACAAACAATAATCGTCATCCTATTGATTAGTATTAAGATGATGATGTTTTGTAATGGTTATTATGGTTATTAGAAATGATCTCTAAATAATAGTGTAATACTATAAAGAAAGATGATTAATCGGCATGGCGTTGACGTAGACGACTGGAGCGTTCATCAGTATGAGCTAGCTCATTAATAGATGTGGTGCTTGGTTCTGTTTGTAGTTCCATAGCCAATGAATCAATAGACGTACTATTGGTGCTGTTGCTGTTTATAAGCAATTTGGATGATAGCTTGCGCTGTTGTTTCTTTTTCTCTTTTTCGTCTTCTTCCTCTTCACTGCCACTACTGCGGTTATCGTGGGCATTGGCGCCGGAAATGACACGCCATAGGACACGGCAGATTAGGGCAAACCAGTAGATGATCAGTAGTTGGAGTGCGGCAAATAGAGCGAGGAAATAGACACGGGCCTTGCGGGTAAGGAAGACGCCGCGGGCTGGATCCCATATAGGTTCAATATACTGTTCGGCCTCGGCATAAATGGCATAGCATACTTGTGCGTACAAATAGAAGCGGGTATAGATCCACGCTAGAACAAAGGTACCGAAAGCTACGTCACAAGCCCGTTGGAACTTGGCATAGCGTAGACATTTAGCAAACTGTAGACAAGACGGTATGAGTATATGGTATAATAGTGTTATAGTAGTTGCTACTTACCGGTAAAATGATATCGGCAAAATCCATCATACATAGCACGGCATTACCAATACGTGGAAAGTGCGAAAGATACGAGCAAGTGATAAGCATGGCCGTGACAATATGGTGAATAAACATGGCACGATAATCTTTACGCTTTGCTTCCACGTGAAGAACGTAAATCAGATGGAGAGTGTAGGCCAACGATGTAAGATAGTAGGTTTTAGAGTGCCAAGTGTAATCACGATGAGGATAATTGATCCAGAAATGCTTTGTATCGAACCAATAGAGTGAATTATACATAATATACTAAATAATATTGTATAAATATAAATAAAATATATTTGATTAACTACTTACCATGCCTGATGACCATGAAAGTGCATAATAGACACACAGATAGCCTTGTTCCTTAAATCGCTCAAGCTTTGATATGTTGCGAATACCGTAATATTTTCCAATGGGCTCCAGTATGTAGCGCATAACACAGGATCGGAAAAGGGTCAGTGTAAGGGTCATATAGGCTACAAAGTACACGTCAAGAAAGCCCATACGGTAATAAGGACCGGGTAGGTTTGTGATAGGAGAGAATCCATCCAATGAATCTATTGGCGTGTCTTTTACTGCACCATGATGCGCTGGTTGTCGATGTTGTAATCGAGTGAAAATACGTGCTTGTTCAACACCCATGAAATCAAGTATTAACAAACCAAGAATAATGGCTATTGGTACATCTAATAAAATAGTTCACGTTATTAAACTGAGTTATTTAACTTGATTTTACACCACTTACCAAATTGCCATCGATTTTGTTGAGTAATACGATTAATACGCGTTTGAATAAATGAGGGATTTGGCGTAGTAGCTATCTGTTCCTTATATAGTGTTGTAATGGTATTCATAGGCTGGTTAGAGCTACGGGGTACGCCTAGGGAACGACGGCGAATAGGGGCATTAGTACCGCCGCTGCTATTTAGATTGACGGATGTCATCGCTGCAGTAAAATGGGTTGACGATGCTGCTTGCATTTTGATAGCTATTGAGCAATAAAGAAGAAGAAAGCAAATCAATAATTACAGACGAGTCAGATAATGGTGAATTTGGTTAACGTTGTAGAATTGAAACACGCAAACACACACGCGCGAGCTGCCTATCTATAAAAACTAATGGCAAATACGAATATGCTATGAGCAAGTAAAAATAGACAATGCCAATACCAATGGATGTATAGACTATGTATGAATATGAGGTCACGCTAAGAGTCGATTCGAATAAGGCCTTAGTAAGTTACATTGACGAGCAAATGCCTTCTTATCAGAAGAAGACGAAGAAAACGATGAATAGCCGTTTGCCGCACGTTTAACGGGTATTCTTGGCCAATAAATCTTGTATCAGTTTTTCGTTTTGGACACACAATAGACTAAATAGTAAACACGATGGAAAAATAGCAATAGATAATAGCGGATTGATGCTTGCATCTCGAATGCCGATGCAGTCGTCCTTTTAAATCAAGACGGGCACATTTCTGTCGCCTCATATCCATCATTCATTGCGCGTGCACACGCGGTATGGATTTTCCCTAAGCACACCATGGAAGTAATTTTCTTTTTCTGAATATCCATAAAGGAAACCGTCACATCGATTCTCTGTCTAAAATAAGCAGGAGTGGCGACAAAGCTTTGTCATCTAGAGCCATTTTTGTTTCGGATACTCATATGCCCGAAGACCGAAATGGCGTTGGCCATACTGGCACAGAAATAGCTACACCGTCCCGTTTGTATCCGTAGATTAACGTGAAAATAAAAACGATGACCATCTCCGCAATAGTTTGACGTCATGGAAAAACCATCCGCCCAGTCTTCCCTCCCCCTTCCTTATATTAGTAGACGACGACGACAATAGTAACACTAACAACCATAGCAATTATAATGAGCTCATTAGGTGGCAGACATGCATTGCTACTGCATATGTCAAGGCCTATCACCAATTGTTTTCCATGCATGTAAAGAAGCCGTTAACACCACGCGGCACCTACCCACTGACAGTGCGTCTTTCAAAAGCGCGTGCAATTAAACGATGTACTTGGTATTACAAATGAGTTTGCGAATGCCAATTTAATGACTAATAATACATACAGACCAAACATTCAACAAGAAAGAGAACACGAGTAAAATGGAAAGATACTAGAAGAGAGAAACAGAGAGAGGGAAAACAACACAAGAACGTCGTCACAGTTAAGGGCTGTGCACATACCTTCGCGCGCAGACCACAAAGTGATCGATAGTGATGGTGGTAATGGTGATATGCCAACCGTGCTAAATAGTGATGCTATAGTGAGCAAACAAGCGTAAAAGCAAATAGAGGAAATACTTGGCAATCGATCAGCTTGGATATCACGCTAACGACAATAACAACAATAAGAGTGAAGTGAAACAAATTAGTAAAAACGAGAGGAAATAACTATTATCGGTAAAACAAATAAGATTCACATACTTTGTTAAAGACCATTGAGGTCGAACTAATGAATGAATAAACGCAGAGTCCCTTGTGCATCATGTACATAGCTCTGTCACCTTAATTCATGTGCGCAAGTGTACTCGCAAAAAGCATAGGCGAAGCCATGTGGATCTAGTATTGCCTGATAGGAAGAAAGTGGGTAAAAAGCAATCATGTGACACTATATCCATTGTTTGTAGAAATCATAATGTATAGCCACAGTATTTTATTTATATTAAAGTTATTATACAGATTTAAAAAAAGGCTTTTGATGTCATAGTTTACAGTTGCATCTTAATTATCAACAAATAAATAAATTTAAAAGAATTTAAAGTTGAACATGCAATTTACATTGGATTGATTTATCATTCACGATTATACTAAAGCATAACAGTGCAATATTTCTACATAATCACGAGGTTATGCTTATAATAATAATATTCATATATAATATATTTGATCCCTTAATGATAATACTAATACTAATATATATATATCACGTTTTTTAGACATAGTAAATTAATTGGCAATAGCAACATGGCTTATTTAAAACAAAAATATAAATAAGCAAAAGAATAAGAATGCAAAAATAAGAAATAATTATATACACACTTTATTTCAGAATATTTGGTACTCAGTCGCTTTTTGCTCAAATGGAAGGTGTTATCAAGGAGCAATATATATATTGCGGATATTTAAATATACTTTAACAGGCAAGGGTGGCATGGCCTGTTTTTAAATGGCAATATAAAGCATCGAAGAATAAAAGCAAAAAAGACATATAAATATGCCGTCTGTTGAACATTTTTGTTTAATATTTTCCACGATAAGTACATTACGTTTTGCACTTACTTTTCTACACGTATTCTTAAAGTAACTAATTATAAACATGATGGCAATTTTGAAATGGAATCAAGTTGCAATGATAAGCAGCATCTTGGCACTAGTATTTATTGTTCAGCCTATATTTGCTACACCGCGTAAAGCCAATTTACCTGAAGGTAGATTATTATACCAGATAGTTTATGCATCCATACTAATAGCATTGATATATAGATGTATTTGAACCTGATCCACCGCAAGTATACGATGGTATTGATATACCCGCTGGATTTGAACAAGGTGAAGAGACATCATGGGAGCAACAACTACAAGGCATGGATGTGAATGTCATGTGTCGCATACGAAACAATCTCAATGATAAATTTCGATTTCTTCAGGTATTTATTAAATATTGCCAATATTACAACTAGCTAAGCAATTATAAATCTAGGACCTTAGCCGCAAACGAGTGCTATTACAAAATGATCCCGGACGCCAGTATGTTTTACACCCGCAACGCTCGTTCACTTTTCGAGGCAAGCGCTGTTTTGTTATGCCTCGCTCAGTTGATGAAAATTTGAATGACTTTTATTTAAATTACATACCATCTTTGGCTGAAGCTAAATCGATTTTATCATTTTTCACTAAATTGATACAAGGTAGGCCTAGCCGATATGTTTGAGTATGCACAGTATCTCATAATGAAATATGATTAGGTATTAATTATATCCACAAAGTTGGATGGACCAACATTAGTTTAAATGAGTTCAGTAAGAAAATGTCGCATTAACATTTAAGCCATTGCTAACTATAAATTATAGGCATTGTTGTTAGATCAAATCTCAGTAAATATCCTGTTATCAATGTAATGAAAATTGAACAGCTAAGACGCATCAAATTTAAAAACAATATTGTAGTACCGATAGATGCACCTCAAATGAAACTATTATATCTTCCTGAATGGATCAAAAATACTAAAATCGATCCACGTAAGGCTGATCTATGGAGAATCGGCGAACTTTTTTATGCTTTCCAATATGAATTCTACTTTAAAATGTCAAAAAAATCCACTAAACAAATTTTAGAAGAAACTTTTTCCAAAATGCCAGACGTCAAGCCAGAACTCCACGACACACAACAGCAGTTCAAAATATTTATGCCATACTTCAAGAAACTTATTGAAGATAGCTATCAATCTGGATTAATAACAAAAAATAACGGTCGAGCTATTCTATTAAATACGAACAGCGGATTTCTAAAGAACAGCATTGATATATCGTTGTCGCCAATCAAGCAAATTTATTTAACGACAGAAATGCTAGACTTATTCATTGCTGCGCAAAACTGTGTTTTTGGAAATAAGCCTTTGCGAGGATACTCACAGTTTTTGCTTAATGGGCTCTTCCAACTAGGAATATATAGCATGCTTCCTGATATATATATAGCACATCCAAATGAATATACTCCCGTATTAGACATGCTAAATAGGCTGCTAACACTCAATCCCGAAGAGCGATTAACGCCGGACCAATACTTGAGACAATTTGATAGAAATACAAATGCCAACCGTTTGCATGTATCCGATTAACAAAATTAACTATAAAACACCAGTATGATAGACAATTACTTTTAGTAATAAACATTAACATTTGCATCAAGTGTGTTTTATAGTGAAATAGTCGACGCTAAATGGCTGGATGATGGCAGAAGCAAATAAATAAATACACCACAGTATTTGTATCATATTAATCGTTCATCAAACATGTTAGTATACTAATCAATGTTGATAGCAAGCCAGATACACTGTCAAGTAGTAAGAGGCTAGGTGGGAAATTAGTACAAGCATAATTAGCTGAATACAAAGCCTCTTGATTTATATGTAATATTTGATACTGCTTAGTGTACAAGCTGTCACACTGACGGCATCGCAGTTGAAGCTACAATAAGAGCAAAAATAAAATTGGTCACTAAGGCTGTCTGTATGGCTATCATAATTAAATCAATGACAATCAAGCGTATATTCGAACAGTGGGATATAACAAGGATTTGAATATAGATCAATCAACCGATGTAGGATTTACACATATATAAAGAAGCACGTGTAATATTTTATCTAGGCTTCACAAGAACTGTACTAGTATATTGATAATGTAATAAGATATATTGTTTATAGAGATTATAGTATATAATTAAAAAATAATTGGATACAATAAAAAATAGACTTTATAATAACTTGAATATTGATAAAACGCTAGTCTTCAAACTTAAATTTGAAACTATTGGCCCAATGCTATAAAAATATGCAACAGTATTAGAAAAGCGATTTTAACGTAATTAGGTGTTAAAATGCAATAGCATATGAATTAGAAATATTAGCCATTTAACTAATAGGGCGTTACTAATAATACGTATAATTTTATGTATAATAAAGCAAATCGCATGATATTATGCACAAGTGCGCACATAACATACAGATAGCCATTGGCAAAGTATACCCCAATTGTACTGGGTAATAGTGTAATAATTGTGCTAATGCGCTAATAAATGTGTAAAAATAGCAGTTTTGTACTGTTTATAACCTATATAAGTAAACTACAGCAAAATAATTAACAGATTCAAGTTCTCCATGCTAAACTGTACATTTGGTATGAGATATGAAATAATGATTTTGCAAAAAAATGTTAATCAAAATGCTATTTACGTGTTATTAACAAAAGTAACTAAGCTTCATAATTTTAAGAAATTTAATACTAATAGTTAAATTTGGCTTGAAGTAGATTTAAAGCGTTTTACAGTACTAAAACATGCATAATAAATTGGTATGTATAAATACCGACGCACAGTGATGGGATATGTCATACATTTACATATAACAGATTTTCATTAAACTGCATTTTTGGTTACTTTCTTTTGCAAAAATTAGTATTCTAAAGCTTATACCAAATGTACAGCTTACCATGGAAAACTTGAATCTATTAATTATTTTGCTGTAGTTTACTTATATAAATTATAAACAGTACAAAACTGCTATTTTTACACATTTATTAGCGCATTAGCACAATTATTACACTATTACCCAGTACAATTGCGGTATACTTTGCCAATGGCTACCTGTATGTTATGTGCGCACTTGTGCATAATGTCAGACAATTTACTTTATTTTAAGTAAAGTTATACGTATTATTAGTAACGCCCTATTAGTTAAATGGCTAATATTTCTAATTATATGCCATTGCATTTTAACACCTAATTACGTTAAAATCGCTTTTCTAAAAT
>JAHLTZ010000029.1:0-345596 GCA_025786725.1 Syncephalis fuscata | reverse complement strand
CTCTCTTGCATCTTTGCCCCCTGGATTTGCAACCTTAAGTGCAAACCTAAATGTCAATCATAATCTATGATTTCAAGACATTAGCATTGGTAGTGCAATCAAACTACTATTCCAATACACTTTAGGTATATATTCGGTGAAAAGCAAGCCCATTTGACAACTACGCCGCTCAGTCCATTTGTATACCAAGTTTTGGCCAATGCTCCGGTTTACTCACTCTCCAAGCAATAGAATTATTATTTTACTGACAAGCTTGCATTTAGTTTCTATTCAACTGTGCAAGTTTATAGTAATAGACCTATAATTTCATCTCAATAATAATAAAACCGTTAATCAGATTTTAATACTAAATATTATTTATTCATTCATTTAAACTATTGGTCTATTGGTTTATCTTCTAAAATATAATTATGTTTTATTATTTAATAATAACACCTTTTATGGCTACACTTGTATTTAAGAAACATAGACTTTTATTGTATTTTCTATTACACTCAGTAATTTATTGGCAGTATGTTTTATAACAGTGACTTAGTATTAAATGGCTTTAATATTTCTAATGTACTTTGACTCCCACATTTTTATTTACTCAGTTCACTACCTTTTTCTTATCGCTACCTTATTGCTCTATTCAGTAATATATTATACGATAATGCAGAATATAACAATATAAATAACATGCGTATCTGAACATCAATAAAAAACACTATTCAATCCCTAGTCTTTACTTTTCTTATTTACATCAACACCTGTTCAAGTAACCTCAACAGCATGCCGTATCTTCTGGTTACAACTGTCACTACAAGATCTTCCTGGTAAAGACACTCAACCTATCATTATTGCATATGGTGGAACTAATTTCTTTGTCACCATAAACAAGTATCTTACATTGCAAATATACCCAAAATGCAACGGTAGAAGGTTAGAAATAGAAGAGACCATTTAGATGCAAGAAACCACACTGTACGTAGTAACAACAACAACCACTGCGGAACGATATGGAATTGCAATTATATGGCTTTATTAATATTCGATCAACCTTTCTACAAATGGTCAACAACAACAATAATTGGTCCCAAATGTTTTAATGAAATCAAATAGCATGTTACATTCTTTATTAAAATGTTTAATATTATTACTGACACAATGTTCAATTACATTTAATTAACTCGTCAATTATTTAAATCATTACAATTGATTGCGTAAAATAATTTATTACCCTGGGGGATTAAAGTAGATAGTCAACCATGTGATATGTTTGATTAAATATAAAATCAGCTGTAAATATCAATCAAATATTGTGGCATTTGTTTACTATTCTGAATCTATATGACGAATTAATACAGCAGTATGCTATTCATTATTGCGTATTAATAGCATCAAACAATGTATCATTATTTAGAATAACTGAATAATTTATTTGTATGCTCAAATGTTTCTAATTATATCAGAAGACGCAGAATATTGTAGTGTGTGTCTGATTATTATTCAATATTAACTGGCTAAGTATATTTAAAAAAGCCTTGTGCCAGTTCATGCAATTAAACACTTGCAGACATCTGCGTGCTATAATAGCACTTATGTCAGGGTGTTTATCAATCATCGAAGCTAGTTTATTGGACCATGCGACTATTTCCAAAATTATCAATTGTCCTAGATATATTAATTATAATGCGGCATAAGTAGTTGGCAGGTTGGCTACAGCAACATTTGTTGTCTCATAGATTGGCAATGGTATTTGCGAAATATGAAGCATTCTTTCGGTTTTTGGGTGATTAGCCTCACTTAATATATGGCGTGTCCTACGGCAATTTTCGATCAGAATAGTTGAGCAGATTGAACTGTGATAATTTCAAGTAAATATAGAGCAGGATATTATAGCTAACTAAACTTACCATTCAATAAAGTAGAAAAAAGCAGTGAGCTTCCAAAATTTACCAAGAAACAATATAGCAGGCCAGACTGCACTACAAAGCATAGTAAGGCACATGTATTGAATGCCATCATTAGCTAAATACTTCCAGGTCTTAGAACCAAAAATACGATATTGCTTATATGCCGTGTAACTGAATACCGACGAAAGAAATGTGTTAACAGCTACAGATGCACAGAACCACACCAGAGTCCATTTTTCTGAATAAAGGGAAAAGCCTTGGCGATATAAATTAATATCACGAATAACACCAACGTTTAACGTCATAATGGGGGCTGTTACTTGTATCATAATTAATACTATGGCTATTGCAAGTATCCAGCGGTTTTTATGTGATATCATGTATGCTTTTTGCAGCAAAATTATATTGTAACACACAATGGAGATGGGAATAGCCCATCCGGAATAAAGCGCTGGTGTATCCAAATAAAAGGCTTTGCCCAAGTGAAACATAATTGTAAGCATTGTTATGCCAACACACAAAATTGAGGGTATCAAGCAGCACCATCTTGCAAGTGCTCGCGGCTGTTCTATAACTAGTCGAAGAGCGATATTGGCGTTGCGCGCATGGACATATCCCATAATAAATGAAGCACAAGTAGCATCCAAATATATCTTAAATGTGCTCGCATTCCTTTCAAAGTAATAGAGTATACTTCTATATACTCATAAGCACCCATGGGATGGGCATTAGTAGTGCTATTAGAATGCAATGTGCTCATTTTTAAAGCAATATTACTATCAGCTATGATGTCAATTAATGCGATGTAGATATATGGATATAATGTATTAAATAAAGCACCGCAGGGAGAAACGTAAAAGAACCGAGATTTTGTGCTTTACAAGCCAATATGCATATTGAGAATTCAAACTTGTATTTATACATAAACAAGCACCAAATTGCATTCCGGTTTAGCCATTAGTTTATTATTCAAGGCCAAGCCGCAAAATCTTTACCAAGTTGCTGAAATGATTATAAATCTGATCCTTGTATATTGTAAGCAACTTTACTCATAAGTATTTACAATGTTGCTAAAGATACGGCAACAGTTGGCGAAAACGTATTAAATGTTATGGCTATATTAGCTGTAAAACTTTGATAAATAGCTGATTAGTTATATATTTGTTTATGTATTGCTAATTGTATTTCTGAAAATGCGCTTTGCAATTCTTGAACATTAGTTACATTTGATATGTCTATAACTATGCTATTAGTTTAATAATACTATTAGTAGTTTTATTGCATTAATAGTAAACAATTTATTGGCCATTTAATGTGATTTAAGATCAAATGAGCTTACATAATAATATTCGTGCAGTTGAAGTAGATATTCATTTTATTGAACATAGAACTGCGTGATGAGTGGCAGCAGAAATCAAAATAGTTATCATCATAGATTTACATGCATTATATCCATATATTTTATTGCATTGTATATTTGTTTTGTCGTAAGCTGGCTATACTATTTTGATTTATACTCAACACACGCCACTCAACTCGTTCACTGCGCTATACGTATTATAACATCAGCGCCACTAATTGCACAGGCTTTTTTGTATATGACTATAATATATAATAAATAACAAAGCCTACAAGTTGTTAATGATATTATTTGTAAATTAGTGATTGTAATAATGTTAGATAAACATTAATATATATTAGAAAGTAACGGTTTACGTTTTTAATAAATAAATATTACAAATAATCGTGTTATTAATATTAAAAAATAATTAAATCTAAAGTTTAGTGATTAGTATCACAATAATCACAATAACTACATAGTATTAGATCGCCCACTGACTCATCAAAAAAGACAAGTCGTTGACCGGGACATCTTGTCCTAATAGTAAATAGTGTTGGTTAGTAGAGTAGATATAATCACTGAATTTGCTATTACCAATGATCATTTGTTGTATTAAGATAAGACGCTGTAGAAGATGAATGACTGTCATAACCAGTCATTGCTTCTTCCCAGTATTGTGATTCTTGGTCGTTTATATCATCCATTCTATCATTTTGATAATTGTCCATATCCATACTATTACATGCTAGTTCTTGTCGTATGCTTGCCTCTGCCGATAAAGCCATTTCCAGTGCTTTGCTGTCTTGGACAGCATCATCATTAACACCCATTGAATGGCGCAACGACTGTTGTTGCTTCAATTCCCACTGTAAATAATCTTCCTCCAAGTCGACTTGCTCCATCTAAATCGATCGCGCATTAGCTAAAAATAAAAATACACATTAGTGTTACTTACAAAATCATCCGTATACTGTTGCTCCCGTTGCTGATTAACATGCAAGTTGCGTGCATTTCGCGCTTTTTCAAACGCATTTCTTTAAGCCGCTGTCGCCACTGTATATTTGAATCAGTATTATGACTCAAGCCATGTTGTCGTGATGGTGCATGCGCAAATCTAGCACAGTAATTGCGGCCAGGCATGGTGGTTGGTTTTTCATTCGTCTCATTCATACTGACCGTAACTAATGGTGCAAAAATAATAACAAAAGAAAAAGAAATGGTTTCAGTTTAATCACTATCATGATAATCTTAACTTGACATATACTTGCTATCCTATATGCATATATATATATTATTCGTCTATATCATCTACATTGTGTGCTAATATGAGCTAAAATCTAGCTATAATAAATATATTTAAATTGAAAATAGTTTTAAACAGCACATATATGTTATACTGAAGGGTGATCTACAATATAATGAATATACGATGAAAAGATTATGATCTATGATGGTGAGTAGTTTAAATTTCTATGCCATTCATCACATATCATCATGTTCAATAGAACGAACATTAGTTCAATTACGCGAATATTAGTAAAAAGTAGGCATTTAATTCACAACGATAATAAATGGCTAATAAATTGCTTATAAATAATAATTTGTTTGATAATGTTAAATGAAATACTGTAAAATAAGAATATAATAATATTAATGTAAAAAGTAATATATTCAAAAATATTGTGTATCTACTTATATCAAGCCTATGCTATTTATTTTTATGAATATAAAGGTAGCGTATGCCTTTAAAACTATGATTGGTTAGACTTTCAGTTTGAACTCACAACAATGTAATCAAGTGTCGTGTAAAAAAGATTCATTAAAGAAGGTGATGGCATTTTGCCAGGCATTGGTCTTTACAGCTTCAATGGATGGCTGGTCAGTAAGTTCTTTAACTAGTAAGCAGACTTCATCCATAAGTAAATCTACTTGATCTACACGATGAATATCGGACTCAAGTAATAAACGGTCTGTAGGCACTTCACGTAACCATTGTGCGGTTTTTTTACGAGATGTTGATTAACTACAGCTGAAATGCTAAAATAAAAGCAAGTGGTCGCTGATGCATTGTCGTCAGTAGATACAGTGCGTTGCTTACGTATCAATTGCTTCTCAAGACGTAATAATCGTTTAACCGTATCTGCTGATCCTGTGTATGAGTGTAGCATAATACGTGGCGGCCATTTTAATCCAGTAGCACGACCAGCACGTCTATCAAATAATCCATGAGTGCACCTTGGTGTTGTACGCAGTGGAGGGAGATAGGCCGGTTTAATTCGGCTGCCAATTCAAACTGGACATCGAATGCTTTTAGTTGCAGCGTTGTATCATAGCGTAAGCCCGTCTCGGGATCCTTGGCCACTTTATCTAGTCCTGTTAAAACATAATCCTTGTTATACGTGTATGAATATAAAAATATAAATAAAACTTGCCTATCTCTCCTACAATAGCATGAGGAAATGTTGTTAAAAACGATCGCAGTGACGCTAGCCACCAAGGATCATTATCGGTTTCGGTAGCAGCCTTTGGAGAGGATGAGGACGAGGACGTGGATGACAATGGCGGCAACGCATCACGTTCTGCAAACCAAGGATGAAGTCCAAATGCTGGTCGAATTTTGTCTGGATAATTGCACGCCATTGTACTTACTTTCTGCCAGTCACTGGGTCTAGTGCCCATAAGACAGAGACGTTGTGTCTGCAGTTGACCTACAAGTGCATAGTTGGTAGGATCATCGTCGATAATATGACAGTGCACATCGTAGAGAGGCTTGTCGGAAGTGTAAGCACTTTGGTTGGTGGCTGCTCGTTTCATCAGACTGGCATAGGCCAGTGTCGCGAGCGATTGAAGACATTGGTTAAACGAATAAAAATGAAAAGTTCAGTAACTGGTTTTCTATCTTAATGTGGATAAATACAGCAGATGTTATCCATCAGTGTAACGGTATAGCCTATGAACAAGTGGCATTGCATGATTGATGAACTATCAATAGCTAAGGGGCCAGTCACAATGCATACTACCTTTGAAAGAAATGTATGAATGAATATAAAATAGCATGTTATTTGTACGGAAAATACGACTAATCAAGCGCTTTATCCTTTCCGAATTTGTTTGCTACAATAGTCGTATTTTTAGCATATATTATTCATATCATGATTGCTCCTATTAGCTGGTCAGCCGTATTCAATGGCACTTTATTTACATTTGGCCACCAGGCCCCTCAATTAACTGCATTTCATTCGGGCCCTGTCAATACACCCAATGCTTTAATTTTATTGCCTGGATTGACAGAAGGCCAACTTTCACTGCCCTGGACAACGCGTCTTGCCAATGCTGTTGCGGAACGTGGATGGTCAACGGTACATCCTACTTTATCTTCGTCCTACGGCGGCTTTGGTACTGGTAATCTAACGCGCGATACAGGTGAATTGGATTTATTAGTTGAACATTTAATGGGCCTGGGTAAAAAGCGAGTATTATTGGTTGGCCACTCGACAGGTAATTACCCGACCTAATATTAATGATTTAATACCTATAATAATAATAATAATAATTAACAAATTACAAACTATTACTATTACACAGGAAGTCAACAATCGCTGCATTTTGCTCGATTTGCTAAACAACGGGCTCCATTGGTAGGCTGCGTATTACAAGCTGCCGCTTCCGATAGAGAATGGTACGCTGGAGCTGAGCCAGAACATGACAAATGGATTGCTCTCGCTCGTGACATGGTCAAAAAAGGTGACGGCGAAGAAATGATGCCACGAAAGGCCTACTCGTTTGCCCCTGTTACAGCAAACCGCTTCCTTTCTTTAGCTAATAAAAAGTAAGTACATTTAAATTATGTAAGAAGTAAATTGGCTAATCATTAATAAACTGTTTTACTATTGCAACAGTGGTGAAGATGATATGTTTTCATCCGACTTGACACCAGAACAATTAAAGAAAATCTACGCCCCTGTTACAGTGCCACTTGCCATGGTTCAGTCAGGCAAGGACGAGTATATTCCAGCTAGTGTTAAAAAAGAAAAATTGCTATCAAATGCTAAAGCTGCCTATCCCAAATTCCTTGAACTTGAAATTATTCCAGATGTCGATCATGCTGTCACACCAGTTCCTGGTCAGATCAAGTTGGTTAAAATCATTCTGTCCTTTATCGATAAGCTTAAAGTAAATAAATAAACAGAACATGCTTTTTTAATGTAATGTAATAATCGTCGGCATTGCTCGTGTCGATCTTTGTAACAACACTTGTTATACTATTGGCACTTCACATGGCTTGATGTATATTCGTGCATATGTAAAATTGCATTTTATTTTATTATGTAAATTGGTAGATCCTTTGTCATCTAAATCATGTTGATGTTGCTTTTTATCTATTTGATAGACTTGCCTACCACGTTTCCACGTAGGCTAAACTACAGATGACGTGCGGGAACGACAGCTGTTGGATAATATTTTATTTTGGAATACTGTTTATTAATACATTAATTGCCAATCCTATATTATATAATGACGCTTTTAAACTAAAACAACATTTATACATTTTAGTAATCCTTTTTACTATTTATATTAGTGTATTATATTTTATCTAATTAACCATTGCTTCACCCGTTGGTGTATGTATTAGCATTGCATGCGTAGAAATACGATACATGTGGATGATAAATCGGAGATTGATTGGCTCATTGGCTTGCCACTACCATTGGCCAATCATGGCACGCATCTTTTGTACTTATTGACTGTTCAAGTGTGAGCTATGAAAGGTTCAAGTCCATCATCTGCTTCTTTCCCTGCTTTACATTCACAACACACACTCATCAACACGCACGCCACACCTCCTTTTACTATTATTGCTAACTATTGCTATTGCTATTGCGTGTTTAATACGGCGTCATCTATTCCTTGTTGTTATTAGTTAAAGAGATTCTACATCATGTCTGACACAAAGCAGGTAAGCATAGTGAGACGTTGTCTATTGCAAGAACGATATGCTATTGATGCATGTTCTGCTATACAAAAAACGGACTATTGACGCATATTAATGTTTATTGTAATAGGTGACGTTGAATGGCTATGTCGGTTTTGACACTATTACCAGTCAAATTGAAAAGAAACTATTGAAACGCGGTTTTCAACTTAATGTCATTCTTGTCGGTAAGTATAGCGGGTGTGGTCGTTAGTTATGACCAGGGTACAATTATAAGCTTTTGTTTATTTATACTATGTTTAAACGACACTAGGTGAAACGGGGCTTGGCAAGTCAACACTGGTCAATACACTTTTTGCTGCTCATTTAATCGACACAAAGGGTCGTCACTCGGCAGAGGATTCATCACGGCAAACAGTTGAAATCCAAACTGTATCTCATTGTAAGACAGCTGACTGATAGTTATTTGTATTTTGTAGCTAATATTAATGATAGTAATTAATGAGAATGGTGTTAAACTACGCTTGACCATTGTTGATACGCCCGGTTATGGCGATCAAGTTAACAATGACAACTGGTAAATAACATAACAGCCAGTCTTAATACACTACTAATTAAATGGGTATTAGTTGGGATCCAATTATTAAACATATTAAGGATCAGCACGCGGTCTATTTGCGCAAAGAATTGACGGCTACACGTGAACGTTACGTGCAGGACACGCGTATCCACTGCTGTCTCTTCTTCATTGCTCCAACTGGTCATGCGTACGTGTAGATAATAGAGTACAAATAGCTATAAAGACACAAGCTCTAACGATTAATGCAGTTTGAAACCAATTGACATTCAGGTACTAAAGAAACTTAGTGAAGTTGTCAATGTCGTTCCAGTAATTGCCAAGTCAGATTCTATGACAGTAGAAGAGCGCACTGCCTTTAAAGAAAGAGTATGTTATTTATATGCATTTCCATACAATGACTAATTGGTGCTACTTACTGCTTATAGATTAGACAAGAGCTTGAATTCCACGACATTCAACTTTACCCTTATGAAAGCGAGGAAGACGATGATATTGAACGTGAACTGAACCAGTCAATCAAGCAACGCATACCATTTGCCATTGTCGGATCGGAGAAGAATGTAGTCATTGACGGCAAAGAAGTCCGTGGTCGCCGTAATCGCTGGGGCGTTATTAATGGTAAGTTCAAATTAACAGCCAACAGGTTAAAACCGTATTAATCATTTCTTTCATTGATAAATTGTATAAAATAACAGTGGAGGATGAGACTCATTGTGAATTTGTACACTTGCGCGATTTCCTTACCCGATCGCACTTGCAAGATTTAATCGAGACTACCGCCCACATTCATTACGAAGCGTTCCGTACTAAGCAGCTATTGGCGCTTAAAGAAGCTCAGCAACAGCAGCAACGAGGCAATCATCCTGGTGGCGGCGCCAATACTGGCAGCCCTACAAATCCACAGTATTCTAACGGCCATCCAAATGGTGTTAATGGCCTATCTGCTTGATTTTTACTATACAGAACCATCTATACTTAATTAACTAACAATGTTTAATTGCCCTGTCCATGCTATCTAGCCACTATTGTTGCATGTTGATCATTTAAATCCTTTTCTTTCCACTAAATGTCTCTATACATGTGTTATTATTTAGATTAGCTTATTGGTCATCAGTAACATTGAAATGACTAATGTTTACTTCAATACTATTAATAGTGTGATCTTATAATTTGGCGTTTTTATTGCATCAAATCATGACAAAACGTAAAGGATTGATCAAAATAGAGTCTTTAGCACTAGGTAAGATTGGTGGTAAACTGTTTAGAACTTGCTTGGCAGTTGGCGTGTCTTCTAAGTGCTCCGGCAGCATTTTATTTAAAATTTTTACTATAGGATAAAACTGTCTCTTAAGGTGCATATAATAAGCATTGGTATCGCTTAATTGTAATATTTGAATTAGTTTTATATCATACGGCAGCTTATTTGTCTCTAGTGATGCTTGCTTATTAAAGCTGCCTAGTAATGCATGAATATATCGTTGCCATATTTCACGATCATCTCCCGCCATATTGTAACTAATACCAGTTAGATAGGAGCCAATTAGAGAGGCTGGTTGCAGCATATCTTGTTGAAGTTGAGCAATCGAGCTAAGGGAAAGGTCATTTTTAAATTGAGCATTATGAGCAAACTGTTTAGTTAGCAGCGTGCAAATGTCATAATCAATAATGGTAATAGCTATTTTCGTTGATCGAGCTAAAACTTGAATCATAATGTCTACCAATCTTTTAGTGTATTATTTATACACTACTATAAACTTACTGGAATCATTGATATCACCGTGGCTTATACCCGCGTCGTTCAAATAAGCAATACCTAATTTGCATAGTTAGTCTAAGGCTATTGTGTTGTACTAATATTTCGTTTACCTTCGAGTAGCTGATACATAATTTGCGGTAAATATTTGACTTTTTTCTCCCAAGTACTGTATTTAAAAAAGTCCCTAATGGTCCATGATCCGCCATAGGTGTAAATAAAGCAAGTGTAATCATCTATGCTAGCCATATACAACGGCTGTTGTACACGGTTTATTCCAATAATATTCTTTCCTCTGTACAGCTTTTGTGCGTCTTTTAATCGCTATAATAATAAATTAACGTTATAAATTGCTACACTGATCAGACAAAACTTACATTAAATACTAATATTTCCTCATCAACATCCTCTATAGATGGAACACACTTGAGAAAAGCAGGTGTTGTTTTCCATAGTACTTCGGCCTGCGATCCACATGTTGTTTGGCGCGTCCATTGCTTAATTTTCAGCTGTGGCTGATTCAAGGCAGTAATAATATCTTTCTGATGTTTTCTAGCTTCTTGTTTAAGTAACCTGCCTGTAGAAATCAATGATAGTTAGCACTGAGTGTTAGCAATGGATAGAGGACTAATTCATTATCTTACATTTTAAGCCAAGCACAATGGGTATATTAAGCAATATTATATAAGAATATATTGCACCAATTATAAATAGTAAAGTAAATCGACAGTTAATCATTTTAATAATTCTATCGTCTATATGTTTGTTAGGGGCGGTCTTAAGGTTTGTTAGAAATGAAATAGAAGGAAGAGTAAAAAATTATTATTACAACGTTATTAGTTATAAATGTAATGCTAGTTGCCCATTATGGTAAATATTGTGTGGAGTTTTAAATGGTGTATTTGTTTCTTGATTTTGCCTTTGTTCAAATCAGATAGAATCGATTTTCTTTTTCTAAACTGAACTAAGCCTTTCTTTTTTTTCTTTTGTCGGGCAGTCCAACACGATCTGCTTTTTTCATTCTTTTGCCACCGCACGCAATTGTACGGATTTTAATCAATAACGTTCCTCATTCTTGATCAATAAAAATACAGCATGTCTTTTGGTAATCGTGGTGGTTTCCGTGGCGGACGTGGCGGCGGTGGTTTCCGTGGCGGTAAATAGACGACTATTCATGAACGTCCGGCAATGCTGGACTAGCAATAGCTTGATTCTAACTATTCTACTGTATATAGGTCGTGGTGGTGGCTCTGGCGGTTTCTCGGCTGGCCCTCCAGATTCAGTTGTTGGTAAGCTATTTAATTAAAAGCGCTATCTATATACTTATATTTAAAACGTTTATTTAAATTGTTGCTATTATTATTATTGCTATGACTATTGCTACCCAATAGAGATGGGAGCTTTTATGCACCCATGTGAAGGCGAGATGGTGTGCAAATCTACTAGCACCAAAATTCCATACTTTAATGCACCCATCTACCTTGAAAACAAGACACAGATCGGCAAGGTCGATGAGATTCTTGGTCCAATGAACGAAGTGTTTTTCACTGTGAAACTACAAGATGGCGTAGTAGCCGGATCCTTTAAATCTGATGATAAAGTATTTATTGCACCCGATAAATTACTACCACTCGAACGTTTCCTACCTAAGCCTAAGATGACCAAGGGTAAGTGATTTAATAAAATACCAATATCAAATTAACGATAATTGCTAATTAATACTCGCCATAGTCGAAAAGTCTGCTCGTGGCGGTCGTGGTGGTGCCCGTGGCGGTAAGTTTATTTATAAAGCTAATACCAATCTAGCAGATGTTCTAACATGACAACAATGTTATTTATTGTATAATAATAGGTCGTGGCGGTCGTGGTGGCTTCGGCGGTGCTCCTCGTGGCCGTGGTGGCTTTGGTGGTGCTCCCCGTGGTCGTGGTGGCTTTGGCGGCGCTCCCCGTGGCCGTGGCGGCTTCGGTGGTGCTCCTCGCGGTCGTGGCGGCTTCGGCGGTGCCCCTCGCGGTCGTGGTGGCTTCCGTGGTGGCTATTAGATTTATTCTCTTTTACTTTAAGTCACGTGATTATGACAATAGTTATTCAGTTGCCAGTTGCTATTCTTTTACATGCAGAATAAATCATTTTGAAAAGGAATATCGCCGTGCTGATGACGTCAGCTCAGGTGACCTTGTAGAGCACGTCATATCTAGTTATTTAAGTGGCCATTAAAGCTTGCTGGAACTTGTCCAGTATCGTTTTCTCGTTTTACTCATTACTAGTATACTTTTGCTATTCACTCTTTACTTGTACGTAGCATTTTTGCAAAAACGGCCCTTTGTTCACAATCACTTATTGCTTGTCAACTACGCACCCGCTCTTTTGTCATCATGTCAGGCCCAGCTCGTAAGTAATCTGGGCTAAAGCTTTTTGACAAAGCTAATTAACTAGCTATTTATTGATTTGGATTGATGCTAAAGAACACGGCAAATTTATCATCGTCCTTGAAAAAGGTGTTGATGATAGCACCGCCGAGTCTCTTCGTCAAAGCATCCACAGCGAGGGCGGCAACGCGGAGAAGCCGATAAAGATCGGCAATGGCTTCCATTCTATTACAGCTACTCTGCCAGACAGCATGCTACGTAAGTGGTATTGATTTATCGCAGTCGGTGTCTTATCTTGTTTCTATAGAGAGCTTTACTGCGAACCCTCATATTCAATACATTGAGCCTGATGGTGAAGTAAGCATTCAAGCCAAGGAAATATTAAATGCCCAGAAGAAATAAAGCTGCGCTGGGAAATAAATCATCAGTATTTTGCATAGCTACAAGTTATAAATATTGCTATTTATGTATGTTTAATTTGTGACAGATAGCGTTATTGCTTTTACAGTATTATTTTGTAATTACAATTTGTTATTTTAAAACAAGGTGTGCAGCAGTTTAAGTAAATGATACATTTTATGTAAATCATAAAGTAGTAATAGGTTTGCTAACTGAGATATGTAGCAGTAAATTCAATATTTATTTACATAATTAATTACAGTAAATATATTGCTATGAACAGCAATAATAGTTTATTAGATTTGTTAAATACAGTAGTGTATCTGGATAGAATGGCTATTGATTAATATGAATAGTTTGTTATTATTACTCATATATTGAATTAATACATATTTGATGCATATTCTGTTTACTACTTCATTGATTTAGTAGGTGTAGTAAACTAATGGATACTGTAGTAAATGTGATACACAGATAACAATTTGGAACACAGTATATTATATTTCTATTGGTATTATCGCTTTTTCTATACACTCAGACCACTTTTTGTACAGCACAATATACAGTCTAACCAACCACTTAGCCAACTATCTCATCTTGCCTCGCTAGTCTTATCAACCTTGCTATTTTAACAGCAACGACACTTTCGTTCTTTCTGCGAGATATAGACGTGATGCCTACGGCGGAGAATTCCGCATCTCCAGCGGATAGAGCAATGACGACGGGGTTTGCCTCGCTAGCACACCGTGCTAATAGCGAGAGCAATCAGCCGGCAACCACAAGCGAACTAGAGGCTGTAAGGCGTTACGAGGATTTCACCACTGTTGGTAATGAAGCCGTTTAGTCCGCGTGTACCAGTGTTCTAACGCTTCAATTCTAGATTGGGTACGCGACACGATACGTGAACGAGCCCGTCTTCACCGCCTGCGACGACAGCGCGACGGCAGCTGGCGCTACTGGCTTCTTACTCTCTACGACGCCAGTCAGTCTTGGATTGTTGTCTTGCTTGTTGGTTAGTTAGTCCATTGTTTATTTGCATCAAACAATTTAATTATTTATCATAGGCCTGGTTATTGGAATTAATGCGGCGTTTATCAATATTGCCACGGAATGGTTAAGCAATCTTAAAAATGGATACTGCTCCACAGGAGGTGGCTTAATGAGAAATTCTGTTGTTGGGAGATATGGGATCAAGGTAGTGGATATATAATATTATTCTAAATGGTAGTAATAACTATGGAACAGAGGGATCATGTCCCGACTGGATTCAATGGAGTTTTGCATTAGGATTGTCAAGAGAAAATTTCCTTGTTAATTGGATATTTTATGGATGTTTTGCAGTAAGTTGCAACCAAATACATTGACTACTTGCTAATCATATTATAGACGTTGTTCTGTGGCACTATTGGCTATCTTGTCAAGTCTTATGCGCCATACGCAGCAGGGTCGGGTATATCAGAAATCAAAACAATTTTATGTAAATGAATAGTAGAACATAAATGCAATTTAAATCATTAATAATGAATAGGTGGATTTGTTATTCATGGTTTTCTTGGAGGATGGACATTATTGATCAAAAGTATTGGTTTGGTAAGTAATAATGATTAGTCATGATTAGCAATTGTTAAATTAAATGAATATAGGCTCTATCGGTAGGATCCGGTATGAGTATCGGTAAAGAAGGGCCGGCAGTTCATATGGCATGTTGTGTAGGCAATGTTGTATCCCGCTTATTTAGCAAGTTTCGACATAATAAATGTAGGTTAATTCAGCTTATAATTTGTATAAATTACTAATTCTAATGTTTATAACAATAGCAAAGAAGCGGGAGATTATTACAGCGGCATCAGCTGCCGGTGTAGGTGTAGCATTCGGATCACCTATTGGTGGTGTTTTGTTTGCATTAGAGGTAATAAAGAATGGTGTAAATACGAATAATAATAATAGTAATAATACTAAATATGATTGTATACGTTAGGAAATGAGCTCACAATTTACCTTAAAAACAATGTGGCGTAGTTTTTTTTGTGCTTTAGTGGCTACTGTTGTGCTAAAGGTAAATTAATGAATTATTTAAATACAGTTTTATTTGATAATTTATTATAACAATAGGCCATTAATCCATTCCGCACGGGTAATATTGTTATGTTTCAAGCAACTTATGATAGAGACTGGCATTTCTTTGAAATTATTTTATTTGTTTTGATTGGATTATTTGGCGTAAGTATCTGTCATCTATTATTTATTAACAAGTTATCTAACATAGCTGTGTTATTGTTAGGGATTGTACGGTGCTGTTGTTATTAAATATAACCTAAAGGTGGCCAAGCTTCGTAAAAAGTATCTTGCCAACCGAGGTGTACAAGAAGTAATGATTCTTGCTATGGTCACAACAATGATTGGTTATTTTAATCTATTTCTGAGGTAAGCAAATAGAATATATTAAATGATACCGTTAATAACAATAACAATAACAATAACAACTAGATTGGATATGGCTGAAATGATGTCGATATTGTTTAAAGAATGTGAAAATGGCGACTTTAAAGGATTGTGTCAGTAAGTGTTAATTTCTGCTTTTTTCATTTAAAACATAATAATACCTTTGTTATTTTTATAGGCAAACTCAAGCAACACACATGGTTCAGTTACTATTATGGGCCACCATTACAAGAATAGGATTCACTATTATATCTTATGGTTGTAAAGTGCCGGCTGGTATTTTTGTACCTTCAATGGCTATTGGAGCCTGTTTTGGCCGTATGGTAGGCATTATTGTTCAGTCGATGCAACAGTAAGTAGTTATCAGCTAGTATTGCGCAGTATGTAATGTCCATTTAGTACCTATCCAGACTTTTTCCTATTCTCAAGCTGCCATCCTGATATTCCGGTGTGTTATTTCCATGTAGATTATACGTGATATTCTACTAAACATGTCTTATCTCCAGTGTATTACACCGGGTGCCTATGCTTTCCTAGGTGCAGCAGCAGCATTATGGTAAGCTACTGTATTATACGTTATTCAATAGTGCTGATTCATGCTTAGTGGTGTTACTAAAATGACTGGTAAGTGTTTCGAGTGTTACAGTTGGTGTTGTGTTATAACAACAAGCTATATCTAGTATCGCTGGTGGTTATAATGTTTGAATTGACCGGTGCTTTGGATTATATCTTACCTACAATGGTAATAATAGTTTTATATTTCTATCGTAGTAACTAATAGCAAATTCTAATAGATCGTGGCTATGGTTGCCAAAGCAGTGGGAGATCGATTTTATCTAGGCGGAATATATCTTGAATGTTACTATTAATACGCAGCCATTTAATAGCTTGTTAATACTCCTTAACTTATTGTCGTGATTACTGCTGATCAGCTAATTAGATTATATGGCTTGCCATTCCTAGATAAAGAAGACCATACGTTTAATGCACCAGGTAAATACTAGTTTATGCTGCCATTGCTCATGGTATTTACTAATAGCTGTTAACAGTATCAGCCGTTATGGTATCTGATTTGACCGTTTTTCCAGCATCAGGACTACATCTATCATCGATTGGTAAGATGTAATGCCATTATCCAGATCAATAGTTAATATAGTTACCACTAGAAAGCATTATGTCGACGACAGACTACAAAGGATTCCCTATTATAGATAACAGTGAGGATATGCATCTATTGGGATATATTAGTCGATCAGAGTTACGGTACTGCATTGGTAGGATTGATTTTGTTCATTATTATTATTGATTTAAAATAACAATACGCTGTAGAAAGAGCGAAGAGACTGCATAATGTTACAGATGACACTGTGTGCTATTTCAATGTGGGACATGCAGCGCTACACGATAGAGACGATGAAGACGAAATGGGATCACGTAGTATGATTGAGTTTGGACCATGGGTCGATCAAGTAAATAGAGCCTACTATTATGTTTATATTATAATTCTAACATTTTATTAATTCATCCTAGACACCAATTACTGTGCATCCTAAACAAGCATTGGAAGTGGTGCTAGATTTGTTTAAAACCTTGGGGCAAGTAAAAATAATAATAATAATAATAATAATAATAAAATAATAATAATAATAATAATACTATACTACATATTTAATAGACCTCGAGTAATTTTAATTGAAGACTCTGGACAACTTATTGGTTTAGTAACCAAAAAGGATGTATTAAAAGCAGTACATCGCACACAACATCAAGCTCATGGACTTAATCCGCTTTCAACGCTTTCACCCCAACAAGCAGTTGATCCTTCACTTCGTTTTGAATTAGCACCGTTGGTAGGAACGACAGCAATAAGCCGACCCAATCCCTGTTGCATAATCGAGATCAATTGCCAAGTGAGGCCATCGAAATGGTATAACTATGTAGTAGAATAAAATGACGCAGTCTATTCAATCAAAGTGGTTTTTTTGTTTAATTTAATTTTTAAAATCTATTACCACCATTACCTAAATCTATTTAATGGCATCAAAGTATATCTCCTATAAATACACCATGTAAACTACAAGTTCAATTGTGTATGATTTGTATAATACTCGTCATGTTATATATTTTTATTTCATATAACAAACTTTTACTAAATATCAAAATTATAATTAAATTATAGAGCAATCTAATTATTTAATTTAATTAAAATTAAACGAAATAACTAGCAAAGAAAGAAAACTAAGAATGAAATGAATAAATAGAATTGTTTGTTGCATTAATGCTATCCGAGTTTAAGATTTGTAATATCTGGCCAACTTCTACGTGAGTAGTTGCAGTTGTGTTGGCGGTGGTGTTGCTATTGGTATAATTGTTATTGGGCATCGTAGGTGCCGTTGATGATGTTGGTGATTGAAGTGAATTTAATAAACCAGCCAGTGTATTTAGGTTACCACCATTAATATGTGGATCAACAGTTGGTATGCATGCAGCGGTCAATGACATATTCAAGTCTCGCTCTATAATGGCTATGGCCTCGTCAATTGTAATATCTTCATATTCTATTTATTTAACCACTAATTAGTTGTCCATCCATTGAATAATAAAGCAATCTTACCATCAGATCTTATATTCGCTCTAGCTGGCGTCGTTGGGTTCAACGAAGAGTGGAATAGCTGCATAGACAAGCGTGATAAACGTTCATGTTTGTTTTCAAGAAACACTACAGCGCGCGTTCCCTCCGTGACCATTTGACGCACCATTGTTCTCAGCGATCTATCCGGTGAAAAATAGACCGTTTTAACGGTAATTGGACTCACCTTTAAACCTTGCTCGATAAAGGAAATAAAACGACTAAATAAAGTTATTAGTAAATACTGTATAAATGAATTACATACGGCTGAATAGGATCTAATACTATGATTTGACATAAAGGTACCTCAGATCCATAATATCCTATGGGTGTCGGCGCCGATACTGATGCTGTTACAGGTGCCAATAACGATAATGGCGGTGGCCTCTTTTCACCACTAGACAAATGCTGTAAAGATAATGAATGCCAGTGGTCATTATAATCTTGCACTGAAGGACTACGCGATTGTCGGTAATATGGATCCGACACGGTAGAAATAGTAGAGGGATGACGTCCCGGTGGACTGCACGATTGACGATAGCGTTGATGATGGCCGTGGTATGACTGTCGATGCTGATATCCATGATAGCCAGTATCATCTACCGGCAACGGTGTTACAGCAGATGGAGCAAGCGATTGATTTGGTAAACGTGAATCTATAGTGGCATCAGGCCCAATCGCCGTGGAAGATGAAGATAGTGATAATTGGTAATTGGATGAAGACGAAGATGAGGACGGAGGAGAGGTCGGATAAGGCCCAGGTGACCAATTAGATTCATTGTTACTACCACTACTACTACTGGCTGAAGGACTAGGACGATAAGGATGATAGCTCAAGTGATTTCGACGTCCATGACCACGCTTTCTGGAACCATTTGAGGGTAAATGGTGACGGGAAGTAGTTCCTACTGGATGACTAACTGGACCATCAGAGGATTCTGTTACCAAATGTTGTTGGTGGTCGTGCTGTTGCCTTTGGCGTGCTAATGCGGCATAATAGCCACGAGGCTGTTTGCGACACATTTCAATGTCTAAAGTATTGAAATGAGATTATGGTTATTTGCTGAACATATGCTGTATCCATCAACGCTCCTCCTCATCCTCATCCTTGTTGTTACTTGCCTACGAAATGGCCTTTAATCGGTTGACTTCGCTGGTTGGCCAGTGCAGTCGCACACGATTCAGCATTGTCAAACTGGACAAAGGCAAAGGTGCCCTTAATAGATATTTCCAATACTTTACCATAAATTTCAAATATTTCACGAAGATCAGTTTCTTGTACTAGATTTGGCACAATATTTCCAATAAACAAACGAGAAAAGGGTGGAATGTAGAATTTCGGCCGATTAGACACGACAGATAATTGCTGTCGGTGTCGTTTGGCAGTTACAGGGGATGAATCAAATGGAGCGGTCTCTGCCGCCGTCATACTTCTCTTCTCTAATATGGACACAGTTTGACAAGAGAGAGTAGTAGTAGCAGTTGTTGTTGTTGTTGTTTTTGTTGTGGATTCAACAAAGTCCTTCTCATTCACCTGATTTGTTAGTGCTTGTTCAGTTTGAAGTGATACTACCGCTAATGCTTCATCTATTGACAAACTTCTTTGTATTTGCACTTCTGTTTTCATCAATGATTTCTCAGTCTGTTTATCCGTTTTAGAAAAAGAAAAATTAGAATCTGCTGATAAAGCAGTAGCAATGATACTTTTAACTCCATTACTGCTGCTACTATTGTTACTAACACTATTAATATTGCTATGACTGTTATTACTATAATTACTACCAATATTACTATAACTACTATTGCTACCAATACCACTATCACTGCTATCACTACTGATGTTACTAATGCTATCTGTAGTATTAGTAGTAGCACTAGTGGCAGCTTCAGTTACGATAGATAATGAAGCAACAAGTGCACTGTTTTCTTGAATTGTATTTGATTTCGACGTTGCTTCTAATAGCTTATTCACCTCGATCCCTGACTCATCCATATTTTACAATGTATCTTCAGTTAATACCAATAGCTTGAACTAGTTGTAACGACAAATTGAATAAAAACGACTCAAAACTCTAACAATTTCTTATAAATGTTATCAATTCAGAACTCAGTTATTCGGCTGATAGGCACGTTCGAGTTTAATAGGCAGCAGATAATACGCCGCTATCTTTGTCTATCAAGACACGTATGTACTTCAGATGATTGCAAAAAGCTTGAGCAACAGTCGGATTGATAACGCTACTCAGTAGTTGCAAATGAAATAACAATAAACCTTATATATATATATATATAAGGTTTATCGAAGAGTGAAGAAGTGTGCTCACAAAGCAATATAATAGAAACCAATGCACAGCTTATTCATAAATAAACAATCGAATTGCAGTAATAGTATGTAAGAACAAAGTGTTGATGAAATGATCACAGAAAACTAACAAGAGGGGCAAGTTAATAGGAACAGACAACAGAGTATTGATCGAAAAAAAGAAGAGCAAATGGAAGTCTTTGGCACACCTTGTGTTAGCGATAGTGACCTCATGTTGGTATCATACAGGCTTGCGTGTACATGTTGCCCATATGCACTGTGTGCATATAACTACTATTTAGCGCCGTTGGAGTGCCGATGGCATACGCTTCAAAGATATCATGTGGTGTTTTGTGTGTGCGTTTTACGTATTTCGTCCCATTTTTATATAATTTAGCAGTTCAGTGATGTTGTCATTTCAACGTAGTTTATTGTGTCGAGGAGTGTCGACGCTACAGGCTGGTCGGATTCAACTGGCCCGCATTGCCGTGGCTAATTATTCTAGCAAGGAATTGCCGAACCGACCGACAGCTGCATCCAAAGGCGAAACGCATGCTGCAGACACGTTGGACAAAGTGCCAAAAGCTGAAAGCACCAATCAAAATGATAATGTGCCGCCGACTATCGACCAGCGAACGATTCGTGAACGTTATGAGCAAATGCTAAAAAATGCCGTCGATTATGAAAAACATGTTGAGCGTAAAAGTAAACTGTACGAATGGTCATTGTATAATAATAGCGATAGCCAGTATTAACTTATCAGCCGTGTATTTAGAGCCAAGGATATGAAAAAATCGTATTGGGAGGATTTACATGGTACGTGTATTTTATGTGTAAATAAATAGCCACCCATCCCAAATACCATTTAGATCTACGTGTTAAGGGGGAAAAGCGCTGGGAAGCCAAACCAGCGCTTAATAATGCCCGTGTAAGTACTTGCATTGCATATATAGTATTGTATGTTTAATTGTCATCAGCGGGCCATCTATCTGCCGAATATCTCAGGAACAACACTTACTGGTCAGCGCATTCATAGTCTAAATTTAGTAAAAGGTCGCGTGTCTCTTGTATCTATGTGTTTTGCCCAGTTTGGCGAGGCAAGTAATCGATGGATTACAGCTGTCTAGTTAGCTTATGATTTGTACAATAGCGCCATGTCAACAGCTATATAGATCCGTTTGTTAAAGAATTCGGCACTAATCATAAACAAGCTCAGTTAATAGAGGCAAGTAGGCATTACGTTGATCTACAGCTTTATTCATACTTATCTTGCAGTTTAATATTCAAGAAAACTATTTGAAGATTCCATTGCTTTGGCTGAGTAAGCCTTATATTCGCCGTCATTTATCAACAGAACGGCATGTAAGTCTAATCCGTTGCAACTAACGTTTCTAACAGCAATTATATAAGCAAAACTATATTATTCACTATGGTAATATCGAATCTATTCGAGAGCGTATTGGTATTACCAATGCCTATCTAGGTTGGGTCTTCTTGGTCGATGCCAACCAGCGTATTCGATGGTATGCACACGGTATGGCTACTCCGCAAGAGATCGAATCGCTTCTACGCTTAACTAAAGAGCTGAGCACAGGCTCATCATAGCCATAAGGCAAATACTAGCCTGGCAAAATACAATAAACAGTTTATTAAATTATCATTGTATATTCATTCTACTGTGTGACATCATATTGTATTTTGAATACAATCTATTTGAATCTCTCATTTGTTTGTTGATAGATTTATCAATTGTAGAATCCGACTAATTTTACTCATTTTATTGTCATACACACTATACCTTTATTATCAGTATTCGCATACTTGCATTTATTTGTCCATAGCATCTTATATTATTTATTTTATTGTGCCATATGTTTTTATCAATATAAAATAAAACTTTTTAATTATATCTTACTCCCTATGATCAATGTGATGCTCACATAGCTGCTTTCTTTGACTGAAAACCAGTAAATAGTATAGCTGCTGTAATGTTCGGATAGATGCAGCACAGAGTGAACAATATACCAACAAGCGATAAAATTCGTGAGAGAAACATTTAAAATCAGTTGGCAGCCTTATTTAGATACTTTTTAAAGCTTTAATTTGATCATACATGGCTGTTGATATGCAATAAAATACATCATAGCATGGCGTGTAGTTAAGCCATCGTTTGATTAAATATAAAATAGCTGTAAATATCAATCAAATATTGTGGCATTTGTTTACTATTCTGAATCTATATGACGAATTAATACAGCAGTATGCTATTCATTATTGCGTATTAATAGCATCAAACAAGGTATCATTATTTAGAATAACTGAATAGTTTATTTGTATGCTTAAATGTTCCTAATTATATCAGAAGACGCAGAATATTGTAGTGTGTGTCTGATTATTATTCAATATTAACTGGCTAAGTATATTTAAAAAAGCCTTGTGCCAGTTCATGCAATTAAACACTTGCAGACATCTACGTGCTATAATAGCACTTATGTCAGGGTGTTTATCAATCATTGAAGCTAGTTTATTGACAATGCAACCATTTCCAAAATTATCAATTGTCCTAGATATATTAATTATAATGCGGCATAAGTGTTGGCAGGTTGGCTACAGCAACATTTGTTGTCTCATAGATTGGCGATGGTATTTGCGAAATACGAAGCATTCTTTCGGTTTTTGGGCAATTAGCCTCACTTAATATATGGCGTGTCCTACGGCAATTTTCGATCAGAATAGTTGAGCAGATTGAACTGTGATAATTTCAAGTAAATATAGAGCAGGATATTATAGCTAACTAAACTTACCATTCAATAAAATAGGATAGTGTAACAGTATCCAAGACGTTATTAAAAAGCATTATAACGGTACATAGTATATTACAAAGCATAACAAGGCACATGTATTGAATGCCATCATTAGCTAATACTTCCAGGTCTTAGAGCCAAATATGCGATATTGCTTATATGCCATGTAGCTGAATACCAACGAAAGAAATAGATTGACAGCTACAGACGTACAGAGCCATAGCAAAATATAGTCCCATGTGTAATAGATAATATTATGGTGATGATAATCAATATTAAAAATAACAAGGTTTAACATCATAACGGGCGCTATCGTTTGTAGGACAATTAATAGTATACCTATTACAAGTATCCAGTGTTTTTTATGCGACATCATGTATGCCTTCTGCAATAAAGCTATGCTGTAGCACATAATGGAGATGGGAAAGGCCCATCCGGAATAAACTGATAGTATATTTAGATGAAATACATTGACAAAGCTGAACATAATTGTAGGTATTGATATACTAATACATAAAACTGAAGGTACAAACAACACCATCTCGCAAGTGCTTGCGGCTGTTCTATAACTAGTCGAAGGGCGTATTGATGTTGCGCGCTTGAACATAGCTCATAATAACGTGAATCGCAGTCTCAGCCCATATATACATTAGTTGTTTTCGTTCCACTTCCAGACTAAAGAAATTGCTCCCAAAAATATTGTGAACGTCCATCATATATAAATCAGTGGTGCTTTCATGGTTTGATATGCTCATTTCTAAAGCAATATTACTGTTAGCTATGCTGTCAGTTAATGCAATGTAGATATATGGATATAATGTATTAAATAAAACGTTGTAGTGAGAAGTGTAAAAGAGTTGAGATTTTGTACTCTACAAGCCAATATGCATATCAAGGATTTGAACTGGTATTTATACATAAACCAGAATTAGACTGCACTCCTGTTTTAACTATTAGCTTATTGCACAAAACCAAATAGTAAGCGTTTCTATTGGGTTGCTAAAATGGTTAAAAATTTAGCTTTTATATGCTGCAAATAGTTTTATTTCTGTGAGTATTTACAAGTATTACTAATATTACGGCAATAATTTGTAAAAGTGTATTATGTATTATGGCTATATAGCTGTAACACCTCAATAGGTGATTGGTTAGCTATACTATTTCTCTATGTATTTCCGGTAGTATTTCTAAAAATAAAATAGTTTGGCTATTTTTGAATAGTTAGACGGTTTAGAACATTACGCATCTACGATAGTTCCTTAACATAGTCTAGCTGATTGTTCTGTGTTATTTTGTACTGATACAGTAAAATAGTATAAACCAAGTTAGACAACCATTGTCTGCTCATCATAATAAATGAGTTTCATTACTTGAAAAGAATATTTAGTCACTAGATCTATTAACACATTGTAATTACACTCAAGACAGATGCTGTCGCACTATATATTTTAATAAAAATAGCAATAAACTTATTTTTTATTACATTAATATTAAACAATTTATTAATCATTTAGTATAATTTGTGGTCAAATAACTAAATTCAATAACATTTGTTTTATTGAATATGATGGTGGGTGGTGACTGACATCAATCATCAAATACTCATCATCACAGATTTGTTATCCAATATACATATATCATCACAGTATGTGTTATTACCATCTATACTCATCACTTTTCTTGATTAACATTAAAATCATAACTAATCGACATGATCTAGTTTGTTTATAAATAATCTTAATAAAATATAACTCTGTTCATATTCGTATTGTTTGTTTTATCAATATAACTCAGTGAACAGACTAAGCGCGATATGTCAATTTTTATTAATAAAAGAGTTGGAACCATACTGACAACGGCTATAGACAGTGTATAGCCAATATATAATAAAACGATAAACATTATAATGAATATGCAATATTGAACGAAATTAGCAATGTTCAAGTTATTGAGTATGTATGCATGAGCAGATGACCGACATTAGTCGACATTTATAATAATAACGCTAAAACAAAAAATAAAAGTAGTTTTGAATAAAAGAAGGCTAGATGAGTATATAATGATAATATATATATATATATATATATAGTGCATATAACGTAATGAGTGGAATGAGTAAAGTATATTGAAGTATATAAGCAATAGAGCGCGTTTGGCATACTATAGAGTGATATATGGTAATGTGAAATGAAGTAGAAATAAATAGAAAATATATGCATACTAGATAATAAATTTATGCTAATGAGTATTTTAAACTTTAGTGCCACTTACCACATATCATTATATTTAATAATAAAAAATCTAGTTTAATTACGCAAATACTATCAAATGTAGCCATTTGATCTAAATCAATATAAATATTCAGTAATTTGTTTATAAAATGCAACAGACTAGTCAATATTGCATCACCAAACATATTGATACGCCACTTTCTAGTATGTTTAACATGTTTATTGGTAGGCAAATGGTCTATAAATTCAATTATTTATTAATAAAAACCACAAATATTAATCTTGATGCAATATGTTTTCTTTAGGCTCCATCCAGGCTTGAACACGTTTACGAAATAGAGCTGGTAGCAAGGCTGCTAGCGATATTAACGATAGCATAATCAAAGTTGATGGCTTCATCACGTCGCTAATGCTTGTAATCTCTCTTAGCATCATACCTGACTGAGAACTAACAAAATTATATGGCATTGAACCTAACACCATTGCCATCGTTATTGATAAACATCTGAATCTATAAAGCATTTACTTACCAATAAGCATGCTGAAAAAGAACTGAGAAAGTGGCACGCCAATATGTGGTGATGCAATATTGACTAGCCTGTTACAATATTATTAAAGTGCTGTTATGTTAATATAAATATTTACTTACCAATTAGGAGTAAATGGAAACAGTCGCAGACAAATAAGATAGTAGATGAGATCGGCGCGTCGTGATTCAATGGACACGCGCATTTTATTGAGCCGGTGTGCCATATATCGCTCTATAAGTGGGCCACCCGCAATAGACGATAGTAAATAGCAGAACGAAGCACCGATAGCCGTCAGTGGGCAAACAAATAGAAAGCCAGACCGACCAAAGATGGCACCGGCTAAAATATTCTGTATGATATTAATAATAGGATTGTTGGTCGGTTAGTGCGTTAGGATTAGTAGTCAGTGCTATTTTTACTTCTTTTACTTACCAGTAGAAAAGAGCCAGGAATAGCGAATGTTTGTTTAAACAAATATATAGCAATAAAGGCAGCCATAACATGAGCCGGCTCGTTGGTTTGCAACTGGTGCAGAATGTGAGCCTGTTCTTTTACTTCTTCCAACGTTGCTGGTAAATGGAATCCTGGCAAGGTAGTAATTAGACGGTAAGTCAAAGCGGCACCGGCCACGGCAACTAGGCCGATAAATAAAGCCCGCATAGTGTTGTTGTGAGTTGAATGGCTCATAGTGTTTTTATAATGAATACTACTAAGGAAAAAGAATTAAATATGGCGTAAAGGTCTTTCTACTCGTGACCATTTAAAGATTCTTTCGTAGCTATGTTTGCTTCTGTTGTGCGTCGTCAGGCCCTTCGCCTGACCTTGTATACTTCTCGTACCTGTCAACTTTGCGTTGAAGCTAAGGAATCATTAGACCGTGTTCAGAAAAAGGTATGTAGTCATTGACCTGAGCACTTTTATATGACAGCTGACGTCGTCTAGATTCCATTTGAACTTGAACAAGTCGACATTTACGCAGAAGGCAACGAGGCACATCAAATATACATGTTTGATATACCGGTAAGCTGGCAGTACATCTTGAAAAGCTTTATTTATATTCTGTAACAGGTAGTACATCTCAATGGAAAGCATTTGGTGCAGCATCGTATTGATGAGACCAAATTAATGCACCAACTTCAAGAAGCAACGACTGCACTAAAAAAATAGTGTAGTTTACTTGTTAGTAAAACCATACATTTATTGATTAAAATTAAAGATTAAAAATATACTGAACTACTGCTTATTAATATTGTATATCGATGCATAGCTATTGTTAAGCATAAAACCAAAGTGTAGAATGGTATTGATAATTGCATCCAAGTGCCATTTGATTATTCGCTCTTAGTGGTATTTTTAAGTTGTTGTCCATGTCCGTGGAACTGCCAATCTTTTTGACTTTTAATTGTTGCCGTGGTAAGAGCGGCTGTTGCGCGCCATTGGCCGTGTTTATCGCCGTAAGCTTGTTCGGCACATTTCATTGCATAAACAAGCTTTGGCGTGTGTTGGTCATCCGTGGCCATACTTTCGGCGATAATCTGTGACCAGGGGTGATTATGCCGATAAGGTTCAATCATCTGATCAAGCTGAATTATAGGACGGCCCTGACCAATATATGCAACCAACAGGAAAAGCCATTCAGCACGTACTAGTCGTACTCGCTCTTTAATCGGCAGCCGATTATAAAGAACACGGGTCGCGTGCAATGAAGTAACGCCGTGTAAAAGAAAAAAGTCTGGCTGGTTTTCATAAGCTGTGCCAGCATAGACGGTTACAGCTGCGTTGAAAAGCTCGTCTAACCGAGCATCAACGTTGTCTAATTTATCCAATAAATACAATAAATAAATGGTCAAAACAACTGTGTTATTAATACGCTTACCTTCTGTTATTAAAATACGATTAAAATAATCAGTAACATTAGTACGGCAAAGTTCAAAAATTGATTGAATTTTCCGGCCTAATCTTCCATGATCCCAGGGAATAACATCGAGTCGTCTATCGGCTGAAACTAGTGTAATGACATCAAGAATTTGTGTGTCATCTCTACCTTGTTCAAGCATAGATGAATATGTGCCATCAACGACATCCTCCATGGGTACTCGCCGAGCACAGGCGTAAGCTAATGCCTCAGCAAGTACAGTAGTATCGTCAAACTCTATAGCATAGCCCAAATGAATCAACGGGTGACCAGCAGCACCAACAGCACCAACAAGCAACTGTGGCACATAGATATCAAACGCCTTTTCTTTGCCTAACCTATCAACCTCCTTATGAAAAAATTGTAAATAATCTGTGTATAATCTAGAATGTTATGAATAAAGCCATAAGTACATAAATAATATTTAATGTCCCTGAACTTACTTGAGATCGCTAAAATGGTCCTTCCAATTATCAGCTGTAATGGTGATTGTTGGTTTAGACAATGGCTCTAACTCTTCACTTCCAGTGTTCATAGCGCGTTCGAGTCGCTTAGCATCAGCTAATGTGTCTTTGTATTAGTGCATTATCGACATCATCTAGCAGATAATCACTTACCTCCAAGTGCGTACAATGAATATAGATGATGGACCATATGATTGGCAAGATAGTTGTTATATGAAATATCAAACTCACTATCATTCTTGGCAATTAGCCTATGTAGCATTTTTTGCGCGCTAGCATCGTTGTTGGTGCTCATATTAGCGATCGGTATAAGCTGGGTAGCTGGTGATAATAAACGAGAATGCAAACGAGCTAGGTTGCTGCCATGTTGCCAAGTGCTTATTAATTTCATTTGTGGATAAACAAATGATTTCACAGGAATATGTTTAAGATGTTTCAAACCAAACATTGGGCTAGCTAATAATAAACAATTCTTCGTTTTAAAGGCGCAATAGTTAAGCTATTGGTATTTTAGTAATAAAAGAAAAGAATTAAGGGATAAAGCTATAATCTGTTGACGTAATTGTTTTTATTTAGTTGATGATGGAACAAGTTCGCTATCGCCTATGCCTAGACCTATGTAACACCATTTATATTCGAGGTCCACAAGTGTACAAGTGGCAGCTGCTGTAGCACGCCATTTACCATTGCAATAGCCGTATCTCTTTTCGAAAATGCCCATCACCTCGACTATCTTTGGTGTGTGCTCGTCCATATGATCCACGGTCTTTTTAATAATATTGGGCCACGAATAGAGTACTTCATCTCGAAATGGTTCCAGCACTAGTTCCTGGTCAAAGGTAGGCCTGGCTTGACAAATATAAACAATAACGGTGTGTAGCCATAATGAGCGTATCAAACTAAGCTGAAGATGTGGCGGTAGCATTGAGTAGAAAAAGTCAATGCCATTGCTTGTGGTAAGAATATGCGCAATAAAAAAGTCAAATAGGTTGTTACGTGATGTGCCAATATACATTCCACTGAAAGCAGCTGCAGCTCTCGTAGACGTTCCTGCAAGTTATCTAATGCAGTAGCAATTAACAAAAATATTACATATTGTAAATTAGATTTACCTTCATTAATTGTGGCCGATAGAAAATGCTCACGAACTATAGTTTTATGGGTGGCCAACATGGGGGGTATTAACAATAAGATTTGTTCGTCATACCAGTCAACGTCATCATAACGACTGTCTTTTTGGATTGTTTCTAGTACACTGCGAAAAGCCACGTCATTTTTAGAATAATCGCTGTGATTTTTGTAGAATTCATTGGACAATGGAGTGGCTGATTGATCCGCGCAATTAGCATAGGCAAATGCTTCGGCCAAATAATTGGATTGCGATAGCGCGTCGCATATCCTAAATGAATGGCTGGATGACCAACTGCACCTAATAATCCAGAAAAGGCTTGGTGTATAAATTGGTTAAATGTTTCGTCAAATCCTAATTCTTCAATTTTTTGCTCATAGAACCGTAAAAAGGTAGAATAGTATCTAATCAATAGTATTAGCCTTTAATTCGGTAATATTCAAATCATTTACCTTGGATCTTCAATATGTTCATGTGGATCTTCTGGTGCTAAAAACTCTTTTGGTTGTTGTAAACGCCAAACACGCTTTCTCTTGTGACGATAACATCCGGCTAATCGTTCATGGTCAGCTGTTATATAATGATTAGTTACTTAATCAATACGCAAATTAAACCTATTTACCGCCTAGTTCAGCAAGTGTATATAAGTTATGTACAATATGGTTGGTAAAAAACTCTTCGTATCTTATATCTAGCGTGCTATGAACGGCATATAATAGTCGTTGTAATGCACGGTCTTTCTTTGCCTGGTCACTTTCCACTTCCTCTTCTACTTCCTCTTCTACTTTTTCTACTTCTGCCTCTTCTTCTGTCTCTTCTTCTGTTTCTTCTTTTTCTTCTTCATGCAAATTGTCAGGCTGCAATTCCAAAGGATTGCCTAAACACAACTCTATGTTACCAGTTTTCTGACACGGCTGTGTACATTTCTGTAGCTGAGTTGTTAGCACAACACTGCATGGTGATTTCAACATGGTTGACAAGTGAATGAAAAGTATGATATTAATGTCTAGGCTTCCATGCAGTTTACGTATTGTTTTGTATGTACTGCGTTTATTCGTGTAACAATCAATACGTAAGCCTTTCGTTGTTCGCTTTTGCAAGGCCTATATTGAAGCAATCATACATTATTTGTAAAATGTAATTTATATGGGTTTTAATCAATTGCATCAACTGTTGAAATCAAATCAAATGTACAATGAATTATAAAGCAACGATGTTATTATTATTATTATTATTTCTTGCCAATGCCATCCTTGTTCATTAATGTATAAAATGCTTCTTGAGGTAAATCGACCGATCCCAACCGTTTCATGCGCTTTTTGCCTTCACGTTGTTTGTTTAGTAACTTCATTTTACGTGTAACATCACCACCGTACTACAATCAATTGTTAATTATGCTATTTAAGTTTATAGTGCTATTACTTACACATTTTGCAGTAACGTTTTTACGCATAGCTGGCACACTAGTGGCAATTATCGATTAATGTTATATATATGTGTGTGTATCAATTAGTCTATACTTGCGTTTCTCTTGCAATAACTCGATTGCCAACTGCAGTTTGAATGGCAACTTCAAATAGTTGTCTAATTAAATGTTAATCAAGTGATATACATTGTAGTCCAACTTTAACTTACCGCTGAATAACACTTTTTAGCCGTTTGGCCCAGTCACGACCCACCACTTGAATTTGTGATCTGTGTAGCACTGTAGCTAATGCATCGACTGGTTTGCCGTTCAAAAGTACATCCATCTAGATTATTGTTAATAATGAATACACTGCTAAAATACTGATTATTACCTTTACCAAGTCGGAGACTTGATAGCCAACTTCTTCGTAGTCAAAGCTAAAATATATTGGTTATTAAATACTTTATTAATAGCTGCCACTTTACCTGGCAAATCCAGATGAGCGCGATTTAAGTTCATCATAAAAGTCGGTGACAATTTCGGCCAATGGAAGTGTATACCGAATCATAACTCGATTATCATCTAGATACTGATACTCTTTTTGCTCCCCTCGTCTTGCCTATCAATGAATAAATTGGCGTTTCTTTTTTCATTAACTAAACCGCTTACTCCGCACAACTCAAGCATCTGTCCAAGATATTCTGCAGGAAATATCAGTGTAGCTAATACCATTGGCTCTTGTAGCTCACACATCTGGTGAGGAAGTACGTCTGGTGAAGGAAAATCTGCAGGTGTACGAATCAACGTTTCTTTTCCAGATTTATCAACAACTATATTACCACAGATGTTACTTTATTGCTCATCTATGTAATGGCATTACAATACCTTTATATGGTACAGTGGGTTGTGTAATGATAACATTGGCCGCATACTCCTATTAGCCAGGTTGGTCCAGGCTATGTAGTTTAAAAATATAATATCTAATTACCTGCTCTAAGCGCTGTCGAAATACATCCAAATGGAGTGTACCAAGAAATCCGATTCGCCATCCTTGTCCTAAGGCCAAACTATTTACAGTTTAATAATACAATATAAATCTATCTGCTCATTTGCACCTTGTTTCTTTTTGCACATTGACACTAGCGTCATTCAAAGTCAATTTAGTGATCGATTCTTCTAACAAGGAGAAATCGTCGGTATCGACAGGATATACGCCAGCAAATACCTAATAATACATGTATTAATCCAGGTAGTCATGCCATTTATTCGCACTTGCCATTGATTTGGCTGGCTCAAATCCAGGCAACGGTTCTACCGGGTATTTTAACCGATAAAATGTATCACCAATACGTGCTTCTTTGGCATTTTTCATACTGCAAACTACATATCCGACCTGTCCTGCATACCTATACATTTATATTAAAGCATTGTATTAAAAGTATAATTATATAGCCTACAATGCATTTGTTGATATTTGCTCCGGATACATCAATCCAACCTTTATACCATGCCAATTGATGGTTACATTTAACAAAAACATCAATAAACATATTTAACATTACCTCTGTCACTTCGTATTTATGCTCGGTATGGGATGAAACAATTCGGTCACCTATCAATTTGTATTGTAGTAGTGTAGATAAATTTAGCCATTGCATACCTTTCGTTAACTGTCCGTCTTTAATGGCCATTAAGCAAACAACACCCACGTATTTGTCATACCAAGAGTCGAAGAGTAATGCTTTTAGCGGCTTGGTGCGATCTGCCTTAGGACTAATAGAACAGTATAAATAAAATAGATATTATCGTGTACATGTAGGTTACCTTGTAATACGCTCAATAACAGCAGGAAGTATTTGATCTGTGTTAATTCCTGTCTTGGCAGATACCTACAGCAGCATCAGCATTACAACTATAACAATAACAGCAAATAGCAATAGCGGCTTACCATAAGTGTTTCATTAGCCTTGATTTCAAATGCTGATTCCATTTGACGTGCTATACGCTCTGGATCAGCTGCAGGAAGATCGATCTAATAGCATTTATTAGTATATTGCTAGTTACACTATTTCAATACATCACGCACCTTATTAACAATAGGAATGATTTTTAAATCCTGGCTAAACGCAAGATAAAAATTGGCAACCGTCTGTGCCTGAATACCTTGACATGCATCCACTAGTAAAAGCGTGCCTTGACATGCTGAAAGTGAACGGGACACCTCGTAACTAAAATCAACATGTCCCTAAGTAATATTACCGCAACACAATTAGTATACACACTTTGTAGCATTTAAATATCAACTATTTATATTACCGGTGTATCAATAAGATTTATAAGATATCTTTTGCCATTGTATTCATAAATCATAGAAGCTGTCTAATAGTTCATTAGTTGTATTTATTTTTTACCTTAACCACGCACCTGTGCCTTGACTGTAATGCCTCGTTCACGCTCAACTTCCAATTTATCAAGTACTTGTTTGTTTGCCGATCGAGTCGATATAGTGCCTAGAACACCAAATCAATTAAAACCAAGATGCGCTATATAAATATTAGTAAAACTACCTGTCATTTCCAATAGCCGATCAGCCAATGTACTTTTGCCGTGATCTATGTCGTTATACATTTAATTAATCAACTAAAATCCACTTTTACTTCAATTATAGTCATACCAATGTGTGCAATAATTGAGAAATTTCTAATGCATCTGCCGTAAATTCTCTAAATCCAAATCCCTTTCTTTAAACTAGTAGAACTGATAAGTTTGAATATCATTTGGTGATATAGTACTATTACTTGCCCGTATTGCTGAAGTGTTGAATAAAGCTGTCGATAACCAAATACAGCTGCCCGTGTAGCAGATAACCTGCTAGCCGCACTATAAGTCGACTTTGAATTCAACGGGAATGCTGGCCCACCAACCAACGCACCACATAGTCGTCTACCGCCAGTACTAGTGACATGACGCTCAGTTGTTTTAGTACTACGACACAATATAAAGAAAAAAATGGCTATAAAACACACCGATATACAAAATGCTTTGATTCCAATGGAGTTCAAGTTGTGTCGACTCGATTCCATTTAGAAAATAAAAAATATAATTAATCAAGAAGAAAAAAACCCAATACATTTGCTTTCTCTTTTTTATTATCGTGTAGATCCGTTACGTTAGGTAAGATCTTGCTCAATTTTGCAGCTCTATCGCATACTCGATAGCTGTAGTATTTGTTGAAACCAGCCTTAATTATTTGTATACACGTTTAGTTTCACGGTTTTCACTATCATTATGGGCAAAAAATCAAAGACGGATACTTCTGCCATGGAGGTGGACACTACACCAAGCGAAGTCACAGATCGTGTTCTACTCACGTCGCCAATTGCTCATCCGTTGGCCGAGGACAAGCTTAACAAGAAGCTACTGAAGACCGTTAAGAAAGGTAGCTATTTGTTGTATAAAATGTATAGGCTATTATACTAATTTATTTAATCATGTGTATATATTTATTTGTCGATAATAGCCGCCAAACAACGCCACGTCAAGCGCGGTGTGCGTGAAGTCGTCAAGGCATTGCGCAAGGGAGAGAAGGGGTAAGCAAGCATATAAATCAGCTGGTTAACAATGTACTAATCTGTGATTATACTATTACTATTATCATTACTATTATTATCGTATACAATTGATTAGTGTTGTTATTCTAGCCGGTGATATTTCGCCCATTGATGTTATTTCACACTTGCCAGTCCTTTGCGAAGATAATAGCATTCCATACTGCTTCGTGCCATCCAAGGAGGATCTAGGCACTGCTGGCCGTACCAAACGTCCCACATCCTGTGTTATGATCGTGCCAGGTGGTGGCGGTCGCAAGTCAGAGGATACTAGCGAATACCAAGAAAGCTTTGACGAGTGTAAAAAGGCTTTGGTAAAATTGAACGCCGCATTGGTGTCTTAAACTATTTGCTGCAGTATTTTTCAATAAGAACTCATTCATATGACAAGATCTACTAATATCTTTTATTATGTTAAAGTGTTTAATGTGTCCAAGTTATTGTAATGTATTTTGATCATGAATAAATTGAATAACTAATTGACATTACTACAAGTGCAATACTTAATGATGGTAGACTAAAGCTGTAATAGATAGACTATTTATTCCTCTGTCGTGTGAATACATACCAGGAGTTTTCCCGCTTCTGTTTTAGTGTTAAACACGTCTATGAGGATGAATAACCGCTAGAGAGAAGCTGATAAGAGCATACAGAAAACGTAAAATGAAACTGCGGTCCGTTATTGAGTTGTGCAGTATATCAAAGATGCACATACACAGCTCAATGAACAGTATATCAAAACTGGAAACGCCCTTCAAGCATGTGGAAACAAGAATAGGCTCCCATAACACAATCAATGATAAGAATAGACACCCGCATAATAGAAAGAAAAAAGGACAAAAATAAGATATAACTCTTCCGCGCAAATACCGATGAAAGTGGAATTATTAGGTAAATAACAGCAATCGTACAAATACCAAATATCGCAATGACCATCGTATATGTATATATTAATAAAACGACAACAATAACAACGACAACAACCGTGCAACCAACTGGAGGGAAGGGGGATTAAAACCATTGGATCATGTACACATCATTCATCTTGCAGGTCATGACGCTTGTTCTACTGCAATGGCGGCTATTGTGTATTGCTGCCATTGCTACTACTATTATTACAACTATTAATATATCGTTACATAGTTGTCGTTGCTATCGAAGTCGTTGTAGGTCGGATATCATAGTGGGTATGCATGTATGTCATAGCGAATATCGTGGGGGGTGGGGTGTATGTGTATGTTTGGATGGCTGTATTCACTCCGGTTAAACCGATGACCAGCTGTCAGAGTGGGGACGACCGTGTGATAATGGAATCACTGGCTTGGGCAGTATTGGCGAGACAGACAAGTCCCGTGAAAGTATATCCACCGGATGTGACATAACATAGGATCCATTCGATGGTGGAGGTGTAGGAACAATACCATCAGTGCCCATCGATGCTACAGGAGATGCAGTGGATCGATCAGTACTTGTTGAACCATCAGTAGCCATAGGCGTTGTAGCTTGTCGGCCACCTGCCATACGTGCTTCTTCAAACATACCTCGTCGATCCAAATGCATAGATCCAAGTGTTAGCTTTGCATTTAGCTCTTCAATCTCCTTGCGAAGTCGACGGTTTTCCGACTCCATACGCTCCATGCGGTCCTCTAGTTCTTGAACGTATACCTTCTTCTTTTGGCGGCATTCACGAGCTGCTAAACGATTGCGTTCAAGACGACGCCGTCTGCGCTCTTCTGGCGTCATGTGCAAAGTACCGCCAGACGTTGGTGTAGCAGAACGTGAGCCACCGTCAACGCTGCCGGCACGATTGGGCGATTCATTGCCGTAGAGTGAATCGCGACCTGGTGAGCTGGGACCGGTGAAGCCGATGAGCGTGTAGCAAAGTCTGGATGGCCACCCGACATAATGGCGTTGCCGTAGCCGCGACGTGTAGCCGCCGGGGCATACAACTCGCTTGATCCATGTGATCTAGGCAGTGAAGGCGATGTATTGGCATCTGTTGGGTTCAATAAAGAGGCTAGGCCGCCTGATGCTGTATGCTGTGATCGCATAGAGTGTAGACCAGACTCGTGTTGTTGTTGATGGTGATAATGGTGTGGATGGTGTCTGCCCGATGACGTGGCTGGTAGAATGGCAGGCAAACGCGGAGATGGATACGGGTTATCATCACGTGCACTGCTGCTTCTACCGTGATCGGACCACGATGACATGGGTGGCAAGCGTTCACTGCCTGTAGAGGTAACATGTCCTAAAGGTGAACGGGCCTTAGGAGACCATGCTCGCTCAGGCAAGTGCGAATGGTCCTCAGCGGCCAAGCACTTGCGCTTGCGATGGTGATAGCCTAGATCGTCCATGTGGGTAGGACCAACCGATGGTGAAGAAGGAGCCGAGCCGGCATGCGAAGCGGGTGCTGAGGCAGTAGCGTGGCTTGCTTCATGGCTTAGAAAGTAGAGATCTCTGCCTTCCAAGCTGCTGGTGGCCACCATCGAAAGTGCCGCCAACGGCGATGAGATTACACGGGTGTCTAAAGATGACGACATAACAGTATAGCAAATAAACGTTGAAATGGCCGAAAAGAAAAGAAAATAGCCTAAACTATTTGGCAATAGTAATAGGAGTACAACAGACACAAATAGTTGTTAGTAATTGTGATTTAGCTCAGTGTAGCAAGTAACAAATTGTACGAATAAGAAAAGTGTAGTGCAGATGAATAGTGGGTATATGCACACCACTCGTTGACAGCATAGATTGACGTTCGTCGTATAATAATGATGAGACGTACAATGCTAAAGATTAGTCAAGAAAAATAGTAGTATGCCGACGGCGATGAAGAAAAGGCAGTCTGAAGAATAAAAAGAAAAACCAGGAGATAAATTGCTACAAAGGACGTGACGTCAGCCTGTCTACGTGCAATACAGCTGAAAGGCTGTTTGTGTGTGTGTGCCGGTTACAAAAGGCTGGGCATGAAAAAAAAATAGAAAAAAATACCAGAAAAGTCACATTCTAGTTCCCACAAATCATACAAATCACACGTGTATGCATAACCGCCATTCCTATACTCACGCTTATCTACAACTATATCCACATACGTACACACGTATATTAAGACCGCGCCATCACGACACTCGTCATGGTCGGTGTTTACCATGCTAGAGAATGTGCAGTAGTTGCATTTAGAAAATGAGAACAGATGATGCGATCGGAGAGAAACGATGTAGCCGTGAAGCAATCGTATTCTATACTTGGCGGTTGCACGAGGCAAGGCCAGGCAATGATAGAAGGGAAGAAGAGGAAAGCAAACATACAATGAAAGAACACAATGGCCACAACCTATCCATTCATGACGCGATGGTGGTCACATGAAATACTCAATGGCAACAGCAACGTCAATGATGTCGTCACTAGCATCCATATGTCAAACACTAATAAAGAGTAACCATAAACATATTTTATCCTAATATATCAATTGTATTGATCACTGAATAAAATGGAGCGAAAAGCCAATCATTTAAATAGTCAATGGTATTACTGTGACAGAATATTTACAGTTAAAAATAAGGCCGGCTAATAGAAAGATTATTTTTGGTAATTAGCACATGACTAGCATGCCAGTTTCATTCTCCACCACCAATGCATTGTTGTCCATTGTAGATAACAATTGTATAGAATAGCGGGGATTGAAATTAACATGTCAGTCATGTGCTAATTAATAAACACTCTTACTACACATCCTTTTACTGTTTATGGCCATTATTGTATCAATGGAGTGATATCACACTATGCCATCACATTATAACAGTATGTCACATCTATATGGACACACAAATACACACAAATATATACACATCACAATTCGTTCATTCATCTACATCACGCATACATACATCGTACATACTAAATATGTACATACATACATACACGCACGCTCACATTCACACGCGCACACACACGCACACGTAGGCGCACACGTAGATGCCGAGCATCATCTACAATGCTTATCATACTATCTATAGTGTACTTACCAGAAAACTTGTGGTGTAGTTGACGCAGCAATGATAGTTGCAAAATGAACTAACTACGTAGGAAACAACTCAAAATAACCGGTCTATAGCAAATAGTAAAATAAAATAATTACGATGAATAAAGTACTAGACGTAGTAACAGTTGCAGTGTAACAGTAGAATTAATAGTAACGATTCTTCAATGGTTCGGCAATAGTATAGCCACGAATAGTAGCAGTGGTAGTAGTAGTAATAGTAATAGTGCGGCGATAGTAGCTATTATTGCTTCTTTAGTGGTGTTAATGGTACTTGTATATGGATGATGTGTAGTCGGAATGCGTAGCGTAGAGTGTGAGGCGTGTCGAATAATAAAGTCAATGAAGTGTGTAGTGTAGTGTAGTGTGACAGCTTGTTGAAAACGCAATGACAAAGGCAGTAATAGTCTTGCTTGTAAAGAATAGCAGCAGCGGTAATAGTATTACTAAGTAGTAGGTAGCAGGGGAAGTCGCCTTGTAGTAGTAATAGTAGTAGCAGTAGTATTAGCAGTAGCAGTACGAGTAATAGTAGCGGTAGTTATGACAATGATGGCGCAATAGCACAACAAAAGTGCTCTAATAGTGGCGGTACTGAATAAAAGAAGTGTACTAAAGTAGAATGTAGTATAATAGAGTGAAGTGTAGTAAGCAACAATACTGCTAGCTGTTGTATCCCTGACAATGCAAACCTGTCAATTGTGTGTATATAGAGAGTGAAAGTGAGAGTGAAGATGAAAACGAAGACGAGAAAAAAGTGTGTATCTTCAACGCAAGCTGTCAACGGAAGGCGCAGAGCAAAAAATGAAAACGGCAAATGATGAAAAGAATCTTGAGTGAAGAAGTGAGTGTAAAAGTGAGTGTGAGTGTAAAAGTGAGTGTAAAAGTGGGTGAGTGTAGGTGCAAGGTGTGAACGAGTAAGCAAGTGTAAAAAGTGGGCGTGTAATAATTCAATGGTATAATAAACGAAAATGGCGATGTTGAGAACGAGATTATTATTATGGCTATTACGATAGTGACGACGACAACGCAACGACAAAGACTAGAACCGCGCAAACTGGATGGCTATAGCAACAGCACGGTAAGAAAAAGGAAAAGGCCGGTCATCTGCAGGATAGACTGTCAGCAACGCGACAACATGGCACGGATGGTTTCTTGGCTCTATTGTTCTTACCTTTTTCGTACGGCTCTCTCTATCTCTATCTTGGCTTTTGCTTGTCGTGTCGTTCTCAGGTCCATGTGGCGGTCAATGACGCCTTGCGCGCACATCCATGCTCCTCCACATCCATAGTCACATAGTCACATAGCCATCGGGTCCACGCGTGTCAGAGAACCTAGTCTAACAAATGAGGAGGAATTAAGGGGCAGCATCAGCTGTTGTATTAGTAACAGTAACAGTAACAACAACAATAACAGCAGCAGCAGCAGCAGCAGCAGCACTGATCATGTCTACATGATTGGCATCGTGTCATCAACGCTAATAATTACAGCAATATCGTCGATATGCCAACCTTTATGCCATGTAATAAGGCACCGCTAAATAAAGACGATTCTGATTGTACTCACATCCCTACACGTTTACTTGCTCATTCTTTCGCTCTTTTTCGACCTCTATACTGTCGTTGTCGTCACACATACCCACATCCATACACAGTTTTCTGTTCTATAACTCCGCCTTTGCTTGCATATCGGGTGAGCATGGTGGGCAAGGTGAACACAGGTTTTCTCTAAGGTGACGTTTCTTTCGAATCACGGCCTTGGGATTACCGTGTATTGCAGCGGCCAGCAAGGATGGCGGCAATTGTCTCTTGCAGCAACAATAGCAATAGAAACAAGAATATGCAGCTTTGAACAACGCATGCGGCATTGGATTTTGCCTATTATTTTGAATATAATAGAGATGCTTTAAAGTGGTGTAATATTGATGACATCTATTAATTATAAACTATTTTTATCAATAATAACACGTCTGTAAATAGACACGTTTGATGATCATTTCCTTGAACTTAATAGAAGGACTTTTCATGAAACATATGGCCTCGACCTTTAAGCATCTATTCATGTCGGATAGTATCATTTAATAAAACACTATCTAAGATACCCCGGCCATCTCTCCTAATCTCTTGACTTTTGGCTACTATGCCCTCAGCTAATTATCCGGCCAAGTCAAATAGAATTGGCACTATGTTTTAAGACGAATCCCGAGCTATACTACGAGCGAATAAACACGCAAGTCAAGGCTTGATAATCCTGTTTGAGTCTATCTCTTTACTAAACCAGACGATCGTGCAAGCACAGTTACAGCTAATGTCAAATCGAACGGGGCAGATCCAGAAGGGTGCCGGTTACAGCTTTGAGGGTCGCTATTGTTGCTGTGTAAACGGTGTTCACGCGCTATGGCCTGCGTTATTTGCTATGAATAGCTGAAGCAGTAGAAACAGCAGTGGTAACAGCCTATCTTCTCCGCAGAAGTTAGCTAGCATACTAACTAGCTTATTCGCGATACGGCCAACGGCACTTTCCTTATTGTTTGAAACGGGCACGAGGTTTTTACAGGTTCATTGATTGGTACTTCATCCTCCGCATGAAACTACACGTGTTGATATGTACATGCTTGCAGTAATCGTGCTTACAAACGAACATTTCACCCCATTAACCACCACTTTTTTCCACATGGTAGTGTGCACCGACGCTTGACGTCATATATCAAACAATGTCATGGTAATAGACTGAGCTTTATTAAACAATACACGCGAATAATCAATCTACCCATGGCGTGATGATTGAATAGACCATCGAATTACAACATGCGGTGGTTACCATTTAGATGGGCATGCATATTCTACCATTTGCATTAATGGTTGTATACAATAGACGTACAATGATTAATAATCAGTTGTTTATTATTTACGTGCTAGTATTTCCAGCTTATGATGCAGCATTCGCTTCCTCGTTGTCTTCCTCGTCGTCTTCTTCACCGCCTCCCATCATAGCATCAAAGTTCATATCACCGCCTGCACCAGCAAATTGTGAAAAGTCCATGCCTTCCATGCCTGGAATCCTCCTTGTATACCAGCATTAGCTTCTGGCTGCTCATCTTGCTCGTCTTCATCGCGCCACTGATTAAAGTCGGTACGTAAAAAGGCAAGCTTCGTCTTTTCCTTTTGCAAGCGTGGCCAGTATGGCTGATCCTCGTCCTTCTTTTTAACAATCATGGCCAATCTGAAGTCGGTTTTAGCCTGCTTCGATTCCTACATGATCAATGGCATATATTTATTATTTAAACTGCATTTGATTGACTGGTTAGTGATTAACTTACCTCTGGCACTACCTCGGCGTACAATTCAATATCAAATGCATATTTTTCACCATCCGATTCACCTTTGAAAGTGATGCGATTGGGCAATAGTTCGACGGTTTCGTTCTTAATGTCGCGCAAGTTGATGGTAATCAATAGCGTCTCGGTACGTTGAGCCCATAGAACCTCAGGGTGGCGAACACTACAGGTATAGTAATCGTGTTAAACATTGTTGCTATTATTTAAACGTATTAAAGATATGATAACTTACGCGGAAGTCATGGTGATCAAGTATGTAAATAAGCGTTAGATCTCAATAAGTGTTTACGAAATTGACGTACTAAACAAAAGAAAAAGAAAACCGTAAGGCAGAAAAGTGTACTCACTGTAGAAAAACTATTGGATGTGTTTTGTTGTGTGTGTGTGTGTGTTTATGATGATGTGTTCTATTAATGATGATGACACGCGTTCTACTGTGTTCTAATGAATTCCATACTATTGACACGTCAACTCACTCACACTAACTCACTCACTCATTCACTCATTCACTAACTCACTCACTTATTTGATCAATGAATGAATTAATCACTCAGTCACTCAGTCATTACTTACTCACTTTGTAAGTTTTACTTTTACATTCTTACTTTTTGTACTTGTTCTATTCCTTCATTATGGACCATATTATGTAAGTTGATGGTTTAAATAAACTGCTTATTAGTTACTTAATACACACGCGCTATATACATATATGCCCTATTTATTTCTCTCTTAGCAATCTAAGTATTCCATTTCCCAATACACGATTGGCTATTATTGCCAAACGGGCTATTGAGCCTAATCGTGAACCTCGTAAAGAAATTCTAACGCGAGAATTAACGGTTAACGAAGCAACGGGCACTTTGGAAGCGTAAGTTTTGGTTCAAATATATTTCTATTTAATAAGCATTGAATTTAGTCGATTTATATCCTGTGAACTAAAAACACTACGCGTATCCATTAATAGTTTTCTCGAGTCGCTTACATTGATCTCAGAGACTATGGAAGCATTTGATGATGCCGATGAATGAAGCTAAACCCCATTATATAATTATCTATTTATGCTAATGCGTTTAATCAATTATATAAAATATAAAGTATAAAATATAAAATATAATATAAATATAGCAGTAAGAGGGGCAATACAAATAGAGGTATAAAAGATTAAGAATAATTAATTGCAAATATAATCATCTTGCTTGCTTGCTTCGGCTAGTGCCTCCGTACAGTCATTCATTACTTTTCGAGCTAGTACGTGGAAATCATTACTGGCATTGCCTGTATTCAGTAGTTCGCGTAATAATCGTCGAACCTGGCTTAACTTATGCGGTCGATGACGATAGTTTGTATAACATACAAGGACACCTAATGTTTCTAGACATAGTCTACGCACCTGTTTACTACCTATTAGCCATTATTCTTTTCAATATAACTAGTAGATATATTACCTTTTCTGTGCCATCTCCAAGATCAGCAATATTCTGCATTAATATATCTACTAGTACATTACGATCATTATCATAAAAATAATTCGATAGCGGAGGAGATAAGAAAATACTCCACAAGAATTCAAAACACATTAACTTCATTGTAATATTATCTAGCAAGTCAAATAAGATACTACAGCTATATAGATGTTACGTATAGCCTACCTTCTCGATTTAGTAAAAATACAAAACACTCGCCAAATGTTCGACTTGATTCCGGTCGACGGGTCAATTCGGCAAGAATATTATTATCTGATATGATACCAAGGCGAGTTCGGTCCCGTTTAATAAATAAATGATGAATTGCTACCTAGTAAACGTATTATATAATGTTATTATTAGATGGCTATCATATTAATCTTTAATTAACTAGCGTGACTTACTAGCAAATAAATAGCAGCATTAGTGATTTCATCGTTTTGGTCATAACACGTTGAGTCTACTATATCTAATAAGCCATTGATCAAGATTGCATCTAATCAATAGAATCAGCTAATTGTTATTACTAATAATACTATATTAAATATTTACCCAGTACTTCTTCATCAAGCCTATCTAATTGGCAAAATTCATAAATTAAATTGATAATGACAGTTAATAGGCGTGGTATAGCTATTATTAGTATTAATTAGTTATATGTATTATATATATGGTATTATAATGATTATTATGTTAATTACATTGCCATCCGCATCGAAGCATCGTTAAACAAGCAGATATTAAAAACAACTGGTTCTTTTTTATTCGCATATCTAGCGAAAATGGCTCGGCAAATTGATCAATTTCTAGTACTTCATGCCGTGAACGAATAATCACCAAAAGTAATTCGTTAACTAATAATACACGCTTGGCAGGTAACTTTCCCTACAGATTGTTAAACATATAATAAATATAAATATAAATATAAATATAAATAAATAGATTCTATTAGATTACCGTATTAATTTCATCCAATTCAGTCGCTGCTTCAAATAACAGCTGACACGTACTATTACGAATATTTTCGTCGTAAAATGCTGATGATGTTAATATTAAATACGCTACATAGGCCCGTGATTCTTTATTTTCGAACCATTCATCTAAATATACAACCATATAAATACAAAGTAACTATTAAACAATTTAACCCATTACCTTCATACTGCTCGGCAAAGTCCATAAGATGGTCGAGTGCCTTAATTGCACCTTCTTCAATGTTGGGCGGAAGGTCGGCTAGTTGGGTCGCTCGTTGTTCCAATTCTAATCATCAGAAGTGGGAATTCATAATAGATGAGCCAGGTGCAAGCATCTCATAACGACACGTACCTAGAAAAAACTCTTTTGGCGTAAGTCGTATATTGGATGTGGTGTTTTCATTAGTAATAGAATTGCTGACTGGAGTAGACATGCTGTATTAAACGCTAATGCAAGTGTAAAAAAAGAAAGTAAATCAAATAAAAGACTGGAGAAAAGGAAACAAATACTGTTACTGTTGCTACTAACACTGTTATTATTATTTCGCCGCTTCTTACCATGGAAAAGCCAAGGCATTTTCAATGCTTTAAGAATGTGTAACAAGAATCAGCCTCTGCATGGTTAATTGTGTCAGGAAAGGATTGAATGATTACAATGATTTGGATCTAGTTTGATCGTAATTCAATCAAGGCTACTTTTAAACTCAGCTCTCAGCTCTCTCTTTCTCACTTTGACTGAGGGTAATGAGCGATTTTTCACTATTATTCCCCTTTTCCACTTTTATTTGACCACTCGTGACTCTGTATACCGTTGGTTGAAGTGCGTATGCGCGCGTAGATTCCAATATTGGTCACTTGCTATTAAGGGAGATTCATCACTAGTAGAGCCTTGACCGCCCCTTCTTTCTATTGTTGCGGCTGTTGTTGTTATTCATTACGAATCGATCGCGTGCCACACCTATCATGCGTTCGTTTACAGCTGCCCAGCGACATCAAATAACCGGCTCCTTATTCTGGCTACTAGGTGCTGGTGCTGTTGCAACGGTAGCAGCACCTGCGGTATTTCCTTGTCCGGCAATTGAACGAACGCGTAACGATGACGAACAGCCGCTATCGATAACAACAGAACAAGCAATAAGCCGAGAAAGTGCCATGGGTCGTGGACCTATCACTTTAATTAAACTGAATACTAGTGCTGCTACTACTGCTACCACTGCGGCGGATGGACAGGTAGATACAACTATAAACACAGATCGGCCAATACCGCATCCTTCCGATCCATTGCCAAAAGGACGGGTCGCCGTTGAAGTATTACCATTTGAAGATGGTACTTCAAACGCCACAACAGCTACTTTGCCACGATATGTTTCCCGCGCCACGTTACCAACACACGCATCATTAGATGCAAATAGTAATAGTTAGATTTTGTACCTTGAATGTCTTGAAAAAGTAAATTTAAAATTCTAAATTATTAAAATATCTTTGAATACTAATGGACTATTTACAACACAATAATAACAATACATTAATAAATGGCTTGCTAGTTTGATATTCATTCAATTATTTACTGATACGACTTTGACGTAATTCCTTTAACTTTTTCAACCAACAACTCGATTAGCTTGATGTACAAGCAACAATAGAAACATTATGCAAGGAAGTAGAAACAGAGCATGGACCAGCAAGCGAGAATGAAATTAATTCGAAAATAAGGAAATAGGACATTGTTGTTTGTAAGTACTTGACAAATCTTGTTAATGACCATCCAATGATGACAATCAATCATAGAAAGGAAAGCAATCTAAGACTTGTTCTTAAGCGAATTGCTCAACGAGTCAAGACCCTCGTAAAGACCCTCGCCACTGGTGGCGCAAGTCGATTGAATAAACCATGTACGTTGACGCATGGAGTGCAAGCCAAGTTTGTCGGTAATTTCAGCAGTGTTCATGGCATTTGGCAGATCTTGTTTGTTGGCAAATATCAATAAGGTAGCATCGCGCAACTCATCCTCATTCAACATGCGCTGCAATTCATCGCGAGCATCGCTGATACGATCACGATCGTTGCTATCGACCACATAGATAATACCTTGTGTGTTTTGGAAGTAATGGCGCCACAATGGACGAATTTTATCCTGACCACCGACATCCCATACAGTAAAGCTAATGTTCTTGTATTCGACTGTCTCGACATTGAAGCCTATTTAAACATAACAGTTATGATTAATAAAACTGTTAAAACACACTACTACTACCACTACTACTGCTACTACTACAGTAATAGTAGCAGTTAACACAGGTTATAAGTTACTTACCGATAGTTGGAATAGTGGTCACTACTTCACCAAGCTTAAGCTTGTACAAAATTGTCGTTTTACCAGCGGCATCGAGTCCAACCATCAAAATACGCATTTCTTTTTTGCCCAGTATTTGCTGGAGCGCGCGAGAAAATACCATACCCATGGTGGATAATATGTACTATAGATTTCTTTAATAGAACAATAGTTAGTCGGTATATACAGTCGTATATGGCTACAGTAAGATGAGAAGCATCTGTACTCTATACCACTAGTACTTACCAGTAGATGGATTAAACGAAAGACGGCCTAGTTGTTAACAACAGAAAAGGACGGATGGAACCAGTAAGTAGGTGTGCGTTGATGGATGTGTGCAGCAATGAGAAAGAGTGAGTGTGTAAAGAAAAAGACAGAACTGGGAAAAGAAGGAGAAAAACGCAGCTTATTAAACACACAAACAAGGAGTGTATTAACCGATGAATAAACAATGGTCATGTAGCAACTACTATTATTATTATAGTACTAATCTCAGGAGTCAATGTGAGAGTCGAGCTGGTCAGTCAGTCAAGTCAGTCAATTAGCAAGTTACGGATCGTGTCCAACGGCTATTCGTGGATGAGGACGGCCTTCGAACCAATCAGCGCCTTGTACTCTGTAGACTCACCAATCTACACACCACAATCCACGTGTCCATTTCTATCTCATACATGTTTGTTAGTCGTTTGATAATGTTAATTAAAATAGTTTGATTAGTATCTATAGATATACTATTGGTGTTATCAATAATGCTTTTTACTTCAATGCAACTAATCAATGGCCTATAACTTAAATCCTATGAGGCATTTAATTGATGTAGGAATACCGGTTGTAGTTTGTATCGGAGTATCCATTCTCGTATTATTTTTCCTTTCTTATCTACCACACTCAATAACTCAACGGCTCCTATTTCCACCACCACTGCTTATTGCGCGTCACTTGCCTTCTGTATAAACTTTGTCGCGGATCGCGCTGGACTTGCCCGCGGTCGTATCTTTTTTATCAGTGCTGCGGCTTTTGTTGACTACTACTACCTGTTGACAGCTCATCTTTGTTGACGTCATGTCGAGCCACCAGCTTTTACTACGCTTATTCAACTCGGAATACTTTAATTCCTGGCTTGCCGTCTCGTATCTCTTCCACTATCCGGACAACATCGGTATCCAGCACTATCTTTGCAATGAACTAAGCAAGTTCCCGCTCAATGAAATTGAATTCTTTTTGCCGCAATTTTGGTAAGTATGATGGTGGCTACTACGCGTTTATCGCTAATAGAAGCCGCGAGTAGCCATCTACTTATTAGTCAGCCGACGGAGTCGGTGGCCTTGGAAACATTTGTACTAGATCAGTGCCAAAGATCAACGCATATTGCTATTCTGGTATGGTAGATTGAACACGATGCATGTAGTTGTTAACAAATGATGATTGCATTTATTAGACATTTTGGTATCTTCAAGCTTACCGAGCCGATTTGGCCAGTAAACCATTTAGTAAATCGTATCGTATCTGCCGTCGTGTATATCATAGAGTTCGTAATATATTATTTGCCGATGAGCAATCGGAGGAAATACAACGACGACGAAATCGAGTACGTGAAAATATTCCGCCAGCCTACATTGGTATTGCCTGTGTAATGGCTGCAGTGGCGGCACCGTTAATGCTGGCACCGGCTGGACAAATGGCTGTTGTGCAAGGCCGTAAAGTATGTAGCTATAAAGATCCAGAAAAGGCACGAGCAATTGCCGCTGCAGCTGATGCAAAAGCTGTTAAAGCGAGTAATAATAGCGTAAACAATACACATAACAATAGTGCTACACCAAGTGAGAAAGGCAGCAATGGTGATGGCCGAAATGACGATACTCGCTCGCGTTCAGGTACAATGTATGGCTCTGTTGAATTTGACGAGCTTGACTTTGACGATGAAGAAGATGACGAAGAGGAAGACGACGACGACGACGACGACGAAGGTGACAACGACAATGGTGGAGATAGTACACTTAATGATAATACAGATCAAGGCGATATGTCACCACGGGCTAGTGTAAGCGATAGAGAGTCGATTATTTCACAACGTTTTCTTAAACGCTTATCTGGTGTATTTCCTACAAACTCACCTACTATTGAAGAATTGCATCGTGGTAAAGCATTCTCACTAAGTCGTTTTATGGAAAAGGCGGCCGATTCATTTCGTATTAGTCCATCTACCCAAGCACGACATCGCCGTCGTCGTAGAAATACCACAGCTAGCAATAGCTCAAATCATGGCCTAGCCGATGATAGCAGCTCGATACGTGAACTAGGCGATAGTGGCATTGCTGACGTAGAGCCAGAACGACGTGAACGTTTATTGACTTCTCATTATTTCCATTCTGAAATGCAATTTGTGATGGCATTGGTGGATATCTCAAAACGACTATGCAGCGCTGCCCGACCTGCCCGACAAAGTGCATTACAAGCTGAATTAACTTTATTAAACCATAATCTACCTGCCGATGTTTGTATTCCTTTATGGTGTTCGGCAACAGCAGAACGTCCTTACCATCACCAGGTTGTTCGAGTAGCATTACAAGACTGTGTAGTATTGAATTCTGCCGAAAAGGTAAATCATTGTTGATGTTAATAGTAGTTAGGCTAATTAATCTGGCTATTAGGTGCCATACCTGCTACTTGTTGAAGTACTCGAACAAGAACATGAAGATGAAGATGAACAGCCTCCACAGCAACTCGGTCGTTGGGAAAGCACCGATTTAGAAGAAGAGTCAACCTGGCAACGATCACCATCACTTGATATAGATGATGAAGATACAGATGAACTATTTGGCGGTGCTTTATATAAATCACAGAAGATTAAAGAAATGGCTCAGTCAAAAGAAAATGAAATGCCCTTTTATCAGCCAGAATTACTACTTAAAACGGCCGATGACGGCTCAAGCGATGAATCAGATATGCCACAACAACAGCCGGTTAAACTAGAAAAGCGACATGTCTCCTCGACAGAGATTAAGGAGACACATACAGCTGCTGATGGCATACGGCCACTTATTCAACGTACCAATTCTGCACCATCCCATTCATTACAAGGTGCTGCAACAGCACCAGTGGCTCTTGGATCAGTCGGTAAATCATCGGCTGCAGTTACATTATCACGACGTGATTCATTTAAACGACCATTAGCTCGAGTGGAAACTGATCCGAATATCGATTTTAACACAAGCACAAATGCTAATGGCGATTACTTTAGCACAGTATTGGCTCGACGTACATCCAATGCCGGTGGTACCGATGAGTTTTCAGAGCGTATGCGTACTGCTGCCGTGATGTTGGCCCAACTGGCCGAACAAAGCAAACGGGAAGGTACAGGTCGACGAGCTGGTGCATCTAAAAGTGCTACAGCCAGTGTCAATGGCAAAGGCAAACTTGAAGAGATCCGTGAACGTATTATTCGAGAAATGATGGCTTTAGAAGAGGAACGTTTACAAAAACTAAACACTGAAGGCATGAATCACGTCACCAGTGGATCAGGCGGTGAAGGTGGCGGTGGAGAAATGATTGAAAATGAACGCGATCTTATGAATGTTGTTAAACGTGATAAGAATGATCCTAGTGGTAAGTATTATTATTATTATTATTAAGTAATAAGTAATAAGTAACAACTACTCATTATACTAATTAATACCATGTAACAATAATATAGCTGCTATCCTTCGTGAAAGTTGGGAAATGAAACAAGCACGTATTCGTGCTTCATCGCCTTTTGGTCATCATCCAAATTGGCGTCTATTGTCGGTCATTGTTAAAACAGGCGATGATTTACGACAAGAACAATTTGCTTTACAATTGATTCGAGAAATGCAACGTATCTGGCAACAGGCAAAAGTTGACGTTTGGGTCAAATAGTAAGTTACTAGCTATATATACTTTTGTTGTTATTGATATGTGTGTATTAGCTATCGTATTCTAGTTACTTCTAATGGATCTGGTCTTATGGAAACAATTAAAAACAGTGTTTCTATTCATTCGCTAAAGAAAGAAGGCTATGCTCGTAACCTGAATCATCGAGGTCTTGTATTTACACTTTATGACTATTTTGTACAAGTAAGTGGATATTATATTTATTAATCTATTAATTAACACAATATAGGAATTTGGCGATCCAAGTACCGAGGAATTCCGACGTGCTCAAGATTGTTTTATGCGTAGTTTAGCTGGATATTCGGTTGTTAATTATATTTTACAACTTAAAGATCGGTAAGTGGTTATTTTATTTATTTAACTATTTAAATATTTATTATTATTATTAGACACAATGGCAATGTACTACTAGACAAAGATGGACATATTATTCGTAAGTATAATATAACTTGTAATAATATCAACATTAATTGTATAAACAATCTAGATATTGATTTTGGATTCATGCTATCCAATTCACCAGGTTCAGTCGGGTTTGAAATGGCACCCTTTAAACTGCCCCAAGAGTATGTTGATATTCTCGGTGGTGTTAGTGGAGAAAAGTTTGCCGAATTTAAGATATTATTAAAAAAGGCATTTTTGGTTATCAGAAAAGCAGTAGGCAATTTAATTTTACTCATTGAAATGATGCAAAAAGGTAAGAAATCTTTAACAAACTAATTTAACCAGCTAATTAGCTCGTATAATTACTTTTAGATTCTCGGTTGCCTTGTTTAGCAAGTGAAACAACTATCCCTGCTCTACGTGATCGCTGTCACCGCATTAAATGAAACACAAGCTGAGGAATTTGTCGATAAGCTAATTATGAGTAGTTACGGCAATGTATTTACCCGTCTTTATGACACTTATCAATACTATTCGAACGGTATTTTGTAAATCATTATTTATCTACAACAAAACACCTACAGCTTGTCTCTAGACAACACTAATCATCATAAAACAAGAACAATGTTAACACTAATATTAATATTATTATTACTATTATCGCAGCCAATAAATTAGTTAATTGTCGTATTTAGAACGACGACTGGATTTTTTGTCAGAACGGCGTTGTTTATCCTCTTTTCTACGTCGCTTCTCAGCTTCCTTCCTATTTTGTTTATAAAAAAAGATACGCCAATGTTAGAAAGTGTATTAATTATATTTATATACAGAAAACTACATACATGCGTTTTACTTTGGCTTGTTGGTCAGCATCTGGCTCTTTAGGAGTTTGTGAGGCTTGCATAATGGCATCATATAATTTGTCAATACAGTCTTCCAAGTTCATCTTTTGGGAGCGTGTTCTATCTGATGTAAATACAAATTCACCATGTTTATTTAGACGTGATGCTTCCTAAATATAAATATTAAGTAAATTGTTTTATAAATGCCTATCTATATTATTATTATTATTATTATTATTATTACCTGTTGGGCCAATTTATCACGTACTGCTTCAGGTAACCATTTGGCAAATTTTAATTCAAATCGCATATCAACCTTTGTAGAAACTATTGGTTGTAATGTAAATGTAATTAATGCCAATATTCTATAAATACCTACGTTTATTAACATTCTGACCACCTGGTCCACTACTTCTCATATAATGAATTTCAAATGTACCTATCATCATGATGGTAATCAATTATTCTGTTAACTTTTACTATTATGGCGATTATTCTACTTACGATATGGAATTTTATCGCGTGTAAATTTAGATTGCCACTCATTCATTTGACGATATCTCTCGCGTTCCTCAGATGTCCATAGTCCTTCGGTATCACTATCAGTAGCTGGGTCGTCGTGTGCTATTTCTAACCAACGAGACGATACACTAAACCGTTGAATCCTTGCTATGGACCGTGTTTCTGGTCGACAGTATTGATAGAACTGCCCTGGCCTTTTAGTCATTCCAGACAATAGGGTCTGGTAATAGCGCGTACGCATAGTGAAAAGATGTTGCATTGCTGCTTATCGACTATGGTTGGTTGTATATGAATTCTAATAAGAAAAAAGTAAATAAAAATTAAAATGTTTCTATTCAAATTGATATCATTTTGTTTTAAGTCTTATTAATATGTCGCGTGCACTTGCCACAGCTACTACTCGACGAGTAGTTGTTACCGGACTGGGTGTTGTTTGCCCGCTTGGTGTTGGTATTGGACACGTTTGGCCACGGCTTTTGACGGGTGTGTCAGGTATTGTATCGTTGGTAGGACCTGACGCGCCTGCCCATCTACGTGGCCGTTTCGACGGTCTACCATCGACGGTAGGTGCGGTTATACCGCGCGGTTCACATACAGAAGGAAAGTTTGATCCAAAAGAGTGGTTTGAAGGCAAAGTAAGCGTGTTAGCAAGTGCTAAAAGGCTGGCTGTTATACTTATCAAGTATGATATGTGTAGGAACTACGTCAACTGGCTCCATTTACTCAGTATGCATTGGCAGCAGCACAGGAAGCATTAACAAGTGCCAATTGGATCAATAATCTTACTGATGCACAAAAAGAACGCACAGTAAGTTATTGGGAATAATGACTACCATTAATAATAAAGAATCTGTACTATGAATTTAATACAAATCATAGGGCGTTTGTATTGGATCAGGCATGGGCGGATTTGAAGATATTTACGATAGTAGTTGTGATTTTGCAAAGCGTGTAAGTATAATGTATTATTTTATTGTATGTTAAGCAGCTGAATGGTATAAATGATCAGGGCCTTCGACCAATCTCGCCTTTATTTACACCGCGTATGTTAATTAACATGGCCTCGGGACAATTGTCGATTAAACACGGCTTTAGAGTAAGTATTACAAAAGTGTATTTTATAGTGTTCATCATTATAATTAGGGACCAAATCATGCGGTGGCAACAGCTTGCACAACTGGTGCACACGCTATTGGTGATGCATCTCGATTTATTCAATTTGGTGATGCTGATGTCATGGTCGCTGGAGGAACTGAAGCTTGTATGCATCCATTGGCTATTGCAGGGTTTGCTCGGTAATTGTTATTGTTATTATTATTATTACAGCGCTACTAATGATGTTAATTTTATTATAACACTATTAGTGCACGATCTTTATCAACTCGGTTTAATGACCGACCCGCTGAAGCATCTCGACCATTTGACCGCGACCGTGATGGATTTGTTATTGGCGAAGGAGCGGGTATTGTTGTACTTGAGGTAGATTAGCGCTGGATAAAGCAATTATTTGCCTATTAATTTTGATATAGGAATTGGAACATGCACGGAGCAGAGGTGCAACTATTTATGCCGAAATTGCCGGTTATGGTCTATCAGGTAGGCTTTAACGTTTATGATAAATACTTTGAACGAACGCCATTTAGGGGATGCCTATCATATGACTGCACCACCACCTGATGGTTCTGGTGCAGCATTAGCTATGCGACGATCCATTGAACGAGCCGGTTTAAAGCCGCAAGATATTGAATATGTTAATGCTCATGCCACATCTACACCTATAGGTAAATGACTATTAATAGCACGATAGATAGCTAACAATGGCCATAGGTGATGTGTGCGAGCACAGAGCAATACGATCGGCTCTTCTGAATGATACCAATCATTTACGAGAACGACCATTGGCAATCTCTTCTTGTAAAGGATCGATTGGTCATCTGTTGGGTGCTGCTGGTGCAGTCGAAGGCTTATTTACCATTCTATCTGTTTATCATGTAATCTACTGTATTTTATATTTATAATCCATTACATTAACACTGATTTTCTTAGAATACATTGCCTCCCACAGCCAATTTACACCAGCCTAGTGCAGTTACTGCTAATAATAGTAGTAATAGTAGTAATACAGAACAGCCAACTGAGACGCAGATAACAACAGCTGAAATATTTGATTTGGACTATGTGCCATTAAAAGGTCGACCGCTTACTTCTGAAGCACCGTTAAAACACGCTCTTTCCAACTCATTTGGATTTGGCGGTACCAATGCTTCACTTTGTATTTCGAAATATGTGGCATAAATACCAAATAAATATTGTTTAACTGTATTAGTCAAATGGTATATTATTTATTAAAAATATTAAAGTTAAAAAGTATATTGTATAGCTGTATTAATAAATACATTTAGCACAAGTATTGACTAAGATAAAAAAGATTTATACACATCTATTGTTCGATTTGCGTAATAGTCGTATCAGCTTAGTAGGTATCGTCGTAGTTAACGCAAGCGCAAGCACGAATCATCTGATACTACCATACCGCATGAAGCTAGTCAAAAAGCATGACGATTGAACTAAAGTGTAAGCGTCAGTATAAACATGCGGCTCATCCGTCAATACGAAATGCAAGCACGAATCGCCTGATATTATCATGCCGCATAAAACTTAGTAAAAAGATGTAGCTATTAGATCAAATGGTAAAACTGATAGCATCACGCGGTCAATTTATTTAAGTATAGGTCCAGCAAACTACATGTATATAACTTGTCGATATTACTGCCAATTGTAACTACTATACAATTTAACAACGCACTCCACCGCTGGTACATTTGAATACCGTCTATTTAGCCATCTATTAAAGTTCCAAACCGCTACTTTGTTTTCTACTTCAATTTATAACCTCTGTTTATTTTATTCACTCGATATCAACATGAAGATCTCTATCCTTGCTACTTGCGTCTTTATCGCAACTTTTATGGCTAGCACGGCTCTAGTAGATGCTTTGCCAAACCAAATTCGCCGTGGTATGTTACAGCCACAATAAATATTCAGATACTAACTACATAACATTTATTAATTGAAATAAATAGGTGGTAAGCAATAATTTTATTTGATATCTTTGATAGTAATTAATTGGATCGGTTTTTGCTGTAAATGATAAATTAGTATCCGTAAAATGTAAGTTGTGGTTTAAAATATATATCTAAATGACTAAAAGTATACTGCTTTTAATGCCACTTTAGTGGGCGGAAACAAAACAAATGTAAGTAATATTTGGCTGTAAATTGGAATTATTTGTAGTAACTATTCATTATGAATGTGCAATATTAATTTAGGAATCTAGTTATTCACGCATTATTGAAAGCCATATTCGTACTCTTAACGGTGACATTTCACTGGAGAATGCCAATATTGCTCAGCTTGAAAGTAACATTAAAAACATGGAAAGCAACATTAAAATGTTTAATGCTCAAAAAGCCAAATTGGACGAAGAACTAAGCGAGTACAGGCACAATCATTAACTGTTAATCTTATATCTATACTTAAATTCGTTGTTTCTTCAAGTTGTAATAGCTTTGAACAATCAATGCTATATAGTCATGAACAATAAATTGGTTTATACTAAATTGTCACTTATTTTACGTATTATCAAGATTCGTGTTATATTGTGCATAAAGATGCATAGCACTAAAGCTATTAGATTATCTATAACAGCTATATAATATTAAAAATATAAAATATAACCAACTAATAAAAACTTGTTAAATCATATTATTACAATTTACGGTTAAATTAAAAGCTAAAATCAAAGCCAATACACTAGCCGGCACCAATAATACACTCAGCGCAATCTAACCAACATTAAAATCTAAAAACCGGTTGTATAAGCCAGTGTCACATGAGCCACGGGGCTCAAACATCGTTGTTATAACGTGGGCTCTTGCATAAATAGATGTATATATATATATTTATTAATATACTTATTAAAAACAGCGGCGTAATAATAACGAAAGATGGACATTGCAACTAAAGCGTATCTGTCGTAGTGAATAAAAAGTATCAAACACTTTTAGAGAGTCAACATAGCACCGGCAACTACGATTAATGCACCAGCAGTGTAGGACAATGAGACAGCTGAAGGCGTCAAGCTATCGGCAGCGTTGGATCCCTTGGTGCCATTGCCAGTGGATGCAGAGCTGGCATAGTCAGGAGCAGTAGATACATCCTTTACACGGAGGTTGGAAGCTGGCATTTTACCAGCATCGCACTGGTAGGTATCGGCGCACTTGGCATAACAGTCTGTCATCTTAGCTGGATCCTTTTGGCACGTACTCTGGCAATCAGTGGCACGACCACGGCACTCAGCACGCACAATTGGCCAGGAAGCTTCTGCAAGATCGGGGGTCTTTTCGGCACATCCACTAAAGTTATCATTATTAAACTGTATGGTTAGATACTATTGCTATTACTATGATCATCATTTATGCCAAAATACATGCTGCAAAGCGTCGGCCATCATGGCTATCAGCAATGCATAGTAATTAACATCATCCTCTCCTTTTAGCAACAAATTAAATGCCATTGAGTGCCTCAAAGACCGCGCACCGTGGTCTTGCATCCCCACTTTATGCATAGATGCAGCTATCGCCGCTGTGTTCTAACTTACCAGTTCCAACCCATAGTCTTGGCATTGCAGAAGTTCATTGGTGCTTTGTTATTACAGTTGTTCAAACAGTAGGCCGTGTTCTGGCTGCAGATGCCTTCACGCTCACCAATGGGGAGGGAGGTGATTTGCCATTCGGCTTGGACGAGAGAGGCGGCAGTGGCTATTAAAGCTAGCGAAGCAATAGAGAAAGAACGCATCTTTAATAAGTTTATAAGTAAGGTACTAGATGTATAGTGGTTGGAACTAGATGGCGTGTATAAGACGCTAATAATCGAGAAGGGCAACTAGTGGTAATAGTAATAGAATAATAATAGTAATAAAGAAGGAAGCGCAAGCGTAGTCTTTAAAGCGCAGTAAGAAAGTGGAGAATGAAAATTGACGCATTATGTCCAACTGGTGCGGCATTAAGTAGTAGCACTGAAGGATGAGTGAAGAAAGACATCCAGATAGCCAATCATATACGTTTCATGACCACATGCCGGTTATTCAAATAGAGAGAAAAACGAATACATTTTGCTTTTGTTTTATCCATATCCTTACAGAGACACAGGACCCACATGTTACTGTGTGACGGTGACGCCTTTAACCACCTGTAGTATAATATCGTACAATAATCATCATGACAACACTAATAGAATCAAATTGTTATTTTTTGTACAAAAAACTGGCTTGTTTATTAACGCTGCCCCGTATGATGACAATGGGTAGTAGTTAGTTAGGATGATAACGGACGGTCTCCATTTGTAGCAGGTGTGGTGTCAGCCGACTTGGTTTGAGGGTGATTGCGCATAACAAACAAGTTTTCTCCTGTGGCTGCCTTTTCTGTCGTAATGTGGACAGTCTCCCCGGAACGAATACTGCCTTCGATGAGATACTTGGCCAGCGGATTTAGCAGTTGTTTATGAATCAGTCGATTAAGCGGGCGTGCACCTAATCAGAAGCGGTTATATTAGACACGCTCATAATAAACAGTTTTCTTTTTTTTCTTTTTCTTTTGCCATTGGCCTTACCGTAAATGGGATCATAGCCTTCATTGGCTAGCCATTTCTTGGCATTTTCATCGACATCTATGTGGATACGACGATCTGCTAAACGGGCCTGTACTTCGGCCAGTCTAACATCGACGATATCACGTAATGCTAAGCGCGATAATCGATTGAAGATAACCTATAGTTTTTTTTGTTAATAAATGATTGTTTATTATGAAATTCACTTACTAGATCGTCAATACGATTAATAAATTCCGGTGAGAAATGATGGCGTACTGCTGCCATAACACTTCTTGAGCAGCCACGCCGACATGTCCAGATTTTGTTGGATCCAATGCTAAAGCATCAGCACCTAGATTAGAGGTCATGATAATGATTGTATTGCGGAAGTCAACACGACGTCCCTTGCTGTCGGTTAGATGGCCTTCATCAAGTAGCTGCAGTAGTAGATTTGATACATCTCGATGAGCTTTCTCCATTTCGTCAAGTAATACTACGGCGTATGGTTTACGACGGACCGCCTCGGTCAGTTCACCGCCTAGTATTGTTATGATTAGTGATTATATTAAATAAAATATCAAATAATTACCTTCTTCATGACCTACATAGCCTATTAAGAATAGTATATAGTATATAGTATATAGCCAATATATATATATATAAGCTATAGTGATAAACAATTGTAAATGACTATTAGTTTACCTGGAGGTGCACCAATAAGACGAGAAACAGCAAATCTATATCATTGCACGTTAGTATTGACACTATACTATACATTTTACTTACCGTTCCATATATTCACTCATATCAACTCGTACAATAGCTGCTTCGGTATCAAATAAAAAGTTGGCAATGGCTTTACATAGCTCAGTCTATGTGGTCAATAGGTAATAGGTAATAATGCAGATGTCGATTGTATATTAAGCCTACCTTGCCCACACCTGTAGGCCCAAGAAACATAAATGATGCGATGGGACGTGTATCACTTTGTAGTCCTGAACGACTTAATCTGATGGATATTGATATTAAATAAACTGTAATAGCGCATCATTTAATACTTACCTTACAGCTTCAGATACAGCTTGAATGGCTTCATCCTGTCCCACAACACGTTTACCTAAAGCATCCTCCATATGAAGTAGCTTTTCTCGTTCTCCTTTCATTAGATTCTATATATATGTATATATATATATATAGTATAATTAATTGATTAGCCAGTATTACTAATGTTATAAATGTTATTTATAATAATTACTTGGACAGGAATACCAGTACGGCGTGATACAACACCAGCAATATCATCGGAAGTTACTCGGTCATGAACCAATGCCTCTGCATCTTCTTCTTCAACACTATTCATAAAAATTAGGCGATTGCTGACTACTGTGTATCAAAAATACGTACGATTCTTTGGGTAGTTCTTTTCAAGATCTGGAATAACACCATATCGAAGTTCACTGGCTCGAGTAAAATTGCCTTGTCTTTGGGCTATACATAGTTAAGTATTGATTAATACACAAATATCATTGATATTTACCTGATTCAAGATCGGTTCGTGCTTGTTCCAGTGCCATCTTTGTACTTTGTATCTCTTCTAGTTTAGCACTAATTATAATAGATGGTAAGTAAAAGGTTAACAGCGTGTTAATAACTTTACCGTTCAGTCTTCCAAACACTAGTAAGATGATCATATTCTTGACGCTTTTCAGCAAGATCGCTTTGTAATTTCTCTCGTCTTTCTTTTGAAGCAGTATCAGTTTCCTATGTATTTGTAATTAATAGCTGGCTATATTTATTAATAAACCATACCTTTTTCAATGATTCCAATTCAATTTGCATGGTCATAATAGCCCTATCTAATACTTCAATGGCTTCTGGTTTACTTTCTTGTTGTAATCGCAATTTGGAACAAGCTTCATCAATAAGATCAATAGCCTATAGTTGTAATATTTGTTATACAATGATTTGTACAAGTAAACATCTACCTACTTTATCAGGTAGAAATCGATCAGTAATGTAACGATGTGACTGGGTGGCAGCAGCAACCAGTGCACTATCTGAAATACGTACACCATGATGTACTTCATAACGCTCCTTCACTATATTGTTGTTAATAAATATACTTATCATACATCATGATAGTATTCAAACTTACATCCACGAAGAATAGAAATGGTATCATGTACTGTAGGTTCATCCACCTAATATGTATATTAATAATACGAATTACTAGGTCATTCCAGACAATACCATAATGGATTGGAACCGACGAGCCAAGGCAGGATCTTTCTCAATATACTGTAATCGTAAATACAGTTCAATATTACTGTTGTTAACATTACTATCGACTTACTTGACGATACTCATCAATCGTTGTAGCACCACAACAGCGTAATGTACCTCGAGCCAAAGCAGGCTAAACTAGTATAAGTTACCATTAAAATAGCTATTTTATCTTACTTTTAACATATTAGATGCATCCATAGCACCTGATGTCTTTCCCAATCCCATTAATGTATGTAATTCATCAATAAACAGAATTAATTTGCCTTCTGCCCCTTCTACATCACGTAAAACTGCTTTCAATCGATCTTCAAATTCTCCCCTATTATTAATGTTACTATTACTCTAGCTAATCATTGAATCTATATTTAATTACATGTATTTGGCACCTGCTACCAATGCCTATATTATTGTTATTGTTATTATTGTTGTTGTTGTTGTTGTTATTGTTGTTATTGTTGTTGTTGTTGTTATTGTTGTTATTGTTGTTATTGTCATTATTACATAGCTATTATTTGTTTTACTTACCCCCAAATCCAATGAAATGACTTTTTTATCTTTTACTGATTCTGGCACTTCTCCATTCACAATACGTTGAGCAAGTCCTTCAGCAATAGCCGTCTTTCCCACTCTAAATAGAAGGTTAATATTATAAAAAAATACCTCTATTAACTTGCCCTGCTTCTCCAATAAGCACCGGATTATTCTTTGTACGTCTCGATAGTCTAATAATTATCGCTGATTATTATTTAGCAATTATAATGTTACAACTATTCCTACACTTGAATTGTACGTCGAATAATTTCATCTCTTCCGATAACTGGATCGAGCTTCCCCGTTGATGCCAACTCGGTTAGATCGATACTCTAAACACTGCTTTAGTGTGATGTACTAAATAAACAAATAGTATTATTTACATAAGCTTTAAGGGCCTCCCCTTTAGCAGGTGTTTGATTTGGATCCATACGCAATCCTCCTTGAGGACCACCTGGATAATAAAGTAGATATTATACAAAGTATGGTTATTTAATATACTAATAACAAGTAACATTACTAACCTGCTCCATTATAATGGCGTATCTGGCTTAGCCATAAACGATTTGATATCTGCTTCACCAATTTAGCTTCTGGTCTGTTTGCACAAAACACTGGCTGTTTTATGGTGGTGCAAATAAACACGCGGCCATAACTGTTTACACCACCTAAAGATTTCATTGGCGTGAATTTCAAGCTCGGTCGAGTATGGCCAAAGGCCATAAAACTTCCGCCAATCCGTTTGGTAATTATGGACGTCGTCATTGTATTGAACAAAAGGTATGAATAGCGTTAACAACGATGGAGTAGTCCACATCGAATTAATTAGAAACCGATGGAACACTAATGATTGTGACTTCATTTAAAGTAACACAAATGAAAATATCAAATTGATTTCCGGTCAGCCTTTGAGTCATAACACGTCTTTCTGCCATACAATTGTCGTAGATTACAGCTCAGATGCTTAGAGTAAAACAAAGCCCAGCACCTTGGTCGGCCCTGTTAACTGCTTGGCCGTTTGAAGGCGATAGCAACAACAACAACAGTGACCGAATTCTTTTACCGCCTTCAGTGCTGGGACAATTATTGGATAATTCAATTTTATCGGAACAATCGAGTCATCGTATACATGCTCATACTACATATAATAGCGACGATGAGTTAGGGAAGGAGAGATACAGGAGCCGAAAGCAATAAACAAGAAGCAGGATCGCCACTTACATTTGAACTAAAAAATGGTCTTACTGATCGAGTAACTCATGCAGGTGTACGTGAATTCAGTGCTGAAGAAGGCACTGTACAGCTGCCTGCATGGATGTTTCCATCACTAGGCTTAAATGAAGGTGATTCAATACTGGTACAGACTAAGAGGTTGCCAAAAGGAAGTTGGGCGCAATTTCAGCCATTAACCGATCAATATCGACATATCCGAGATTATCGGTAATTATTCAAGCTAAATTAGATAGTGTTTATACTGACGATACCAGTGTTTAGAGCGGCTTTTGAGGCCCATTTAAGATCGAGCCATACCACATTAACAACGGGAGAGACGATATCTGTGCCTTATGGTGCAGAAGTGTATGAATTCAAAGTGTTGGCACTTAAACCGGCCGATGCGGTTACAGTAATTGATACAGATCTTACTGTGGTATTAGAAAGTCCAGCAAAGTTATTTAGCGATGAAGGTGGCGGTTATTTAGAGTCGCTTAAAGGAAAAGAACCGGCTATTGACACATATATAAATAAAACGACAGAGCCGGAAGCAGCACCATTAGTTGAAGGTGTACCAGTTAAACATGAAACACCCATTAATGGACGCAAATACTATCAATTTTTATGGAGAAAAAAGGCGGACATCAGCATTAAACTTTTTGTTCATTCAGGCGATGGCGGTAAGAGCGTCATATTACGTAGATATATTGATCTAATAATTTATTAGATATTTATGTCTCTTTATTGGATAAGACACCCAATTTACTTGATCATGTTTGGGCTAATTGGGAAGGTGGAAATGAACGCTTATTACGTATCGATGCACAAGATGCACTATTTGTTGAAAATGATACCTATTTTATTGGTATACATACATTTGGAGATAAAGCACCATTTGTATATACATTAATAGTTGAAGAAGGTAAAAAGGAAGAGCCATTTAAAGAAGAAGAGGAAGACAAGAAGAAAGAAACAGTAATGCCAGTTCAAGATACAGAGCAATGTCAACGGTGTCATGCCATGGTGCCATCTCGAACTATGCATTTACATCGTAATTTTTGCGAAAGAAATAATATTCGATGCGAACAGTGCGGTAAAGTAACACGTATTGGAGAGGAGACAGATAGACATTGGCATTGTAGTGAATGTGATAAAGTAAGTATTATAATAATAACATAGACTAAATATTAATCCATTTAATTACAGTATGACGATGTTTCATTAAAAGAAAAGCATGAAGCAACTATGCACTGTTTACAGTATTGTAGTTGTGGTGATGTATATGATTCAGTAATTACTCTATCGACACATCGTGCCACTAACTGCACACAGCGACTTATATCGTGTCGTTACTGTAGAAATCTATTGCCACGCGGTAAATTGGATACTGAACCACGTAATCGCATAATGAATTTGACGGAGCATGAAGCCTACTGTGGTGGACGCACTATTATATGTGTTCAGTGTCAGATGGCAGTACGGCTACGCGATGTTAAAGTGCATATGCAGTTACATACATCGGAGCGGGAACGATTGCCGCCACCGTTCAAACTATGCCGTAATACGAACTGCACTAGACCGCAATTAAAGCCGAATACATCGCATAATCCACTTGGTTTGTGTGAAACGTGCTTTGGCCTATTTTGGAGTCCAGTAGATGATCCGAATAGCCAGAAATTAATTATGCGAATTGCTCGTCGTTATCATTTACAGTTGATTGATGGTTGTAAGGAAGATTGGTGTCATAATAAGGTAAGTAGCATTACTACCACTATTGTAACCAATGTTAAATCATTTATTACAGTATTGTGCTACTGGCAAAGGAAATAAGCCATTAGATGCAAATACGGCCGCCAATACACTGGTACCACTTATATTGCCGCTACAAGCACTTACGAAAAAACTACCTTTACCTGCCGATATATGTTTTATTTCTGTGTAGATCAAGTAACTAGCCGGCGACACTTTCTACTTGAAGCACTACAACAAGATACGACAATGGCAACTTACGATGCAGCATGGCTTATTAAAGCACTAGAAAGTTGTAATGAAGATCTAGAATTGGTGCCAGCATGGTTACGTCAAAATGCACCTACACCTAAATCTATCTAAAATAGACTGATTTATTTAATGTTGATGTTATAAAATAATACTATTAATAATATACAAATATATACAGATATATACAGATATGTGCTAAAATGTTTTAATCTAATCGTTTTAATAACTATTAAAAATGTTACGCAGTAGACTTTTGTTTTTGACGGCGTTTTTGTTTCTTCTTCATCGTTGCAGTTGTATTAACTTTATCTTCATCAATGGCATGTTTAGTAGTGCCTGCCTTACGTTGGAAGCATGCTACAAAGAATCCGTTGGTGTAATCTTGATCGGGAACTGCTCTTACCAAACTATCCGCTTGTTCTAAAGTCAATATAATCATTAATAAATATATCAATACTCATTATTTATATATATACCTTTGGTTAGACCATCTACTATTTCACCTCGATGCGTCCAGGTGGGCAATACTTGTGACCGAGGTGCCAATTCAAACTGATTGGTAGAAGCTAGTGCATTTACCACTACTTGTTCATTTTCTTGATGGTGAACTGAACAAGTGGAATAGGATATGCGTTTTACCGATGGAACTAAAGATAAATCAATATTGTATATACTATTGAATGCACTACTACCTACATTTAAAGGCATGTTGGATGCATTCTAATTGAAACCGTGCCAATTGTTCAAGGCGATCATTTAATACAGCTCCCTCCATTGGTGTTGCTGGCCCATCATGTTCCGATGGCTGTTGTGTCATTTGATCTACTAATTGATCGAGTCGATTAACAATACCAGAACCAGAACACGATGGATCAAGTAAAATATACTCAATATGAGCATATTCTTCAGCATTTGGATCAGTTTCCAAAAAGCTTTGATGAATAGCCGTAATAACTAGTATATATTAATGAATACTATTATTATTAGTAGTAAACCATTGATACTTACTTTGACAATTGGCTTTTGTAGTCATTTTCTGTAATAGCTCAAGTCGACGCACATCCAAATCAAAGGCCCAAATACGTCCCTCGTTACCCATTAGACTTGCCATATGACTAGTTTTATTACCGGGAGCCGCACATCCATCCAAAGCATGGCTGCCAGCTGGCGGAGCAAGTACATGAGCTGGAAAACATGATGCTTTATCCTATTAATAATAAACAAGTGAATTAATATCATACTTAATAATGCTATACTATAATTACCTGTAATATAATATCACCTGATAAATAGAGTGGATGAGCATGTAAATCTGTCTTGGTTGGAAATACTAATAAATCCGATAAATGAAGGTCCCGACACATTGTTTTCGGTCTACAAATTGTATGCCATAATGAATAAATTACACATAATTATATTCCTTGACCTACTTTAATTGACTAACATGAACAGTTGATGCTTCGATGGTATAGCCCTCTTTTACAAAATGCTGTAGAACCTTATCAACTGTTGTTCGTAAAAGATTGACGCGTACATATCTAGGCAGCGCAACTATATAAAACTAAAATTATATAACTATGGATTGATTAATTTATCCAATCTACCTAATTGACGTAACGATTCTGGTACTAAATCCACGTTACGTATAACACCACGACGCACTTTAAGTTTAGCAAGCTCTGCTCTTAAGCGGACCTTTTGATCAAGCACAGCTCTGGTGTGTGGACATGATGTTTTGCGAAGACCACCACGCGAAAAGAGCAAATCAAAGACCAGCACTAATGCGAGTGTATTCGGCAGCTATCTTATTATCAGCATAACTATTAGTGATAGCTGTTATTAATTACCTTTTTGCATGTTTTTGTTAATTTGGCATGTTCAATGATTTCGTTCAATGTATCCTTGTCTAATAATGAAATTATTACACATGTTGCTAATACAATACAGCGCACTACTACTTACATTTAAGTGTTTCGCACACAATTGCATAAAGTGCTTTTTTATTTTGATATTTACCGCCCAATACCAAGCCTTTAACTGTGCCCTTGCGAGCAAACACAAGGTCCAGCACTTTGGCCGCGTCCTTGTGAAGCGAAGCCATCAACGAATTGCAATGATAAAAAATGAAATAAAATATAAAAATGCAATCAATTTTTTATTAAATTCGAGAACTACTGGACTTTGACTCCTACATTTTTTATTTACTTATTTCACACATCAACACTTAAATACAATTAAACATCCATTCATCACTATAACATGTGCATTGTAACATGTATAATATTACATCGCAAATATGTCCAAAATACAATAGTAAAATATTAGAAAATAGAAGAGATCATTTAGATGTAATGATCTATGCTGTACATAGATGTAACAACAATTAATGCGTAATGACATGGAATTACAATCATATGGCCTCTATTAATATTCGATCAATCTTTCTACACATGGCCAACAACAACAATGATCAACCTCAAATATCTCAATGAAATCAAATAGTATGTTACATTATTTATTTAAATGTTTAAAATAGCAGCTACTGATACAATGTTCTATTACATTCAATTCTACTTTATGGAAATAATAATGATATTATATTATATTAATATTTATTGTGAATGATTATTTAAACACAAATTAATTAATCAACTCGTCAACTATTTAAATCACTACAATTGATTGCGTAAAATGAATTGCTGCTTTGGGGATTAAAATAAATATCAGCCACATCTATTTAATCGTAGTGAGGCTATGTCAGTGTTACTAGAAATCTACTGGACTGGGACAAACAGTCACTACACTGTCATATATGCATACGTATAATGACTCCCCCTTTTCTTCACTTCACCTCTTCTTTCCCGTCTACTACCACTACTCGTCCACTCTTATTGCTTACTGTTCCATTTGCTAGCTTTCTTGCTTTTTACAACCACTGCAATTGTAACCAACCGCTATAGCTATTAACACTACGTCCTCTCTATTGTCTCTAGGCCATCTAGTGCAATACGCCTCTAACATCGATTAACACTTGTATTCATTTCTCATCCTATATCACTCCTATTCACTTCATCAGCCATGAAGTTCTCTATCGTTACACTGGCGGCCACTGTTGCCTTGCTCGCAGCCAGTGCCGATGCCGCAATGACCAGGTAAGGCTCAGTTGCTAGCCAAGGTGCCATTGTCAATATATGGCGTATGGCAACCGTTCGGAGCACTGTGACGGTTCCCTAAATCACTTACTAACAATGAGCTGTGCTATAGCATTAAGATCAAGCGTTTGCCTGAAACACCGTCCGAGAAGCTGGCTCGCTATGCTAGCACTGGCACGTATGTAGCTCAACGCTACTTTACGGCCGATGCTGTTAATCCCAACCAAAGAGTTCTTGGTGCGGATGAGCAAGGCAACGTCAAGCATGGTGTTCCTATTTCCAACTTTATGAATGCCCAATACTTTGGTGAAATTGGTATTGGTACGCCAGCACAAAACTTCAAGGTTATTTTTGACACTGGCTCATCCAATCTTTGGGTGCCATCCACTCACTGCAGTTCAATTGCTTGCTTTTTCCATAAACGTTTTGACTCGGAACAAAGTAGCACCTTCAAGCCTAACGGCACAGAATTCGCTATCCGTTATGGCACAGGCAGCCTTACGGGTATCATCAGCACTGATCAATTGACGATCGGCGACCTTATTGTTAAGGACGCTGGCTTTGGTGAGTCTGTCGAAGAGCCAGGTCTTACTTTTGCTATGGGCCGTTTTGACGGTATCTTTGGTCTTGGTTACAGCACCATTTCCGTTAAAGGCGTTGTTCCACCATTTTATCATATGATGGACAAAAATCTGATTGATGAGCCAGTATTCAGCTTCTGGTTGAATGACGTTAAGAACGGTGGCGAAGGCGGTGAGCTAGTATTTGGTGGCAAGAACCCAGATCACTACACCGGCGACATCCACTATGCTCCAGTGATCCGCAAGGGATACTGGGAAGTAAAACTGGAGAAGGTCTCCTTTGGCGGTGAAGACGCAGGACTGGATCCAGTTGGCGCGGCTATCGATACCGGCAGCTCATTGCTCGTTATTCCCACCGATCTAGCTGAACTTATCAACAAGGAAATTGGTGCCAAGAAGAACTTTGCCGGCCAGTACATGGTTGACTGTGCTAAAGTACCTAGTCTACCTGATTTTGGTTTGACATTCAATGGCAAAGAATTTGTTTTGAAAGGAAGCGATTACGTTTTGCAAGTCCAAGGCCAGTGTGTATCCGGCTTTATGGGCATGGACATTCCAGCACCAATGGGTCCACTCTGGATTATTGGTGATGTCTTCCTTCGTAAATTCTACACAGTTTATGATCATGGCAATAACCGGGTTGGATTTGCCAAATCTACCTAAGATAATAGTTAGGATAATAAATGAATTTGCTTCAATAAATTTATTTTTTGCCTAAATCACAATTTTAAAATGCTTTGCAATCTATTAATGTTATAAACACATTTATATTCCGGGTAATGGTCTAATGTGTAAAAAGAATATAGCATTTTAGCTATTGAATACCATACCACCTAATTAAATCGTAGCATAACAACATTGATTAAATATTTAATAAAGCTAATAAAAATGTTATTTAAATTAGTTGTTAATATAATATAATTTGATAGATATATACTAATGTAGTATAGCGACCATTCAGCCTGATTACTAGCAATTTATTAATATGTAAAAAGCAATAGCACTGCTGTATTATTGGGTCAATAATTGTTTATCAGATACTGCAGCAAATGCTATATCAAGCCACTCGATTATCTGAGCAGGTTCTTCAAGACCTATGCTTATACGCAGCAAATCCACTGGAAGATTATATTTTTGTACTCGTTCCAATCACGATAATGGTCATTATTGTATAAAAAGCGATCATAGTAAAATTTGTACCAAATGTTGTGCCTCTAGCGCAGAGCATTGCGCTGTAAAATGCACGGGATGCTTCGGGAGTGTGTAGATTTAGCGAAAGTAAACAGCCATAGCCTCCATTTGGTTTTTTGTATGAATCATACATTTCCCGGTCTACATACTTTGGATAATAAACTTTGCAACTATTGCACGATTAGTATCGTATTGATTATTGCCAACTCGGTTTACCTTTAGGATGATTATAAAGATAATCGCAAACAATCTCTGCCGTATGGTTGATGCGTGCATCTCTTTCCATAAATGTACGGCTGTTTCGCTCAAGTACCAATACATCTTGCCACCACATTGTATCTTCATAACCTGGACGACCAGTGCCATCGTCCACATTTAATGCATGCTGTAAACGAGCACCGTGTGGCCGAGTAGTATTTACAATTAAACTATACTACAGGTCATTAAACGTAATTAGATTGGTGTAATCACTTACCTGCCAGCCAGAAGATCGCATTCACCACTAAAAAGTTTCGATAAACTGACGATCATTACATCTGCAAATGGCAACAGCTGGCTATTCGAAAAACCACCTATAGTGGCGTCAATCAACAATGGTATATCATATTTATCGGCCAAGCCACGTAATCTTCTGACATTTGGACTCATTAATAATGGATTATTAGGAAGTTCACAAAATATAGAAATAATTGGATCTTGTGTTGGATCATTCAGTATTTTTTCTAATTCATCAATTTCTTCTTCGGAACCATAGCCAAAAAATAGACAGTCAGTTCCAACCAATTCTAGTATCTTATGCGAAGCTGCAAAAACAAAACTATTTGTCGTTAATAAGAGCTGTCTTTTATAATTTACCTACCCAAAACAAACAGTCCTGCACTTTGGTTTCATAAATCCCACTAAACGATTTAAATGAAAAATTGCATTCATACCACATGGATACAAGTATACATTGTCTTCATTTAATGCCAATGCGCTAGGATGTTGTCGTGTAAATTCGGCATTTCCATCATCAGCATCGCTGTAGGTTGCATGTAGAACATTGACAAGGCGCTGCTGAATAAGCTGTTTGGCCTTGTCTACCTGATCAGCAGGTAAATGATCAGTGGGTGGGGTCTGAAGCGATATGGCCTCTAGATCTACGTTGTGCTCAAGGGATACATCTGGCTGTAAATGTCTACTTCGTTTAAGCAGAAATCAGCAAATCGTGTACTGATGCCAACACCAGTACATATCCAGTAGTTTTTAACAAAGTCGGCATCTTCCTTAGAATGAACTAAAATATGCACATCGTACTTTCCAAATTTGAACGTATCAATAATTACATCATCTTGAATTGAATTATTGCTTTTGATTGCCCTCTGTTTATATATAGCATCACGCACAATTCGCATGCTTGCGCGTCAAACAACAAAAATTATCATTGCTAGTATCAATCTCTAACTGCTTCAAACACTCTTTCGCTAGCTGTTTTACTCGATAATGGACTAATAACGTGGATAACCAATGTTTATTTCGACCAAACATTTAATCGCCTTCACCAATATCTATATAATCTTCCATGCAGGAACAGATGTAGATATCGCATGTATATTGTTGATTGGAGTAGTTTTTGCAAGGGATAATTTGCCGAGAGGCAATACTTTTGTCGACATTTGGTTAAAAGTACTGTTAAATAAAGTAGAACTGAACTAAACTGAAGAATAAAAGCGAAATACCAAATTTCCAAACATGTGCTATTTATTGAATACGTCATTCAGCCTTTGTTGTTTAAATATACGTAATGCGTTGCACAAGCAAATATAGCATTGCCTTTAGATACATAGCAGTATTTAATGATGTGCAAGATGTATAGAGTAAACAAGCAATAGTAAATACGTTGTATTATTTATTGTAAGTTAATATACTAAAAAATGTCTTAATGGTAAATTGATTATTTATTTACTGTATATGTCTATGAACTCATCAATTACTAAAACGTAAATTTATTTGCTAGTGCTACGTGGACTATTTGATGGCAGACTGTAATTTGTATAGCATAGCATAGGCAAAGTAATTAAAAATAATATACAGCCATGTAAGCAAATAATAAATAATGATAATGAAAATAGATAGTAATAATATGATGCAATTATTCTAACAATAATATTAATGGTATAGTTAGCCATCTTATTTTTTTTTTCATTACTATTATACTAATGTTATACAATTTATTAGTCAGTTAGTATGATTTTGTAATTAAATTTATACATTTAATAGCATTCATTTATTAAGGATAAAGTTGGATGGTGAATAATATCAGCTATCAAATCAACATCATCATCGTTTTTACGTGTATGTCCTCTATTTATTCATTTTATTTTCGTTGCTCATTAATTTCGCTATATCATTTTATCACATACTGCACTCACTATCATTAAAAAAACTTTTGTTTATTATTTGGCTACTATTTTGAATTTTTTTTGAAAGTACGTACTGATGGTTTTACGTAATTTAAAACAATAATAAATTGTTTAATATTCTAGTGGGTGTTATTTCTTTTTTTGGCATATTGCATCTAGTGCAACTAATATTTACATTGATTATGCAAATATTTGATACTTTCTTGTGCATTTAACACGTATGTTGTGGAAAAGTTTATTTCATATATTTAACAGCATTTTACATCATAGAGACGCAATGGCGAGTAGTCCTGCTGTGAAAGCGGCAGTGCTAGTGGTTAGAGAAGACATCTTGGAGGATGAGTTGTTATCTTTGCTACCATTAGTGCCATTGCTGGATGAACCAGTGTTGACGTTAACACTGTTTTGTTTGGCAAGATCAGCGGCAGATGTGCGCAGGCTAGCGGCAGAATCGTTTGTGTACTTGTCCTGGCGTGGTGCTTTCCATTCCTTAACCAATTTCAACTGTTCGGTAACGCATTGGTTGTTGGTGGCATTGGTGTTAGCAGTGTCAAGGATACAGTAGTTGCCTGCACTGTTTTTGGTGCACAGTATATTGTAGTTGATGGTGTAGGTTTGCCAGCGAGAGAAGTAGCCTACAATGTCGGCATTTTTGGCAGTGAGTTCGGCAGAGCATTTAGATTCAAGTATATCGAGTGCCTTAAGGACTTGATCAGCCGAGCAGCGATGATCTTTGCCGCCATCGGCAGGGGCAGTGCAGGTGGCAGCAAAATCTTTGTCCTGGGGGTTGGTTTCGATATCATCTACACACTCGGGATTTACATCGCGGCCGCTAATAGCAGTCTGGCAGTCTGCGGAAATACCGGTGATGGGCGTGTTGCGGGAATCCTCTTTCTGTTTCATCAAATCCAAGTTGGCTTTGGCAGCATTGGTGATGGCTTGTGTGTTATTGGCAGTCTGGGCAGTGACAGCAGTGGCAAGCAATAGAGCACTGGTAATATAGGTAAGTCTGGACATGGTTGTAAAGTGTAGTTAATGATAAGTGCAGAAAGCAAAAGAGTAAGAAGTTTAGCTAATGATAAAACAGGTCCAAGTGTAGATCTGCCATTATTCCAACGGACTGGACTGTCGAATTTATAGTCGTTGACTGCTGGTTCTGCCTCTTTCCAACACCATGTAGTGGGACATTATGATGTAATTCATCAGCAATGGCCATTATAGCAAATGGACAAAGCACATGGTGCAGTTTTGCATCAACATGTGTGGAACTTCCTTAAGAATTCTTTAAACTCTCATTACTAAAACAAAATAGTCATTCACGTGGCGATCATCCAGAAATATTCCGGCAGATAAGCAATAATTTATTAGCTACCACAAAAGGCTAACTGACTTTGAAGCTATTTGCGTTCTACATCCGACAATATCACCAAGATCACACCGTATTGCAATTAGTTTATCCGGAAAACTGCTATTTGCCGTTTTAGGCGTGGAAATCTATAGACGATTCCATGCATATGCAGTCGAAAAATCCATGAGCATTCCATTTCTGCTACTCAAACAAGCTTGTTTGACACAACTAACCAGTATTACAAGCCGCCTTTGCTTGTAATTGTAGCAACAGAGCTGGTTCCATGCTCATGCAATGAACGAAAATCAACGTTATGACGTTATATAGTAATAATAAATAAATATCAGAAACATTTGATTTGATTAATATAAAAGTAAAAAAAAACATATGAAAAGCAATGTACCATTTGTAATTATAAATTATTGATAGCTTGAATTTATTTGCATGGCTAGCATCTATTTGTAATAATTTGCACTGATTATGAATAGCATGGCCATGCAGACTGCAAAGCCATTACGATATTTTCGCACATCAATCATATATTTTATTTGTTCGAATGACACCTTTGTCGCAGAAAGCCTGTTGCCATTAAAGTGAATATCTGTTTTTTCCAGGTATTGTATTTAGTATCATCATTTTATTTTAACAAATTATTTATCTTGCAAATTTGCTGCGTTTGCAACAATAACACTTTGAGAAAAATACTAGTATAGAGCATTCCTCTTAAACACCGCCTTATTTCGCAAGAAATCTTGGATTGTATGGAATCAGGATGTCACAGCAAGCAAAAATGGCTTGCTATTACCGAACCTATCTAGACTGAAAATGGTAAGTTTGCTGAGTTTTTCAAGCTATTATAAACCAATTTAAACATCATCGAGAATGTAAGCTGAGCCTCCTTCTCCCATCTAGGTAAAAAGGGATATTTAAATATTTACGGTATGCATTATAAAGATAGAATAGTTTATTAAATGTAGTTGTAATTGCAATATTTTAGCATGTTAATACGAATACAATGGCTAAATATCATATTACAGATAATGACCTTTATTTAGTATGATGCATCAAAACAGTGCTTATCTGATTCGGCCTATATCATTTCCAATATATTTGTGTTAAGCAACGCAATACAATCGGCTATCTTAACTGAGGCTTTTATAAACTCAAAGTGCTCTAAACTTGTTTAGTTATCCGAGAACAGCAAAACTACCTTATTTTAAAAATGTGATAAACAATCCATAGAGAAATAGTACAGCTAATCAGCCAGTTATTGAAATGTCACAGCTAGTGTAGCCATAGTGTTTAATGCACTTGTGCCAGCTATTGCCATATCTTTAGTGATACTTGTAGATATTTATGAGATATAATTGCCCACAATATGCATGCCAATTTGTGATCACTTTATTAGCGTAATAAAGCGTTGCTATTTGACCTTGGGTAATAGGCTAATGACAGACAAAAATGGAGTCTGATTCCTGTTTTGTGTATAAATACCGGTTTTCAAACCCCATTATGCATCTGGACTCGCAAATTATAGAATTCCAACTTCTTTCCTATTCTTCACAGCAGTGCTTCGTTTATTCCGCCATATTTATATATCTCACTACATTAACTAGCAGCATGTTTGATAGTTTCAGCATAAAAATGTCTAAACCATATGATAATGGTGCTGCTCATCCATACCGAATGGAAGTTTATGAGTTTCTACCAAAGGGCCCTTTTGATCCAAAAGAGCTGCAAACACAACTGAGATATACCTGGTCACATCTTTTAGTTCATGCTGCTATGAGCTATGTTCATGCACGCAATATCAACATCGCTATTCGATTGGTTGTAGAACAGCCGCGAGCACTTGCAAGATGGTGTTGCTTGATACCTTCAGTTCTATGTATTGGCCTATCAATACTCACAGCCATGTTTCAATTGGGAAGATTCTTTTATATGGATACAACATCGCTTTATGCTGGATGGGCCATCCCCATCTCCATGCTATGCTACAGTACCATTTTACTGCAAAAAGCATACATAATGTCTCTTAAAACTCGCTGGATACTTGTAATAGGCATAATATTAATTATACTGCAAACAATAGCACCCATTATGATGCTGAACATTGCTGTTATTGTTAATACTGATTTCTATCGCCGTGGATACATTTATTACTCAACGGGGTGGGTTTTTATCTGGTTCTGTACATCTCTAGCTGTCAATCTGTTTCTTTCGTCGGTATTCAGCTATATGGCCTATAGACAATATCGCAAGTATGGCTCCAAGACCTGGAAACGTTTAGCTAGCGATGGCATTCAATTCATGTGCCTTGCTATACTTTGTAACATAGCCTGGGCTGTTGTGGTGTTTTTTGGCAACATTTCGGATCTTTTTTTACTTCTTTGTTTTATTGACTGGTAAGTTTAGTTAATTACAAATCATGTTCTATATTAACGTAAAGCTGTTTTAGTGGAGTCTGCTCAACTATTTTAGTCGAAAACTGTCGTAAAACACGCGATGTATTAACTGAGGCTAGTCTTCTAAAAACGGAAAGGGCGATTCGTATTCTGAAAATGCCATCATCAATATATGAAGAAACAAATTCTACTACAGTCAGCTAATCAACTATATATACTGTATCATAGTTAACATATCTATAATACTACGCAGCTTTTAATTCTTATTTATTTAACCGATCTGCTAAACAGACACGCAACTTTTAATGATAATCAAATTATTTAATAAACTAATTTCAACAATTGCTAAAACGTCTTATTACAGATAGAATTATGGTAGATAGATATCTGCAAGTGATTAGTTGCGCAAATTGGTACAAGGCCTCATCTAAGCATAGTAATTGGATAAGCATTTGATGTACATCCGGCTAGTGCTGCATAGCAATCACACACACATTGCTGCATTCGGCATTTTCGAACATGTTAGAAATATATCAATCATATACATAATTTACCCCATTATTCTAATTGATAACATTTTTTAATACTGTTAATATACAGTAATAAATAATTCACTGCTGTATCAATTCGTCATACGTATTCAAAATAGTATCAAATTAAGTACATGGCTTATGCTGCGTTTATTCTGATTTAATAGACATATTAAAAGATAAAAAGTATTTTAAAATTGTCACTTTAAATATTCAGGCCACTGGTAGTTTTGCAAAAAGCCGCATGGTATTGCTTATACATATCTACTAATTAAAATGTTAATTATCACACTTGTTTTATTAAAACACATTTAATAGGCAACGGATATAAAATGATATAAACTGATATAAACAAACAAATCCAAGTATGTGAATACCGGTGATAATCTTATAATGTGTATGGCAGCAATATGTATTGATACCTAGAATAGATACAGTTAGTAATAAACAAATAATTTTCATTGATGGAATGTAATCAGTAGACAATATAATGAATGGACAAATTTTGTTTGAAGAAATAGAATATGTGATATCATTTATTATTTATCTTGCTAGCATTTAGTAAGCACAATTTTTTTTAGAATATAGTTATTATTTGAGTCAAAATAAAGTGATATGAATGCAAAAAAATGTAATAATAGCTTACATTTAAATCTAAACGACATAGCAGCCACAAACATAGTAGCTAAACAAAAAGTAAACAATCTAAGATAAGAAGTGAAACTATATTATCTGACAATTTCAAGTTACGCAAAATAACAAATTAGCACTATTTATCAATGCTATCAGCAAGCAATTGAATAACAATAATAGCAACTCATTCAATGATGAGTATACAAAAGATTCTTTAAAATGAGCACTATAAACACATAGTAACTTGTATGATCTCGTATGTTGTTGCTAGCAACATGCTTTATTGAATAAATATGATGGCATTTGCTTAATAAATTTAAAAACATGTTTTACGTATGGGACTAATAGAATGTATTGCAAACAAATGCACTGCAACAATCCGTCACGATTGTACACATATCTCTGTAGCAATAGTAGTAGATTGCACTGCTGTATTGCCACTAGAGGCTTTCCAGCGACTATTTCGGTAATACTTTCCGTACTTCTACTGTTACACATGTGCAGCTGTACACGTTGACTGTGGCGGCTATATGTTATCAAATTTATTTTATGTTTTGTTTTGCCATAAAACACCACTGTAGTCGTGTGGAATCAGCTTATATCGTATTAGAAGGAGCAGTTTGCGTTGCTACCGTCGAGATTGCAAAGCTATTGTTGGATGATTGCAATTGTGATCACCAGTAAAAATAAAGCATACAGCAAATTTGGCAGTATATACTTAATGTAACATAAAGAAGTCAAAATGTAATATAATAAAATATGCATACTGGATAATAAATCTACAATAATAAGTATTTGATGGTTGATGTCACTCACCATTTAATTTTATGTTTAATCAAACGAATGTTTAATTTAATTGTATGAATATTATTGAATTTAGCCATTTGCACTTAAAATTACACTAAGCGATTTAATAGATTGTTTATAAAATGTTGTGCAGTAATAAAGTATATATAGCTATTGGATATCATATAAGTAGTACATATGCGTAATCTAGTTTTGTTGTTGAAGCTTTTCATAAGCATCTTCAAGCATTTTCTCGAATGCGGCGTGCATGCCGTTAACAATCTTACGTGCCTGGTCAGGATATTCAGGCATGTCGTCGGTGACTGCTCCCAATGTTACATCTCCATTGTAGGAGCAAATAGCTATACCAGTCGAGCCTGCAAAGAGTGCTGGTGGGTACATAATAGACGAAAGAATGCGATGTCTTTTGTCACCATTGGTGAAATAAAGCTGCTTGGGTGAGCCAGGTACGTTGGTAAGAATTCCGTGAAGCTTATCCATGTAAGTATTTATGCTGCAATAAAGTAGATTAGTAGTTAAATAAAGCAATTACACAATTACACTTACACTGGTGACGAGAGAAATCCTGGACTAAGCGCAGAAAGTATAGAGGCTGTCGATCGCATAAATGGAGCAAGTTGGGCCATTTTCACGCGGTTCATATGCTTGGTAGCATGGCTAAGTGCGGTGGAGGTTGGGGCAGATTGTGGCAAAAGCGGAAGTAGTAAATATTCAATACCGGCAAGATTTTCAAAACGAGTATCATTGGCACCTCGAAGGCCCTTTGGAACGGTCAATGTAATGACTTGGTCGCGTGTGTGATTGCGCTTTTTAAGAATTTCTGGATCAATTTGGCCACTAATAGCGTCCTGGTCAATTGAGTCCATATAAGCAGTGAAAGACCGCTCGAGACAGGCTACCATCACATCATTAAGCGTAGTACCTGGATAAGCCTTTCGAACCACTTTAATATCATTAATACTCATTGCCTTTGACCATGCTGCACGTTTTTCTTGTCTTTGTGGTTCTGTGCAACGGAAGCTGTGGCGGTTATAGAACGCCATACGTGTCATGCTCAAAGCTGAATACCAAATAACAAGTAGAATATGCATAAATACCGCTAAAAAGTATTCTAACTGCGTGTAGGCAGCAAGTATAAATGCATTTGGTGTATCCATGTAGTTGCTATTCTTTTTAAGCAGTTTTGCCTGGTTTTTTGGCTTTTCGTTCGTCGTTTCAGATGGCATGGACGACGAAGTAGGAGCTGTTGTTGGTTGGGATACCTTTTGATCGATGGATTCATCATCAACTGGCGACATAATTTTGCTCATAACATGGGCAAAGCCTTGTCCGTCAGCCATACAATGATGGGCTACCATAGCAATTACTGAACGTTTGTTTGGTAGACCACGCATCAATAGCATGCGCCACAATGGAAGACGTGTGTCAAAAACAGTGCCGGCATGTTCACTGAATCTATCCTCGATCCACTTCTCCTCGTATTCCTCCATCGTCATGCCAGGAGTAATGGCGGCCGAGTTGAATTCTGCAAGATCAAGTTGATCTTGAACTGACCACGGATGATCCAATGGTTTTACGTTATCGCTGGCATCGTATTTGTTATCATCGGACATATCTATCCAATAGGCAGGCTTTAAAAAGGTACCTGGGACACAGCGTTGCCGGAATTTTGCTTCTGCATCAATGAGACGCTGCATTAAGGATAGAACAGTATCGATCTCAACATCGCCTTCCACCCAGAAAAGCGAAGCAACAGCAAGATTGCGTTCTGGCGCTTCCATTCGAACAAACATGTCGTCAATGGGATTCAGGGGTACGGCATTTGATTTGGGCGCTGCTTTCTTAGTGGACATTGGCAGTCTTGTTTTCAAATTAAATAAACGTTCTTCATGTTGAGATTTTCTGGTATGTCGCAACCGTAGGTTATGGCTGGCAATACTACTATCAATAGCCGGAGCTGGCATGGTGGCCGTTCAAAAAAATATAACTAAAGGGAGGGCAAGACAATGAAAAGCAGCCAATAACGCGTTTTAACTGTAAAATGGCATAAATAGAAAACTCAATAAATTGATGACAAACTTTGCGTATAATGTTGCTAATCACAATGGTAGAGTGTCTGATTTATATATGTGTTGTTCTCGCACATATGCTTGGCGGGGTTAGCGTTATATCCGCGATGATATTCTTCAAAGTACGGGAGATCAAGCGCTGATAGTGAACATGAAAGCCTGAGTATCATGGGTGATTGCGGAACGGCAAGTACACGGCCGGATTGCGGCAAGTCTGATACCGGCTGTCTAAAAAACGTGCCTATGTCGCAGTTTACTTTACACACCAAAATTAGTAATAATACACGCTATGCCATGCAATGTTCCTATGTAACATGGACAGATCATGTTCTCTGATTATTATAATTAGTACGAAATAAATATAATTATAATCATATATGAATATCCCACCCACCCGACCACAAACCGGGTCAAGAAAAAAGATGCAGAACTAAAGACAAGCATGGATACAAGATCATATATATATATCTGTTTAAAGTCTTAAGGCTGTTTAGTTTAGTTCGGTTAATAATAAAAGAAAATTGAAAAAGCAGATATACGACATTGTGGTAAAATCGGCATCTAAATCTACTGCTTGTGTCATGTACAGCCAGTGCACTAAACACATTTGATAAAAAAATTGGTCACAGTCTGAATTGTGTATGGATCTGTTACAGAACGCCGTAACGGTGACACACGTGCTCAATTTATTATAGCACAGTTTCTTGGAACACAATTGATAAACTTCCGCATAGGAGTTTTATGTTTTGCCTATGATTTGCCACATCCAAAATTGGCTATTTTGATTATGAGGCTGCTTTTTATGGCGACGATAACTTGCTTTCTGTTTTCGATTAATGAGCAATACATGAACATGCAATCAAACATAGCAATGCACTAAAAATAATAGTGTTACTATTTCACCAGTATAATTGTGGTGTAAGTTGCGTTATTTACCATATTTGGTAGAAAACTTAATTAGCAATAACTTCATCACGTGACTATTCCCATTTCCGGTAATAGTCAGGGTCCTAGTAAAAGATGGCCATTCTTTCGGTTAAGCCACGACGATCCCAACACTACAATCGTTCCTAACTCTTGGCAAGAAACACAGTGCCTATAAATACTTGCAGTTCACGGCTCCATATTACTTATTACAGTAAAACTAGCCCCATATTGCCTGAAGAAATTGAACAGACAAGTCGTTCAAGTTCTTCCTTCGTAATATTCAAGACCATTTGCTATAAAATGGCAGCCATATTTTTAATCTTAATAAACATTATCTTATCTTGGTTTTAAATTCTTTTTATTTTATTTGAATCTTGAATCTTTTTGATCAATTCAGTCTTGCAGTGATTGCTAGACTGAACTGATCTTTTTATCTGAGCTAACACTATTTTAGTCATTTATTCTACTTCTGTGGAAATTATTAATTAAAGGTTATAATCTTTATTTATAAAAACAATTAAGTAAGTCTTAGATAACACTAATTACTAACATTATAGGTTACTCAAGACCAAGCATGATATTAGTAATCTGTTTATTATTCTACTCTTAGTGGAATAGTAACACTGTTTTCCAGACATTTGCATCAATAGTGGAAAAGAGCTATTTTTTTCAGATTTCACTTCGACATACTCGGCCGATCTTGGCGAAGTTGCGCCAGCACGACGACCTGGACTCGTCAAAAGTATCAACGTGCAACTTATTGATACTTATTCTTACTATTACTCGATCAGTCATCCTAAGGTCCCCAAGTTTCAAATAAGGGAAGCGGTTAAATCTATGATAAACGTTGTATTGCTGCCGCCATACACTGTGTCCCCCAAGTCATCCGTGCTTAAACAGTAAAGATTTACAAATTAGATATTACATTGGTGTTGCAATATAGCACTTTGTGTTTTTTAATGGGTAATTAACAATGATTAATACAGCAATATATTAGTACCATAGATAAAGTGCATTTGATTCATTGTTACAAGTACTATGGCTAATTAGGCAAAGTCTCGTGCGTGAATATCATGCAAATGATTGCGAAAGTTTCTACTGTCAGTTATTTGAAAATAACACCAATAACTAATACCAAATTATTGATTTTTGTACTATAACTATTAATATATCGAGAATTAATATAACTGATTAGCCATTTATTGAAGCGTCACAGTTAATATAGTCATAATGTTTAATACAAGTTCATCAACTATTGGTGTATCTTTGACAATACTTGTAAATGCTTGCTGGGAAAGCTGCTCGCTGTATACAGCAGCCAACTCTATATTCATATTAGTCCAACAAAAGCTTTGCCGTTTAGTTGTATGTAATAGGTTATTGGCTAAAAGAGGAATACAGCCTGATTTTGGCATTTATACATAAAAACCAGTTTCGGATCCTTGATATGCATCTGGGCTTGTAGCGTATAAAATCCCAATTCTTTCACATTCCACAAACAGCGCTTTATTTATTATTCCATATTCATTTATTTTCACTACATTAGCTGACAGTATGTTCAATGGTCTTAACATAAAGCAACATGGACTGCACCATGATAATGATACCGATCCATACCCGATGGATTTTTACGAGATTTCAAAAATAAGCTCCTTGAACCACCCAAAGACAATACAGACGCTATTTCCATATATTTGGATACATCTTATGGTTCATGTTGTTATGAGTTATGTTCAAGTGCGCAATATCAATATTTCTCTTCGACTAGTTATAGCGCAACCGCGAGCATTTGCAAGATGGTGTTGCTTAATACCTTCAATTCTATGTATCGGTATATCAGTACTCACAATCATGTTTCAATTGGGAAAATACTTTTATATTGATAGGCTAATGCTTTATGCTGGATGGGCCATCCCCATTTCCATTTTATGCTACAGTGCCATTTTACTGCAAAAAGCATACATAATGTCCCATAAAAATCGCTGGATACTTGTAATAGGCATAATATTAATTATACTGCAAATAGCAACTCCCGTTATGTTGTTTAATGTTGCTGTTATTGTTAATATTGATTTTTATCGCCGTGGACACATTTATTATCCAAAAATATGGACTTCTATTTGGTTCTTTACCTCTCTAATTGTCAATCTATTTCTCTCATCGGTATTCAGCTACATGGCTTATAAACAATATTGCACATTTGGTTCTAAGACCTGGAAGTGTTTAGCTAGCGATGGCATTCAATTTATGTGCCTTGTTATAATTTGTAATACAATCTGCAGCGCTATAATGTATGTTGATATTTTTCCGAATCTTGGGATGCTTTTCTATTTTATTGACTGGTAAGTTTAATTAACTAGAATATCTTGTTCCATATTGACGTAAAGCTATTTTAGTTCAATTTGTTCAACTGTTTTAGTTGAAAGCTGCCGCAAGACACGCAGCGTATTAGATGATGTTAATCATCCAAAAACGGAGAAAATGCTTCATATTTCACAAGTACCATCACCAACATATAAAAAAAAACGCTAATACAACCAACTGATCAACCAGCCGTCTATATCGTATAATAATTGATATGTTTATAATGCTATAGATTTTTTGCTAATAACCAAATTATTTAATAAACCAACTTTGACAATTGCTAAAGTGCCCCATCACAAGTGCCCCATCACAAGTGCCATTACAGTGGGCATGTGTCTGTAAGTAATTAGTCAACAAATTGGTACAAGGCCTCATTAAGCATAGTAATTGGATAAGCATTTGATGTACATCCGGCTAGTGCTGCATAGCAATCACACACACATTGCTGCATTCGGCATTTTCGAACATGTTAGAAATATATCAATCATATACATAATTTACCCCATTATTCTAATTGATAACATTTTTTAATACTGTTAATATACAGTAATAAATAATTCACTGCTGTATCAATTCGTCATACGTATTCAAAATAGTATCAAATTAAGTACATGGCTTATGCTGCGTTTATTCTGATTTAATAGACATATTAAAAGATAAAAAGTATTTTAAAATTGTCACTTTAAATATTCAGGCCACTGGTAGTTTTGCAAAAAGCCGCATGTATTGCTTATACATATCTACTAATTAAAATGTTAATTATCACACTTGTTTTATTAAAACACATTTAATAGGCAACGGATATAAAATGATATAAACTGATATAAACAAACAAATCCAAGTATGTGAATACCGGTGATAATCTTATAATGTGTGTGGCAATATAGTGAACGAATCGAGTCAAAATCCACACTCAATAAATCTGTTAACAAATCGACAAATTTCAGATAAGACATAGCTGAAATAAAATATAATAATGCACATTAGTATGAATATAGGATAATGTCCATCTTAACGCTTGATGTCACTCGCCATTTAGTTCCATGCTTAATAAGATGAGCATTATCAAACTTGGCTATTTAATCCAAATCCTACTAAATAGTGATAAATGGTTAGTAAAAATGGCTAATAACGCTAAATAATACAATTAAAAGAACCTCAAGCTATTAAATAATAGTAGTAATTTTTATAATAGCAATTCATTTTAAACAAGTCAAAACTATAAAAAATATAATTAAATTATTAAAACATATACACGTTATTATTACATTCAAATTAAACATACTAATTAATCCGTTAAATTTAAAGACTAAAAGGCATTTTAATGGTAATATAATACCATATTTGTCTCTGTTACAAATTATTCTCGTTTGATACTAATTACTGATCTAACTATAAAATATTAACGGGTATTTGATACTACTGTAGTATGATTGCTTTAATTGAAAAATGCAATCATAAAAATACATTTAGAATTTTACAAAAATAAAAATAAAAATTTAAAACACCATTGAAATAAAGTGTCTGGCATGTTACTTAAAGAAGGAGAATACAAAATGAAATGAAAGGATAGGAAAGGATAGTGTACTGATGATATAATCGTCGTCGTCGTCATCATTGTTGTTGTTATAGCCGTAGATTAATAAAGCCGTTAACTAAAGCTGTATAGTCATTATTATTATTATTATTATTATTACATAACGGCACAACCACTGGCCCGCCACCAATTCTGATGCATGCGATCTAGTGCATCGAGCCATTCCGAAATAAGAAGAAGACGATTATGCACCGAGCCTACTAATAGCGCCTTATACCGAATGTGTTTGTCTATAGGAACGACACTCGCGGCCCAAAAGCTAAGTGCTTGTGCATTGTTATCGGGCATTGTGCCGTAAACGTGATCGATTTGTTGCAGCTGTGTATTGGTTATTTGTTGACGGTACTCCATCATACGGGTATAAATTAGCTGGCTAAGTACTAATAAATTAGGATCAAGTACAAAAGAAGGATGATAGGAGGGCGAGGAAGAAATGACCGTGGCAGTGGCAGGAGACAGGAGACGTAGAATTAGGATAAGTATTCGTATTACTTACAGTTGCTGCAGCAGCCAATAAACTAGCACCTAAAGCAACTGCAGTTGCATCATTAGACGGTGATGCATTCGAGTTGGCCAGCTCACTACGTGTACCCGATGATGATACCTGTCGACTACTCAACACAGTATTTAAATCTTCATCAGTTTCTAATAGACCATCCACTTCCATATCATCATTGTCACAAGGACTAGCTTGACCATCCGTTTCCTCGATGGCTGAATGGGCTAATACAATCTCATCATGTTCTCGCTCTTGCATGTTAATGAGACCGAACCGTTGTGGTATATCCGCGTCATCAACCCACATGACACTAGCCATGTTGTAGCCGTCCAACTGTGGCTCAATACGCATCACGCGGAAATAGCGCTCGGCCCGAGTCAGCACGACCATTCGTCCATCGGGTAGAAAGCGCACACGCTCTATCCACAACATCGTGCCATAATCCCGATAGAGTGGACGGTCCGATGGCGGCGCCTCACCTTCTGGTACAGGTGGCCAACTGCACACCATACCAAATCGACGCGACCCCATCCAGCATCGGCGAATAAGCAACCGATAGCGTGGTTCAAATATGTGCAAATAACACGGCATACCGGGGAACACAAGTGCACAAACAAATATAGGAATCAATGCACCATGTACATGAAAATTGTAATTAACAAAATGACCGGTTGGCTCATCCTTAAGCGCCATTTCACCACGCTCTTTTGATTCACGTGGAAACCATAAACGAACCAAGGCCGCCAACAAATGATGTTTGCCTTGAGTAAACAAGACAACTGGACTGGGAAGAGGGCGTCGACAAGTAGGACAAATTTGACTATGATCATGTGCCCGCTCTAAACAGCTACGACAGAATGTATGTCCACAAGGTGTCATAATTGGTCGATGTAATAGATTTCTACAAATGTCACACTGTAAATCTTCTAATAAACGTGGTCTAAAACACTCGGCAATGGCAGTTAATGCCGCTTCATTTAATGCCATTGTGGCAGCTGTGGCAGTTGCTGATGACGATGTTACAGCTTCATCTACTTCAATTTCTTGTTCTTCTGCTGTTCGATTAATTTCCACCGCCATTATATTAACATGATCTATGACACGCAATAATGATACATCAATAACACGGCCTACCCATGATAGAGCCGCTCGATCTTCAGATATTGTAGCATTAGGATTTATCGATGCATTCATAGCACAAGATCGACAATAAGGCCGCAACAATCCAGACAATACACGACATCCTTCTCCATTGCCAATATCTTCTTCTTGATAGCACTGTTCTATCTTTTCATCGTTACCTAATGCCTCCCATCCATCACATCTAAACAGTGTTGTACCTCGTTGATGATCTGGCTCTTGTTTTCTTGACTTTCTTATTTTATCTTTCTTCATTTGTTGCTCAATCGACACATTTGAATAAAATACCGCAACCGGATCTCTTAACAGTGTATTACAATGACGACACTGTAACCAGGCAGTTCCCGGTAACAAATCGACTAGCCGAAATAGTAATTTATCATGTCCTGATGGTATATCTGCTAGATTACTTCGCCGTATAGTGGATATACGTGTAAACAGATTGCCTAAACACCTGCTAGTACGACTCCTATTCTCGGAGGAGCCACGTCGTAGATTGTCGCCATTACCACTACCGGCTACACTGTTGCTGCTGTTGCTACTCTGATTATTATTGGTTTCTGAAAAGGCAGTGTTGGTGGATAGCGACAGTCCATTACCATTACTGCCCGTGACGCCATTACGCCGCAAAAAGTGTTCCAAGAATCGATGAGGCATGGCACTGAACACTAGATATATATTTATGTATATAAACCAAGAAAAAAGAAAGCAACTTGTTTCAAAGGGCCACTGCCGCACACGCACGCACACACAGTCGTTCACGCTACTTGTAGCTTATATTGGCCGTAGACACAATGGACTCGACTATAGATGGATGTGTTGAAAGCAGAAATAGGAATTCTTGATAGATATCTATTACGAATGTCAAACGTCGCCATTCAGTGACGGCATATTAGAAATGGTAATAGTAATAGAAATAGTAATAGAGAGTAGTAGAAATAAAGAGCGAATAAGTAAGAAGCGGATAAAAGGAAAAACAGTATCAAAGTATGATCAGTTAATGTGCTTATTGATATAATCCATTTATACGCAACTATCTGCACACACACACACACACACACAAGGTGAGAAGATACCTTTATACTTTAGTGTGTATTATATGGGTGGGTGCACACTTTGGTACAGCCAAGTAACTACTGACTTACCAATAAATAAAACTAGTGTATCAGAAAAGTGGTGGTATACCAGCACTGGCTAGTATACGTGGAATGGAGTGTTAACAATAGTATCTTGATAATAGTGCTTTATTAACAAAGAAGTATAAAGCTACGAATGGAGTAGAGTAGACAGAATGGTGCAGGACTGTGACGGCGTGTAGAGGTATGGTAATCATTGTAAACTAGTAAATCCATTTATATACCGTTTAAAGTGGAATCATCTAGTGTTTGGATGATGCAGAGTTCGGCCCGTCCATTGTTGGAACACAATGGCTTTTCGGGGCAACTTGGCACCGAATTTTACAGTTATTAGAATGTAATAGTAGCATAATGCATTTGACATCACTGTTACTCTTAATTAAACATCTATTTACAAACTAGTGAATACTTATAATGACAGTCACTTTATTTCACACTTGGAATAGATGAGATGTATAGTGGTTGATGTTGTTTATTGGGTAGAGTTACGCCATAGGATAGATACAGAAGTATCTGGCAGGAATTGGTCACAAAGCTGCATTTAAGGAATCGGTCCGGATGATTTATTTGTTAGCCAATTGTGAATGGCTTTATAGCTAATAATACACTGTTTTATTAAATAATACTGCAAATAATGATAGTAGATTAACAATAATAACAATAATAATAATTACTAAAGGTCGGACCGAGTCTTTTAACGGACCGTGATGGCGCGGCTTTTATAGAACGGAGCAAATAGTAATGGCTAATTCGACAGCATCACCTATTGCGCAGTCGATGTACTTGTTTAGTCACTCCGACATGGGCAGACCATGGCGGGTTTCGGTCCGAATCTTTTATTTCATTCGCTCCTAGTCAACACTGATACACAGCTTTGTCAGATAGTGTTTGGCCAGTCTTTCAATTGTCAAAATTAGCCAATAAACTTAGCGGCTATATTTAATAAATAGTCAATGATGTCATTTGCCTCCTACAACGCCATTGAATCAACATGCATGTTTCCTTTCTCTCTCTCTTTCTCTCTATCTATTAATATCTTTTCTATTTAATGAATAGATGTAGCATAGTATTATTTTTCAATAAAAACTATACCGTATTACCATCATCGATTAGGTGATAAAATCACGTGAGCAAATATGTAGAAAGTGCATATGAGTAGATTAATTCATGCATATGGTTTAATCTATTGCTCCACACTTTCATAATAATAATAATAATAGGCTTGACTTAGCTAGATCATGGCCAGTTACATAAAGTTCACGCCGTTGTCGGGTGCCTTGAACGAGCGTGGCCTATGCTACTTGTTGGAAATCGATAATGCCAAGATCTTACTTGATTGTGGATGGCTTGATTCATTTGACGTGCAAGATCTAGAACCGCTGAAACGGTAAGCAAATTCGTGTATTATTGAATTGACAGCGTCTTTATTTTACCATTTACTACTTCTGAGCCATTTTAATAAGCATAATACTGACAGATAATTGGTTATTAGTGTTGCACCGCGTGTCGATGCTGTACTATTATCACACGCAGATATTCGTCATCTTGGTGCGTATCCATATGCACTAGCTCATTTGGGTCTTACTTGTCCAGTATATGCAACACTGCCCGTGCAATATATGGGTCGATTAGAACTACGTGATGCATTTCAATCTCATAAAGAAGAAGAGGATTTTAAACTGTTTAGCATTGATGACATTGAAAATGCCTTTAATCGTATGATTACATTAAAGCACTCACAGCCTGTACAGCTAGGTGGTAAATGTGCCGGTATTACTGCGGTGGCCTATATGGCTGGTCATACTATTGGTGGTGCATTATGGAAGATTCATAAAAACAACGAAGAGATTGTTTATGCTGTTGACTACAATCATAAGAAAGAAAGGTAAGCTACTATATAGATTATGCTGTTATATAGATTCATGTATTTATTAGACATTTAAATGGTACGGTATTACATGCCAATGGTGTTGTTTTAGAGGCATTGACTCGACCGTCAATCCTTATTACCGATGCATTTAATGCGTTATCCATACAGCCACCTAGAAAACAGAGAGATTCAGCACTATTTGGTAAGTGTTATGAACAATGTTGCCATTAATAGATCTTACAGTATATTTGATAGATACGGTGACGGCTACAGTGGAAGCAGGTGGTAGTGTGTTAATTCCTGTGGATGCATCGCTACGTATTCTTGAATTGGCCTATTTACTCGATCAACATTGGACATTTCAAAAGATAAAAACACCTCTATTACTTTTAGGCCATACAAGCTACTATGCCATTCAATATGCCAAGAGTATGACGGAATGGATGGGCGGTCAAGCGGCTAAGCAATTCCACCAGTCTAGAGAACATCCATTTGATTTCCGGTAAGTAGTAGAGTAGATAGTGTGTTGCACTGAATCGATATCCTATAAATATTTATAATCAATAAAATGTAGATCAATTCGTCTAATACATAATAAGGAGGAGTTGGACAAATATCCTGGTCCTAAAGTAGTATTGGCCACTTGTGCCAGTATGGCCACGGGATATTCACGTCATTTGTGGATTGATTGGACGTCACAGTCTAATAATACAGTGATTCTTACGGAACGTGGTGATCCACAATCCATTACACGTCAGTTACATGATGCATGGATTGCGCATTATGCTACCGTTAAAGATAATGCAGTACATGCAGCCACAGACTTGAATTTGACCATAACCATCGATGTATGCATATTGAGTAATTAGCTAATTGATTAATAATTATTTATTTATTAGGTAAAAAGTAAAATACCGCTAGAAGGAGAAGAGTTACGCATTTACGAAGAAGAGGAACGGGCCAAACAAGAGCGTGAAGCCCATGAAGCGGCAGTTATTGCCCGTAGTCGAAATGTACTCGATGAAGGTGGTATTGCCTCGGATTCATCAGGTTCTGAAGATGAAGAAGACGTAGATGCCATGGATACAGATATGGAAGATATAGCCTCGGGTATTGGCGGACGTGGCCGTCATCGATCTAATCGAGAAACAGAACGCCATCAAGCGATGCTAGATACCGAGCATGATTTGTATGTACGTGATGGCGTTCGTAGTGGCGGTTTCTTTAAACAAACGCAATCATTTCCAATGTTTCCCTTCTTTGAGCGTCGACGTCGATTTGACGATTATGGTGAAACGATTCAACAAGATCAATATATGCAAGATATTGAAAAGCTGGAACAAGCAGCGGGTCGTACATTTAAAGATCAGCCAAACTTTGGTGCGGCTACCGCCACCGCTGTAACTACCGTAAGTAACAAACGAATAACTATTAGTAAATAGTAGAATAATATATACATAAACACACGCACATACACACACACATATATATATATATATAACTATTTAGGAAAAGAAACCAGAAAAGCCGTGTAAATATTTGGTTGATTCACGTTTAATTAACGTTGAGTGCAAGGTACAATTTATTGACTTTGAAGGATTGGCTGATGGTCGATCGATTAAAACAATTCTTGCTCAAGTAGCACCACGTAAATTGGCAAGTACTTTTACACCATCCTCTATCATTAAAACATATACTAATATTTGTTTAATAGATTGTTGTACATGGTACAAAAGAAGCAACAGAAGATTTGGCCCGTACTTGTTTGGCCAACGAACGCATGACACACGACGTTTTTGCTCCATCTATCGGCGAAACACTTAACGTATCTGCTGCCACCAATATGTATCAGGTAATTATTTACATTAGCACATTAATTAATAATATAATACGCATTAACTATTTATTTATTTATTCCTTTCTATTAGGTCAAATTGACCGATACATTAATTGACAGTTTAGAATTCAAAAAGGTAATTTCTTTTCATTTTACGACTAATACACATATTAATACACATATGATTAGCGTGATGATTGCCAGTAGCTTATTTGACAGCCCGTGTCCACTTTACACTGGATTCAACGACACCGACACTTCAAGCCATTCCTATTGAGCAACAGCGCCAATATACTCGACCCGCCACTTTAATCGGTGATGCTAAATTAACCGAATTAAAACGTGCACTGCAACATCAACCAGGTATGCAAGCAGAGTTCCGTGGCGATGGTGTACTCGTATGCAATAATCGGGTAGCCATTCGTAAAGTAAGTTATAAACAACGCTAATACACCTATAATGACAAATAATAATGCTGTTTATTATTTATTGCATAATAGACGGCTACCGGTCAACTCATACTCGAAGGAGCATTCTCGTCGGACTATTTTAAATTACGTAAATTGCTATATGACCAATTGGCCATTGTTTAATAAATTACATGCCTTAAAGGCCAAGTCTTTTTAGTTTATTTTAAATAGAATACCTACAGATTACGGTAATCGAGTTGGTGATGATGATAATAACGAATTAGCATGGATGGCAGTTCTTTTTAATTCTGGCTCATCCTTTAATAAAGTCATTGTTGTATCAAGTGGGCGTTTATGTCCAATACCACTATCAGTATGACTATTACTATGGCCACTATCATGATTAGCTATTGATGTTGTATTTGTAGTTGTATTTATATTCGTATTCGTATTTGTTGCTATTGGTACAGATGATGATGGATGTCGTCGTTTTTGTCGTTGTTTAGACTCAAATTCATGCCAATCACCTTCCATCTTGGGTAGTCTATAGATAGAATAGGTTAAATATACAAGTCTAATCTAATATTCTATAATAAATACTTACTCATGGGGCAGACAAGGTAATGGCATTTCCATAAAGTATGAATGGTTAAGCGCTTGTTGTGCCGTGGGTCTGTTAATAGGATTCATCGACAATAGTTGTTCAGCTAGATCCAGTGTACTTGGAGACAATATACTACAACATAAATATAAATATAAATATAAACGTTAGTCATCAACATTAATCATATCTATCTTCACTTACCTAGCATATCTATCACGAAATATAGATGTATATGCCTCTTTGGGCCTTATTAAATGATACCAAGGCAAGTCAACTACTTTTGGCCATTGTTGTACATTTGGCACACCCATCACTTGATAGATTTGTTCAAGTTGTGATATTTCATCGTGACCTTGAAATGGTGGCTTGCCCGTCAATAGTTCCAGTAATATACATCTATAAACAATATTAACAACATTAATATTAAATAGACTTCAACTTACCCGGCTCCCCATAGATCAATTTCTGGTCCGTATTTCGTTTCACCTAGTAATAATTCTGGTGGTCGATACCAAAGGGTCACTACTCTATTGGTATAATCAATGGGTTGACCCGGTCGATACCATCGAGCTAATCCAAAATCGGTCAATTTCAATTCACCCTTCCGACTTAATAATAAATTGGATCCTAATTACACGCATTAATAAATAGATCCATTAACTAGATAATTAATGATCAAATAGCTACCTTTAATATCTCGGTGTAATATACCCTTTTGATGAAGATAGTCCAATCCACTTAATAATTGTTGTAGTAAACATTTAACATGTGTATCATGCCATTGAATCATTGGATGGGCTTGAACACCGGCCAAATCATAATCCATATACTCAAATACCAAATAGACCGATCCTATTAATCAATCAATAAACAGTCAGTATTATAACTAATAATAATAATAATAATAGTGTAGTAGTATTTACCTTTTAATATCATTACTTCATATAACCGAACTACATTTGCATGCCACATACTTTGTAGTAATTTCATTTCTCTCATTGCTGTAATAGGAAACTAGTAACTAGTTAGTTCAGTTCATTTGTTAATACCAATACTTACCCCGTCTCTTTCTGTTTCCATTCTAATACGTTTAAGTGCTACTAATTGACCAGTTTCACGATTACGTGCCTTATATACCTTACTATAATTATATATTATTAATATTTATATGCTATTCATATACTATTCATATCTGCTTACCCATAGGTACCTTCTCCTACTTGTCCTAATCGTTCATACAATTCCAATCCTGATCCATAATTAATCTTGTAAATAGGGGAGGAAGGCGATTTACGTTCATAAGTACTACTACTAGTAGCTGTAGTTGTAGTTGTAGCAATGTTATTTGTAGGCATGATATGTTGATTAGATTTATCAACTCTGTTTAACTTATTTACTGAATCCAATGTAGTTGTCTCTATTGCTTGTGTATCTGATGATTCATACGAGGCAATGGATTTCCATTTCATATTAGATGATTGTTCCACTTCGTTGGACAGTATAGACTGTACTTGTGCTGTTGTACTTGTACTTGTAGTAGTAGTAGTCGCTTTATAATCTCTATCTTCTTTAGTAAATGATAATGCTGTAGTAGGATTACTGTTACTGTTATTGTTACTGTTACTGTTACTATTCACTATATGAGATTGATGTTGACTATCCATTGAATGTGACCATGTTCTGTATGGTTCAGATTGTAGATACGTTGACGGTGATGTCGGTGTCTCTATCCATTTCCGTTCCTGTTCCTGTTCCTCTCTTCTACGCCTATCATCTACTTCTACCTCCACCAGTTCTTCATTTCTTCTGTTTAATACTGGATAAGGTGGGTCATCTAATCGTGGTATAGGTATATAATCTACAAATCCTCTTGCTTCATAGTCATCATTGGATGGTTGTCGTGAAGACCTCTCATGATGATATGACTGTCCGCCTCGATCACGCTCCTGCTCTTCAGGCCATGATCGATGATAGTTTGGTGTATCCACTGTAGTTGATCTATCCATATCTCGATATGATCTATAATAGCCCGTAGATCTACGGTTATCATAATGACGGTGGCTATAAGATGAAGGTGTATCATAGGAACGATATTGAGGTGATGTAGGTGATGTAGATGATATAGGTGGATAGTGATGAGATCCATAGAATCTTCTATATCGACCATGTCCTCGATGATAAGGTGGCGGATGTTGATTATTATGATGTTGATTACTATTGTTGTTATTGTTGTTATTGTTGTTTGTTGTTGTTGTTGTTGTTGTTGATAGTGTGGTTGATGCTGTTGACGTGGATGTTGATAATGATGGTTATGGTTATGGCTGTGGTTATTATATCTATGAGATCTGTGTGGATAGTTTGAAGTGGGCGATGATATAAATCGATCTACACTTCTACTACGACTACGACTATGATGACGACTACGACTTCTACTACGACTTCTACTAATACTAGGACTACGACTACGACTACGATAATGATGTTGGTTATCGGGTATATATTGTCTATCACGACTACGACTACGACTACTATTACGGCCATAACTGCTATTTATACTTGGACTTCTACTATGGCTTTTACTATGGCTTCTACTACGACTGGTACTACTTCTACTACGACTACCACTTCTACTACGGCTACGGCTAGGACTACGGCCTCTACTACGACTTCTACTACGGCTTTGACCTGGTCGATCATATCTATTTCTTAAAATACCGCCACTACCTCGACGGCGATGATATGGATATGGTTGGTGTTGTTGATGTGGCTGGTGTTGCTGTTGATAGTTGTTATTGTTGCTGTTGTTGTTGGTGTTGTTATGATGTGATTGGTAATTGTGATGTTGATGCTGGTGGTGTTGATTTGAGTAAATAGAAGTATATCGCCGACGGTCCATATTGTTATTGTTATTATTATTGTTATTGTTATTGTTAGATGAAGATGGTGGTGGTGACATGTTTCTATCACCTCGCCTTCTATTTAATGGACGATTTTGGTTACGATAATGAAATAAATCATTGGATGGCTCATATCTACTATTGCTATTACTGCCATTGTTATGACTATAGCTATGGTTATTGTACGTAGAATGTGAAGACCCTGGTGGTGGTCGACGTGTTCTATACGAGTAGTTCATAGAGCTGCCCGTATGTGTTTATTATGACTATTATTTGAACGATAGTGATTTGTACTGGATTGATAATCGTTCATTCCTCTTCTTTCTCCACTATCTCCTCTACTGTTATTTTGTTATAATAGTGTTCATGGTGGTGGTCATCACCTCTGGAGGGAGATCGTCGTCGCCCATGAAATGGTCGATCCATAATGAAAGTGTGAAAAGGAAAGAGAAATGACTAAAAGTGCCGATGGTGTTATTAATAGACATAGATCAATAATAGTAATTAATAGTATAATGAGTGTATTAGTATTTATTAAATAATGGTATTGATTTGTGATTGATGTGTATTATATTATGTTTTGTAATTCATTTTTACACAAATACATAATAATAACAATAATTAAATACTAATAAATAGACGTGTACAATTTAATGAATAAATGTTTAATTCGATTTATATCAAATTCACAACATGCTCAATGAACTTAGTTCATGCGGCGGATAAGCTCGTTGATGTGGTCTTGACGGTTACCGGCATCACCACCTTCGATGAAATGGCGGGCCTTCTTGGCAGTCCATCCACCAGTTGGGTTGGAGAGCTTGAATGGCCACAAGAAGTTGTTGGCCTGCTTGAAGTTTGGACCGCAGGTGAAGATCTCGTGGATCAAATCTTCAACACAGATGATGTTGGAGGAGCCGAGGGTCTGTTCAACAACACGATTGTCGGTGATGGCAATGCGTTGGCCGTTGACCTTACCGTGACCGCGCTTGTAGATCAATTCGCGAACGGACTTAAGGTTTGGCTCGCCATAGGTGACGTATGGCTCGACCAACTTGAGCATGTTGGCGGTGGCCTTGGTCATGCGAAGGAAGACACCGTTGTTGATTTGGCGCAAACGCAAAAGCTGGAGAACCTTGCGTGGCTTGGGGGCCATCTTCATGATACCCTTGATGCGGACGACAAAGACAACCTTGGCCTCAGCTGGGACATAGTAGTTGGAGTCAGTGCGAGCAACACGCTTAAGGCGGATGACTTCACGCTCCTTCTGGCGGTACTCCTTGACGTATTGCTGGGCACGCTTGAAGATATCGCTGCGGACCTTGCGGGCAGCCTATAAAAGCAATTATAGTTGGTTAGTGAGTGTTAAACAAGTATAAATGCTATGCATTAATAGTTGTAAAGTATATAGCATATAGTATATAGCATATAAACACATTGCTTCAGTCCCGAAAGATGGTTAACAGAGCAACATCGCCGTAGCTAGCCGTCCTGAAAAAGAATGTCATCATTGCAATGTGTTTGAATGCTATATATGCTATATGCTTCTACTAATATACAACAAATCATCCATGATATTACTACTTACAATGCGCTTCTTAGCGGCGGCGGCAACCTTGGCAGCGCGGGTCTTCTCGTTGACCTGACGCTTCTTGAGCAAGGTCTCTGGGGCGAGGACCTGCTTGATGGTAGCAGTGGTGGTGCTATAAGAAAGAAAGATAACAGTTCAGTACACGGTAGACACGCAAGCCAGGTAACGCACACACACAGCAGCATAATGCTGGTGGCGGCAAATACGTCGGCGGTAGCCATACAATCATGTATGCTGGATGTATATCATTTGCTTTATATGCAAATAAACACCACAGATTGATGTAGGCCTTCCGAACGAATGCATTTCATTGAAGCAAAAGATGACAGTACATGCTGTCTCTAATTTGCACCAACATATCCCCAGATACACGCATGCAATTAATACAGCGCATCCGGGAGTTTAGATGCACCACTAGTTGCAATCATAACATACAGCCAGTAGACTATAATTGCAACAGTGATGATCAAAAAGCATTTATTTAAAGAAAAGGATGCATTTGGCGTTAGCCGTTGCTATCCTATTCTCAAATCCCGATCAGTCAATAGACAATTGGTACTGTCAATGATCTGACCAGATCGATGGAGATTCACTACTTGCTTTGTTTTACAAAGCAGTAGGCGGTGGAAACAGTGTTTGCGCATACTATTGCTACACAATTGTAGATATAGTATGACGGACACTGTTCACTGGCCGGACGAGCCGCGCACCTATAGCAGAGACGAAAGTGTCCTCTCTTGCTATACAACTGTTAATCAACCATACAACTGTATACTTACGAAGTCATGTCGACAAATGTCCTGTCAATCTTGCGCAACAACAAGCGGTGGCAGCAGGAGTGAATAAGAAAGAGAAGGTACCAGCGGCAGTTCGTCAAACAACGCGCCAATTTTGTAGTATGAAAAAATAAAATAAAATTTTAACAAAAACTATACAGTTTATAGACCCCTGTTGTTATAAATTACAACAACTACTATTACATTATTACCATTATTATTAATATTATTATTAAATACTATTACAATATTACTAGTACCAATTACTATCAAGTATTATTGCTATTATTGTTATTATTAGCCATACGCACATACACACACGCACTTTTTATTAACTCAAAATCATGCGATTTCAATAATGCATTGAAATTAGTATGAAAAAAGACTTAGAACTGCTTCTTCTTCTCGTCTACCGATAGACTGCCTGGTCCTTGGTTGACCAACAATATAAGACCGCCAACAATGCTTAGGATTTGGAAAAAGTCGTATTTGACAAAGTCGTAGTGTGGATGGTCGTTGTCGAAACTCCACCAGTTGTTGATGATAATGTTGAAGATGGATAAGAAGATAACAAGGAAAAAGGCTGACCACTTGGCCTTAAAGCCTACAACGACCATGACACAAGCAACAAAACCGATAACCGAAAAGGCAATACGAAGTGCTGACGTGTCCTCCGACAGAATGAAAGAAAGGAACAAGAAGACAAGGAGAATACGGCCGGCAAGTTGCAAGTAGGTTGCTTTGTCGGTCTCGCTGACGGAAGGTAGACCGGCAAATAGTGTCTTGCGACGAGCAAGCGAATCGGCCAGCAACATAAGCAAGCCACCAATAATCGAAACGCTACGTAGCAAAAAGTGCCATTCAAATACTAGACCATAGCCGAGTGCCTGGATAATGACTGTGGAAAATAGAACGCCCACAGCAACTTCGGTACGCTTCTTTCCGATGGCCATACCACCGGCAATTGTCATAGCCTATAAATTATATCATTATTGTCAAAATGTTATTATCAAGTAGTTAATAAATAGCTAATACAAAATATAAAGCTCGTGTACGTGCGCGTCAATTAATATTTTACGTTTACAACACTGCATCTATATATATGTATGTGCACACACACACACTATAGATTACTATTCCTACAACTATTACTTACAAGAATGTTGTAGATAAGGAACAGGTAGGCAATGAAACTAGGCATACCCTGAGTATAGATAAGATAGTTTAGCTGACTTGTCCACTGGAATACAAGACGGAGCGCATCTTCGAAAAAGGTCACCACCAGTAGGAATCGACCAATAACTGGAATATGTGGCTTCAATGGAGAAGCAATTTTGTCAAGCACATCTTCAAATGCAGAGGTATAATCTTTAATCTGTTCCATGATGGAAATAGTTAATGTGTGTGTATCAATCAATAAAGAAACAACTGCGAGAAGTAACAACTACCAACGTATCAGCCGAGTCTTGTTCTATTTAATTCACAGACAGATCAAAGGGAATCGGTGTCTAGAAGATATTAGCCAATCAAACAGTGTAAGGTGTCAATTACGGCCAATGATGAAGGATACCTATCCACCCATACAAATAGATATACAATCCTCCTTTGTAATTTAGTACTTATTGTTACCAAACTTTTTTGTACCAAACAACCACTACTGACTATTAGATGTTGTTTGTTTTATTGTTTATTCTATTTATATTTATTTATTTATATTATTATAAGGTTTTTTTTACCAATGTTATCTATTTCAGTGCTGTGACTTTTGTGATTGATATAGCTAAAGTGGATGCAAAGCCATATTAAATATGTCGTGCTATTAAAGTTGGGGCTAATAAAGAACAAGGAGAACAAAAAATTAAACTCCACTATCATAAATTTACTAAATCTGAACAGTAAACCAATGAAAGATATTGACAGCTTTTTAGACAAAATAAACAATAAATCTATAAATGAATATTGTAGTATAGTTGAGCTATTGGTTAAACTTTTAATCAAGCATAAATTAAATGCGTATTAATAGAGAAATAAAGTTGTTTGATGCCGCACCATTTGGCTTTGTATACACCAAGTTTTGGTAGCAGTCTTGGGCTATTTAGCTATTTGGCTAATAAGCTATTATACTACTGACCCACGTGAATGTAATTGGGTCTATCCAACTATACAAACTTGTCTACGCAAGTTTACTGCAATAAGCACGTGATTCCATTTTCTAAAAAATGCTACGTTATGTTATGTACCGATTACGATGTCACTGTCATTACCAGCTTGCGGTTTAAGTAAATAAATTAAACAATGATTTTAGTACAAACAGAATAATGATTAGTATATTCCACTTTAGCGATTGATTGATCAGTTTTTATTTTATTTTTAGAAATTGACCATAAAGTAATAATTGTAAAACATGCTGGCTAAATTGCACAATATTAATAAAATTAAAGACATTAAAACAAAATCAAAAATGGCTAATGTTATAAGCTGTAATTTTCCTGGTTTGTATATAGTATACATTCATTAAATAATCAATAAATACAGCTTGTATATCCTCTTCTCTTCCTTTTAGTCATTATATATTGGACATCAATGATTCTAACAAATATAACGTCTTTATTTTATTTTGTCAATCTACATGGTATAGAAGTACTTTAAATCGTAATACAAAGCTATGTGAAAGTAGTTCATGCTGTAACCTCTCACAATGCAACAAATCAATGGTTGTTGGTCTAGAAATATCAATTACTCTTTCCATACATCATAATTTTTGTTGTATTAACATTTTACTATAGCTAACACGTTACGGTAACCATTCTGTAGCATCGTAGGATGCCCAGTTTCGTTCATATTCCATTATAGCACTATATTTTTTGTTGTCATTATTAATATTACCATCCAATAATTTATCTCTTTGTTTCATTGCTTACCCCAATCCAGAGTCGGCATTACCGATAAATAAACTAGTGGCATCATCTGGCGTAAAAGAAATGCCTCCAATTTCACCAAACATATCGATAACTTGCGATCGATTCCATGTTCTTGTTTCAATGATATGTACAAAATCAGCCGGTTCTAACATTATAAATTAGATTATAATAAACTAGAAAGCGATGTATTAACATTACAATACCATACTTACCTGCCATAGCTAGAAATGCGCCATCATCTGAAAATCGAAGAGATCGAATAGCACCCATGTATCCGCTTAGCACGGCAAAGGAATCCGACAATTTACGCACATCATATAATCTAAAGTATGAATTAGAACTAGCAACTATTATAATTATGTATATATTAATTACCGAGTAGTTTTATCTATTATTATTATTGTTGTTGTTGTTGTTAGTATTATATATTTGCAAATATATTTGTAATTATAGCCACTTACCTTGATTTCCAGTCGCAATCACTAGTCCATTTGGACTCCAACTACATGCAAATGAATAGTCTATATGTCCTATTAATTTGCTGACACCTAGTAATCTACCCGTTAGTAACAATGCTTAACTCAATTGTCATTACGGTTATTTACGTTGACCGGATTTTGCATCAATAATTAAACCATCCAAATCATCACCAACTACACAAAATAAACGAGTATCGGGACTTTGAGCAATACACTAATTGATAAATTCAATCATTTACAATAAGTATTCAAATCATTTAAAATACATATAAATTAATAATTACATTGGCATCCCATGAAAATGTAAATGTTGATAAAATATTTCGAGTTGCCATATCGATTATACGTACATTCTTATCATTACTTGCCACTAATGCTGCAATATTTAACAATAAAACAGATTAACACGAATATTTACACTTGTTTAGTAACCCACTGCCCGATCTTTGTCGTATAATATCAACATAGTTGGTGATGCTATTCTCTGCCGGAACGATAGCATTGTAACGCTTTTGACTATCCATATTATCGCTATCCATATCCAATGGCTCCCAATAGTAGTCACCGCTCCATCCTATAAATACATAAATGGGTCAACTGGCCATGTAATAATAAATAAAGATAATTACCGCCTACAAACATAAAGCCATACTTGCAGCACAGTGATGTAATGTCATGGGTAGATATAAATCGCCCATTCGATGGGTATTTGGCTGTGGAGGTGGTTGACGGGGCGAGCCCAATGGATTCCAACGACATACCTTGTTAACAGCTAATTGTCCACAATACTTATTAATAAACAAGTAAGTAGATAAAGCAACTTACCGCTATAAAATACATCATTTTTACTCGTAGCCCATAAATGGTTACGCAACTGAAAGTGTGGAGCCATACATCTTTCTGTCAAGTCTGAATATCGAAATTTATAAAATTCACCATCGGTTTCTACTGTAGAAATCTCCTATTTGATTTTTATGCTTAATAACATTCTTCTGTCTACCAATCTATTTATACACCACCTACATCTTTGATTGTACTATCGGGTATGTGTAAACCTCTAAAGTTTTCAAATGTAGCCACTCTAATGATTCACCAATAAATGACCAAGTCTAACCGTTTCCTATTACAACTAATTACCGATTATCACGGAAATCCTGGCGACCCATTGGCAAACTGGACCAATCAATACCTTGCTAGAGTATCAATTCATGTATTAGCCGTTGAATATGTCATTTATTCAGTCTATTTACAATGTCAATACCACGTGCTACATCATCTTGCGTCACTCTGAATTTCTAATTTTCAACAATATATCAACACCAGTATACGTATAAATAGATAAATAATTACTTTGTTACGTGGTATACCATTTGAATCTGAATCTTGAGCAATTATTTAAGATAAACTACTATTTTATATAGTGACAGCCATAACACTTACCGTATTCTTCTTCATTATCCATCATATGCTCTTCCATATCATCCAAAGTATCCTCTTCATCTTCCGTTGACTCTTCTTCTGCGCTATCCAGTGTATACCCTTCATACGGTCCTACAGGATAAAGCAATTCCTGGTCGAAATCTTCATCCATACTGTGCCAGCAATCAGGCGTGAACCACTTTAGAATTGAAAGCTAACAATGAGCTATCGTTAAAGTAATGGTAAAGCAGCTATAGTTGTTTCTTTTGTACAGAATATAACTAGTAAGTTGTTCAGAATAACCAAATAAAGAGAAAAGTATAGTTTGCCGTATATAGTTTGAATTATAAGATGAAATACTTATTAGTATGCGAATTCAAGCTATTAAAAGAAATAAGCGACTGTTTAAGAGCTATTACAACGCCCTTATTGTACGTTACAATAGTTGCATCAATATACTAGCCTATGTTCAAATAAAAGGATAACAAGACTAATTGTACTGTTTATAGAAATTATACTATATATTTAAAATAATTCACTCTACAACAACAAATATATAATAGACAATATATAAAAAGTGCTTTAAAATATAGCTCATAGTTACAGTTTCAGTATCCATAAAATATAAACAATTAAATAGTATTATACATGTTAGTTACATTAGTTATATCAAAATATAACACAAAATAGTATTATTTATTTTGTTATACCAATTATAGTAATAGCCATTCAGTACCATTCTATATCTTTCTTAGCACTATTACTTTTATTAACAATACTCTTATGTTGACGTCGGAGCAGTGCCGCCTATGGGTTTGGTTGGAACAGTCTCAATTGGATTAACAGTTATGGACAGGAACCACATAGAAACAAGCTGCAAGGTAGCCATGGCAAATAGAAAGTGCACACGTCGTTTACGTTGTGGATTCAACACGGTTGATGGTGTATTTGACGAGTCAGGCAGTACAATGTATCGCAATGACCGTAATAAAAAGAACCCAATTGCCATACACGTATAAGCAAAGGCAATCCACATACCACGACCGGGAAAGATAAATTGGATCAAAACCGTAAATATCACACTATTCTCGAATAAGTCAATAATAAGTGACAATCTACATTACTACTTACCCAACAAATTTATAACCACAATAAGCAACCAAATCCAAAAACTGAATATCCGTTGTAATGTTCAAAAGATAACAGCCAAGTTTAAGTAATCCCACTTCAAGTGCTACCAATCCAATAGCCGTTGTTGCCGTCAACCCCAATATACTTGGGTCGAATCTAATAATTAATACATAATTAGATTAGACTAGTTATAACACTGCTATCCAATACTTACTTATCCTCACGGCCTACAACAATACCGACCAATAGAACATACGTAACAAATGCCATAACTAGATGCCATTATTTATAAATAAAACGTCTATTAATTATATCAATAATAGACTACTTACCTGGAATATACATATCAGGTGCGTTAATATCTTCCCGTGGCAGTTTGTATCCCTCCATCTGGCCATTTTCTTCGGATCTACGCGCCATTCTTGACCACGGCTATTCCATCCGTTAGTAGTTATTTATTTAATGTCTTACAACCTACCTTATGCCGGAAGGGGAATAATAAAATAGCCAACTTATAGATAACATACGTATTACTAACGGCAAAATAGTATTTTAAACTAGATACTGGAATAAATCGATCAAACTATAATAATAGCATGGGTGTTATTAATACATTATATTTAATTATTATACTATATCTGCACTTATTACTTACATTTTTTTGTACGTAGTCGTTACCAGCTAACACGGCTGATCGACCAAATTGCATGCCTAGTTGTCCGGCCATGCCCAAATCATTAACAGACATCATATTGCCAAATTGATCAGTAAAACCACCAGATTGACTTGCATTATATGGAAATCCGTTAGAAGGCGCACCATACTGCCCATGCTGCTGTTGGTGTTGCTGCTGGTGTTGGTGTGGTGGCTGACCATAAGGTAGTTGCGACGGTTGTCCATAGCCCGGCTGTTGTTGTTGTTGCTGTGACGGTAATGGTGGTTGGCCATAGCCTATAGGTGGCGATACACTTGATTCTGGTAGTGATACTGGTGGATGCGTTGGATGTGGATGTTGTAGCGGTGGTGGCGTTTGTCGATAGTCATTGTGTCGGTCAGGGTCGCCACCCGACGATGACGCAGGATAATGACCACCGCCGCCATGAGCTGAAGAATACGGATTCATAGCAATCTAGCACTCAGTTATAAATCTACTTCAACATTATTAAGTATCAAAGTACTTACCGTATGTGAATAAGGCGAATGAATAGAAACAAGAATACTATTAGAAAGAAATGCTGTAACTACAGATTCTAACGCTATTGTCACTATTATGGATATTGCCAACTATTGTTATTGACAACGTGTCTTTTGTTTTCTCGTCTTTTTATTCTTTTTGTCCCACTAATGTCTATATGATGGATACAGATATACCAGAAAATATTATACTAAACGAACATCCTTTTGGACCGGATGCGCTTCACTGGTCAAACGACCACCAACTACTTGTAGTTACTAGGAGTACATTGTTTATTCTGGTGGGTGTTGTCCAGTTGGATATCGCTTCAATTTATCAATAAACGGATATGATTAGACACCTAATGAAGGCCGTCAACAAATGGGAAGGCCGTCTTTCCATCAAACAATCATACGTAGAGATATTACGGAAGTGACAGGTGTAGCTGTTGAAGAACAGAGAAAGATGGAAATTATGATATCAGAAGGTATACATGTTTAAATGTTACGTTAGTATTAATCAATGTGTAGAAATGATATTAAGACCGCGTGGATTTCATCAAGTTCAATGGTCACCCATAGGATGTTCATCTTATGAAGGGTAGTTTACTATTAATAGTGATATTGTTGTTGTATTAATTAAATATTAGATGTTTGATTACGGCAATTGCCGATACAGGAAGAAAGATTATTATTTACGCACCACAGCAACATCCAGCTACCTTTTCATGGTATGAGGTGAGCTATGTTAAATAATACAAGTAGACAACTACTTATAATGGCTAGTTATTGGTATTTCCTATAAATACTAAACTGGCTCATTTACAAGCTACAGGTAATAATGAGCACATGGCTAGTAGTTGGTCAATTTATTTAAACTATTATTAGCTTTGGCCTGGTCAGAACAAATTGTTAGAAATAATAAAATACCTGCTTGTCTGGCTGTTGGATATCAAACAGGACAGATAGAGCTATGGGCGTAGGTTATGAATTGTATTTAATCTACTAGCTAATTAATCTATGCAGTTGGTTTAAGAGAACCCAGCAGTTGGCTGTATCTGTAATGATCGAACAGGCCCATACTACATGGGTATCATTAATGGCTTGGTCACCGTGGATCCATACGGACCAACAAGGTATTGTACAAGCATTACATCACCTTATTAATATAGCAAGCTAAGCTGCATCGATAGAGATGGCCTATTTGGCGACAGCCTGTGCCATGGGCAGTGTTACAATTTGGAAAGTGACAATCTCTTTATTAAAAACACTGGATGATATTCCAGAAATTAAGGTAGAACTTGTTGAAAAAATATTAACCGCTGATGGACGTCCATGTACAGTATTGAAATGGTGCAGTAGACTAGCCACTCGTGCTACTCGCACTTATCAACAACTGGCTATTGCTAAAAGTACGATGCTTTATGTATGGCAATCAGATCAATCATCATCGTCATCGTCATCATCATCATCGCTACTATCTCATTTAATTGAAGGCACCATGCCTATTACTGGTAAATAATCATATGTGTAATAGAGTAGGCTGTAATTATCTAACTATCCATAATGATATTTACGTCATTGAATTGTTATAGCAATTACATGGATGTCAGATACAATGTTAAAGGTTATTTCAATGGATCTTGAATGCATCGAGGTCATTCAGCTACAACCATCAACTATTATGGTAGATACACAGGCTTCTAGTCAATTGACGCAGCGAATAATGAAGCTGCTATCTCATCATATTAATACATTTCGTGAAGAAGAAGAGGATAGTGCGCAGAATAGTCGTGGAGGCATTGGTGATGCCGGTCAGACCAATACAGCTGCTCTTAGTAATCGATTCAATATAATTGAGCCACGTGTCCATGGACTAGTTACTACATATCATAGTATATATACTACCGTAATTTATTTGTAAGCATTGTAAATGCTGTAAATAATGCTATTAACATTTAATGGTTACTGTAGTGGGGTGCGGCCCATGAGGCTTAATTATGGCCTACTTAATGAAGAGCTATTGCATGTAGGATTGTTTCTATCTAATTCTCCTTGGTCATCTGAATTTGCCGACTTGCAAGCTCAAGCGATACAACACTTGCCCATCGGTATGTAATAGTATTAATATTGTGGTTATTTAATTAATATAATTTATCGACATTAGATATATCACCATCAATGCGTTATTGGGATCTATTAGATCAGTGTATTTATGGAGTGGATGAAGAACCGCAAGATCCATCATTAACACTGGCTCCAATATTAAAAGCTTTTGTTTTATTAAAACAACAAATTGGTCAATCTAATGCAAAAAGGTAATTTACCATTTTACGATATTAGTATTGTTTAACACAATTGTCCATCTATTTAGTAATAATAATAAGAATGCAAATGACTTTTGGTGTCAATCATCAATAGCCCAGCGTGATTTGTATTATTTGATTCATTGTATCATGGCAAGTATTTGTTTATAGATATTATTTACTATTATAATACTTATAATATACATACAACATATATATATAGTCTCAAACACAACATCACAACTGGACTTTATCCATATTAAAGGATACTAAAACAATTATGAGGCTATGCAAGCACATCTTTTTTCACAACATCTATACAATTTACTCCAGTTTATTACACACCATCCCAGCTAGACACTCTTTTATTGTCAAATGGTAATATGCCAAAATACAGTATAAACACTTCTAATCTATTTTATTAGAATCAATGCTGGTTTGCCATTTACTTTTAGCATCAGCCAAATTCATATCAAGTGCCCATCAATCATTATTCACTGCGCTAGCCAATGCACTAAAAACTCGTTTAATTTCTCTAAAGCTATGGGCAGCCATAGAAAACACTGTAGAGTGTTGTCCCGTTTGCAAAGATACAATTCTATCCAATCTTTATCCGTTGGGAGTGTCCACGAGGCCATCGATGGAGTAAGATGATGCATACTTACAATCATTATGCTAATTAATGTTTTATTTAACAGATCGTTGTACGGTCACTTTACAGATACCACAGCTTTCTCATTCTTTGCGTACATGCGTAACTTGTCAAGCTAAAACTATAGCGCCTAGCTGGCTATCTTTAAATAGCAATGCAAACAATACAAACAATACAAACAATACAAATAAGTCGTCTTCTTTACTTATTGATGGTATTATAGAACAGTTGGCACCCGCTTGTATTTACTGCGGATCGTCTTTCTACAGCGTTCTTGCACATGAATAAAACATTGACATTTAACAGCTATCTATCGGCTATCCATCATATATAGGCAGTAATACATGCGATTTTGCTTTATTTACTTCAAATTAACCGGTAATAGTTTTAACAGATCCAACGACCGTTAGGGTCAACAATGAAATCATAGAAAGAGCAGAGATACCGGCACCAATAAATCTGCCCTGAGGACCTTTAGACTGGTAGCCTTTGGCGTAAACAACACGGCCGCCCTATTATTAAATATCAAGATTAATTAATGTAATACTTTACGCTGTATGTATTGCTTACTGTATAAAGGAAGCCAATGGATGCAGCGACCGTTGGATAGAAGATACCACTTAGAAGTAACAATACCAAGTAGGCAGGGATTTGTTCGCTCAAATTCAAATGACTGCGCATTACATTGTTAAACGCGATCCAATCTTTTTCGCTAATAGTCACAGTGGCATTGAAGCGTTAGTCACAGTCACTGCAACGTAGAATAAAGCAATACCTTAGTTTCTGAGCATAAATGCCTGAGCCCATATCTGGATATTGTACCTTATACTTCTTGCGAGCAATGCCTACCGAAAATCCTAGTCCTACATAGACAAAGATGGTAGAAGCTGCTGCCAAGGCAACCTAATAGCAGTGGCAGAAACACAAGCGTTAGTTTATCAAAGTGCTATTATTTCATTTGGTCATTACATAGGCAAATTCCTTTGGAATGACAATAGTCATGACGACGATAGCTGTGAAGAATGGTAGTAGAACCAAATAGAAAACAAGACGATGATAATTGCAAACTGTTTTAGACGTGAGCAGTTTATTTATTTAAACAATCCAAGGAACAATGTGGAACGTGAGAGAATCTAAATATTTGATTAGTAAGTGCCAGTCTACGAAACGGAGGAGCCCAGTCAGCTAGACAATTCTGCGTTATAGCAAACAACCAAGTTTGTGGTGAATATTTGACTAATCATGCATTAATCCTCGGCGTTTTGTAATAATATCCGAACTAATCACACATCAATCCTCGGCATTATCCCATCTCGTAAACCCGAACATTTACTACTATTGTAGTTCGTGTAACAAGTTCTATGACTATGGCTTTTATAAACCTACTTGCATCTATGGTTTATCAGCAATCACCTGCGGTGAATGTTTGCCCTGATGTAACTTGCATCGGATCTTGGCAATTTTGGTGTGTGCACTTGTAATAAATAACAGTGTTAGACAAATCAAATATCACAGATTTCTATGACATTGAACAACTGAACATTTTATGACATTGATAGAGACAAGGATTGGCAAGTTGTTACATCATATATAATTTATGATCGATACAGTGTAAACTATAGGCACTACACTGCTCATAAAGATCATAACATATGGCAAAAGTATCTCATTCTATAATAACACAATAATTAGCATAATATAAGAAAGAAGGACTTGTTGAGTTCTAGCTTACAGCCAAGTATCCAATATATATATAGATAGGAAAATACAACATATAAGAGATGGAAATGTAAATAAATTCAGAGGTAAAATAATGTACTGCAATGACAATTGAATTCAAAAATATTAACTTGATTATCGACAAATGTAATGCATCATTTATGAAGTCGTAATATTTTACACATGCAATTATCTGCTTCTTATTACACCATTGTTTTACTGATGACATTGTTCTATAGTTGTATTTCATTTTACGCGACTGTTTTTATTCTTTGTTTTGTTCTATCACTTGAACAATTCTCTCATTTGTATTTCAATTTGTTCATAATCTTTATATGTACAATGCCATTCGATTTATGGCTTGTATATATCATTTCATTTACTAATTAAATAAAAATAACCTTTTTTGTAAGCATTAAACATTATTAAACATTCAGTATGATTTAGTGATCAAATGACTACGTTTAATAGCATTCAATTTATTGAACATGATGGTGAGTGGTAAATGACATCGGCGCTTAAACTATTTATTATTATAGATTTATTATCCAGTATGCATCTATACTCTATCCACCTATATCAACAATGTATTTCTATACCATTGTATATTATTTTGTAACATACTGAATCCACTATATTGTTATAGGTTTCAATCACATATAACTCGCTAAATAGATGAGGCGAATCCGAGCACATCGCTATTATAGTTTATAAAACACCGGAAATCGTTGGCCAATCCATTGCGGTGTCGAGGCTCAAAGGCGGTTAAGAAAACCGGTAATTCGCGTAGCACAATCTCTTGTATCTTCCAGCCTAGTAGCGAATAACCGTGAGCATTAGCCATGAACAAGAATATTGGCTAAACTTGCCTGTATTAACAATGTATTTTGTTTGTTCATTGGCAAGTGTACGGGCGGTTAAACCTATCTTGGTAAAACAGCTCTCGTTCAAAAAGGGCGGATCAACGACAACAACGGCGGCACTACCACGCAAGTGTTCATTCTCTGTAAATGGCGCCAACGGTTCATTATAATCATAGTAGCAAAATTCATTTTTAAAGACGGCAAATCGCTCATCATACTCTAATAACAATAAGGGGTTGGAAACACGTAGTTTCTGCCCATTTGTGTGCAGGTGCGTTTGTGTACACCGGTTGATATTTTAGATATACATTGTTGTACACCAATACTTACTTTAAGCATAATAAATACACTAGGTGCACTAATGCAAACAATCAACTGGCCATCTCCTGCTTGTTTAACTGCTTCCTGGGCTAGTTTCCGTGCTGTATCATCGTCATACTACCATGTCCGTAAGTGTCTTTGTCTATGCACCGTTAGATTGATTCATGATATTACTTACCCAGAACTGACTAAGCTGTCAAGCATATTAATACAAAATTATTTATTATTAAAAATACACCATCGTGTGGCCCGCCTACCTGCCAATCCTCTTTAAATAGCTCTATTGAAAATAAAGGGTCATCACCGGTGTTACCTTCGCCACCTTCCGTAGTAACTTCGTCAAAACGTTTGGTCGCTGCTTCTTTCAACAAGGTAAATCTCTCTTCATGCTCTTGTTCCTCGACGAGAAATTCCTTCAAAGCGGCCAAGGCATGCGAAGATAGTTGAACGGGCTCGTCGTCACTGTTGTAATTCATGGTGATAGCTATTGAGGCCGAAACGAGTATGTACGACAAGAGAAAAAAAGAAAATGGTAAAGGTATTTTATTTCATTTTTGTTTCATCGTGGTTTAGCCGTAATTCGACTGGACTGTAGGAGCTATTATACTTTTGCTCCTGTATTTTTATTTATCCATTTCACCCTTCAACACTTTTAAATACAGTTAAACATTCATTCATCACCATAACATGTATAATATTGCATCCAATATTATTTAATTCATGTGTAATTATCGATACAATAGTGTAATTAATTAGTTATCTTTATTATTGCTTTAATATATACATTGTCATTTAGATATTGATTGTTCAAAATGCCATTTATTTAATCAGATTGACTATAGTAAGAAGTGGCAATTTAATAAACAATATTTATAATAATTATATTAATATTGATCTTACATCACAAATATGCCCAAAATATAATATACCATTCAGATGCAATAATCCATGTTGTACATAGATGTAACAACAATTAATGCGTAATGACATGGAATTACAATCATATGGCTTCTATTAATATTTGATCAATTTTTCTACACATGGCCAACAATAATAATTGACCTCAAATATCTTAATGAAATCAAATAGTATGTTACATTATTTATTTAAATGTTTAAAATAGCAGCTACTAATACAATGTTCTATTACATTCAATTCTACTTTATGGAAATAATAATGATATTATATTATATTAATATTTATTGTGAATGATTATTTAAACACAAATTAATTAATCAACTCGTCAACTATTTAAATCACTACAATTGATTGCGTAAAATGAATTGCTGCTTTGGGGATTTCAGATGTAGGAGACAAAGTACAGCTCAGCCAGGTTGTATTTTGCAATACTCATCCAAGTATTATACATCTTTATTATAGATAATAAAACAGTTATTTAGCCAAAATAATGTTTATTTATTATTTAATCGTCTTGAAATGTGTCCTTTTCGGATAAAATCTGTTCAAGTTCATCAATTTGTTTTGGTACTCGTTCGGATAGCACGATAGGACTATGTTGACCGACTAGAATATCGTCCTCGATACGGATACCAATACCGCGGTATGGTTCGGGATATTTTTGTGAATCAGGTACGTAGATTCCCGGTTCTACACATGGTTTGTTATACTATGTTATAAATTATAATTAATTACCTATTGTTACTACAGTGCCAGCCTTTAGAGGTACAGATCGACTCATCACAAATGTATCATGAACGTCCAGCCCAAGATAATGTCCCACATGATGTGGATAGAGTATATTTTCAATATCCTATTAAGTGGGTGAATACAGCAGTTGGATGAATTTCAACATACACATACATAAATATTTGGCGACCATCCAAGTTTAGCCAATTCCTCTTTTAATGTCATGACTGACTGACGATGAATTGCATTAAGTGATATGTTATTCTCCTCAGTGCACATCTAATGCTACTTATTAGCATTCATTTTAAGTAATTAAAGAATACTAACCTCAATGCAAACTTTTTGTACATTTAAAATAGCTTGATAGAGTTGTCGTTGTGACTCAGTAAATTTACCATTGACTGGCCAGGTACGCGTTACATCGCTAGCATAGCCATGATATTCCTATAATTACTAGTAAATACTAAATATTTTACTACAAAATAAATTACACTGCCTGCGTCCATCAATACCAAGTCTCCCGATCTATTCATTAAATTATTAGTTGTCTATAGTTATTGCATGCTATACCACTTACCGAAGTAACATGTCATTTTGGACATAGTGCATCGTTAAAGCATTCCGTCCACCTGCTACTACTGGCACGTAGGCTTGACGTTCTGCACCGCGCCGTCGACATTCGAAATCCATACGTGCATCAAGCTCACGTTCCAGCATACCAGGTTGTGTCGATCGAATCACCTAATGTTTCTTAAGTCTAAATGTAGCATCCCATTAATGATGACTTACTTGTCGAAATGCCTCGCCTGTAATATCACCTGCCCGTTGCATTAAACTGATTTCTGCTGGTGATTTGATCTGTCGCATTTGATGTAAAATGGATGCTAATGGATATTGTTTTGCTATCCAAATACAATTAATACGTATTTACTACGCTTTCCACATTTACCTGATGCTTTGTGCCGTTGACGAAATACATTGTCTCCAAACAAATTAGTATCTTTCGGTAGATCATAATAAACCGAATTAAATTGTGCTAAAATCTTAGGAAACTCTAAGGCAAATAAACTAGAATCTATCGCCTGCCAAAAATTAGTACTAATTGCTATTATTTACGCAACCTACTTCATCGGCACCAAATATTTGTCGTGCTCCTTCAAGTCCTGTACGAGGTCCATCCCATAGCTCGGCATGTTCATCGCGCGGTCGAACAAACATTCGAAACCGCTCTATCGGATTATGCTGATGTACTCCAATCTTTTCTAAATCGCCATCAATTAGTATATAATTGCCGTTGTATTTTATTAAATTACCCAACACAGCCACTGCATCGGGCTCATTAAAACCTATGCCACACTATATAAGACTATATTCCAACAGTAGCTACTTAACATTACCCGTAAGATAGAATAAATCACTGCTTTGTCGGAATGGATAACTAAATCAATTGTAGGTATTAGTGCTATAAATAATCGTAACATTGTAATGAATCTAATCTTACAAAACATTACAACTAGCATAGCGTGTACGATAGCCAGGAATAATAACAGCTGAATTTACTGGTAATTTGGCAAATAATCGTGCTCTTCTATCCTCATACTCTTCTTTAGTAATCCCAGGAGTGACTATATATAATCGTTTAGATGATAGATCAAACATAACCTACATCTTACTTTCTCCAACATGCATTAAATGTGGATGTGTTTCTGGTAGTGGTTGACCGGCTTTTGTCGTTGACATACGTCTTAAATTCGCTATATCGCTTAATTTCATAATCCCATTTACAAGTCGGATATTTGAGCTGTGCCGTGCTAAAACATTATTAATAGCAACGGAGTATGCTAAATATGACATTGATAGCTATATTACTATCTCTACACACGTATATATATATATTGTTCGTGATCTTACCACGTCGGCTGTGTACTTGTATGAATTGCCGGTGAAGTCGACTAAAAGCACAAGACAAAACAGCACCACCTCTATTTGCCATATTGATTAGTATTATTATTGTCCAATAAAGCAAATACCAAATTCAACAAAAAATAACGAATAATGAACATTTTAGTAAATTCATTATAATGCAGTACGCATCCAATCAAGTTACACTAATTGAAAACGGACTTTTGTTAACCAATGAAATACGTAGTCTTTTTGTTCAAGTTACTGTCTATTAGCATTATTCCTACGACTTTACCAACTATTTATTCTATTTATTGCTGTTTATAAGTTTTTTCTGTTAAATAACATGGAGTCTTGGACCACTAAACCAGTATTGGTTATTCATGGAGGTGCAGGCACCATTCTACGTAAACGCTTCCCACCAGAACGACAGGCCGAGTTTAAAAATGCACTCTTGGCTTCGTTACAAGCTGGGATGGCTGTATTGTCGTCGGGAGGTTCGGCACTGTCTGCGGTAGAAGCGGCAGTTATGTCTATGGAAGGTTAGTTTACTGGAAATAATACACTTTAATAATAAACAGTATTAAATACCAGATTGCCCGTTATTTAATTGTGGTAAAGGTTCTGTATTTACTATTGGTGGTAAGGTAAGCGATGGTGTATACATCGATATTGGTTCTAACCATTTGTCACAACAATAGAACGAAATGGAGGCATGTATTGCGGATGGAAGGACAGGAATGGCAGGTTCGGCGACATTAATCCATCGTGTACGCAATCCAATTAGTCTGGCTCGAGAAGTTCTACTGAATTCACCTCACTTTTCCTTGGTGGCGATGCAGCCGAGGAATTTGCGGCAAAGCAGAAACTACCACTGGTTAAACCTAACTATTTCTGGACACCATTGCGTTGGCGTCAGCATGTTGAAGACCACGACAAAGAGTTAAATAGCAGCCAGCAATCAGTGAATGGAAAAACAGCCATTGATTATTCCAATGAAATCAATATTATTGATAGTAATGATGATGCTGATGATGATTTTGTCGTCGTAGATTGGAATAAGAATGGTCGCGCTGACTATGAAGCAGCCCCTCAAGGAACAGTAGGTGCAGTTGCGCTAGATGGACTAGGCAATATTGCTGCAGCCACATCAACAGGCGGACGAAATAATAAATGGGATGGACGAATTGGCGATACACCTATCTTGGGCGCAGGAAGCTATGCGCCTATCGGTAATCAATGCGGGATAAGCTGTACAGGAAATGGAGAGGTAAATTTATAGCCTATAGAGTAGATTAGTGTTGTTAACTGTGTTTTAGTATTTTATAAAGTATGCGGTTGGGCATGATGTGTTTGCTCGTATGAAATACTGCAATGAAAATATACAAGTAGCAGCAAAGACAGTAGTGGACGAACTATTTAAAGTTGATGGTGCCGGTGGCTTAATTGCCATCGATAGTGAAGGCAATTGTAAGTTTTTAAATTTGTATTTGTATCAGGCTGTAAATAACGCACTATTTTAGTTACTATGCGTTTAATACGCCCGGAATGTACAGAGGCTATGCCCGTCACGGAGAAGAGCCACAAGCATTCATATTTCCAGAAGATGAGCAGACAGGTTAATGTCGTATATAATAAACATGTTATGCAGTCATTGTAATATTGTTTAAATCAAATCAATGTGGTATTAAATTTACAGTTGTATTCGTTATGTAAAAGGTTAGGATCATACACGAGAATATAATAAAGCTATACTATGATAATGTATGTAATATGTTAAAATGTAATCGTTGCCATAGAGGCACGTGCGTTATTTGCAGATGGCGAACCACACTCTTTAGATGATGTCGATGCAATAGAGTGCTTCCCTGTAGTAATTGCAAATATAGTGGGAATCACCAAATGAATGGTATGTACTGCCACCACTGCTACCGTAAGAAATAGATCGGGCGAGAAGGGTGGTCCATCCCATAGAAATCCAATGGCAAAGCCGCCTAAACAGAATGCCAGAGCAAGCGAGAGTGTCGTCACTTCCCAGTGAATGAATTTTGGCATATGGGCACGTATTGCTGCATTGGTCATGTCGGACCCAGAGCTTGCGTTTCCGTAGGCCAGTCGCCATGTAACAATGATGGCTATTAAAAAGTAGAACATGCCAAAAACGAAAAAGGGTGCCAATTCGGTACCGCCGCTACAATTACCATATACAACCGGAAAGACTGAGTAGCGTCTTGTAATGATCTGAATACCAAACGCTGGACAGAAATGAGCCAAGGCTGCATAAAGCCAAAGACGAAACAGATAGTGCTTGGTAAACCAGTGGCTTCGCTGGAACGACCAATCTGCTTGAACAAGATGATCGGACGTAACGCGACTGGCCGACTGTGGCGCATCTGAGTCTAGCCATAATTGTCGCGAATCCACCATACGCGATAGAATGGAACGAGATGGTCCTTGCGACACGATGGTATTTCCCGTCAGTAAGGTGACGGTCTTGACGTTTGCGTTCTAGTTCGCTGTAATTCACGCTGCGTAGGAATGGTAATCGATAGTGATGTGACTTGGCGTTGATGGCTTCTTACACCCGCTGACGGAGATGGTGCCGGTGGCTCTGGTGGCTCTGGCACAGTTTCTTCGGCAATGGTACAAGTTTCTGGATCTATCTCGATGATATCCTCTTCGATATCTGGCGCATCCCATTTGTGCATCCAATCTAGAAATTGTTTACCAGTATTCATTCGCATGCCATTAATGGCTTCGTCTGCTTCACGCTTTACTGCCTCATCACGCATTAACCAGCACATGCGTAGCACACTGATAACCAATCCAAGTAGCCAGGCCGGTGCAATTACCGAGTAAGACCAGTAAATAGCAGTGCATGGAAATTGTCGTGGCATATACTCGCGCACCAGCTGTGCGGCTACAAGTAAAGCACCAGTTACTGCCGGGATAGAGGCAAATGCAATTGAGCGTAGACGCAATACTGGTGGCTTTTGCTGCCAATAAATGTGGATAACAATAGCCACTATAGTAGTTAAGGTGATATAAGCAAGTAGAGTTATTAGAATTGTTAATGCCTGATACGGCTCAAGAAAAGACATGGCACTAATTTAGAGAATATTGAATAAACGATGTTGACAGTAGTATATGTATGTATGTATGTAATAGCTTGACTGCGACTGTTCTATTGATAGAGGCGAATGTGGCAAAGCTAGCTGGCTATTAGTTTAGTAAATATAAAGTGCTTAAATTCAGCTTTGCTATTGTGCCACAAGTGTTGTCAGGCGGTGATATTTATCTAAAGGTCCGACTTTTAATTACAATAATTAGACTAAAAGTGATGGTATATACGAAAATACGACTAGTTGCTTAAACACAAACTTTGATCTCGACTATTAACAAGACATAAGGTAATGAGTGATAAATAGAGAATCAAAGATTATGTAGGCTAGCTAGGTGTTGGAAAGAGAGGCGCTGGCAAAAAACAATGGCTCATTGAGCTATTGATGCATGATCAAGGCGACACGCGGAAAACTGGTTTACTGCTGTATCGATACGGAAGGCAATGCCGATTGAGAAATAGGCTATAATAAAAAATGACACTTTTAGATTGTGCACATTGTGGATTATCAAAAAGCGCTATAGTTACATGGTATGGTATTGGTTATACGCACCTTAATTGTGGCATATATATAATATTAAGTTAAAGTTGCTATTGGCCTTTCCTGTTATCTGGCAAAGTTTAGCATCAATTGATTGTAGATCGAATAATCTGTATTTATATTCATTGGTTTTGTAAGAATAATTTATTGCGCACACACAAAATCATACGCTATTTAGTTATTCTTTTAACAAATATTCCAAGTGCTAAGCAATGCAGACAAACCGCCATGCGTAGCAGTTATTATTTCCCATTTAGTCAATCATATTATTTATTTGTTGTATGTACTGTGCTGTTTATATACGGTATACCATGCTTATCTAAACTAACGGGTTTACTGAATTAGTTATATTAGTAGAGGGTTTTGTATATCAATATACCTGTTCTAATGTCGTTGTTTGTGTATTTTCATACAATGTTTAACTGTCTTTCTATTAATTCCTGTTTTGACTTGTTCTTTTGCGAACAATGCTATTTAATACGCTATTATGATTGTTTCTCAAAGGCATTGAGAATTAACTATACTTTAAATGACCACTGGCTAATGTGCAGTCCACTGTCACTGTGCACCCAAAATCAATATTATATGGCTGAAATTGCCCGATAAATACGCTTTTCAGTTTGTGGATTGATTTGCATGTAATTTTATAAATTAAGGCCAAGTTAAAACTAAGTGCTCCATGACATCTGTAGAAATAAAGTATTTTATTATTCAAATACCATATTGACTTACGCTACAAACAGTGCTTATTATTTCTATAAAAATAGCTACAACAAAGTTGAGAGAACCTGTGGACAATCAGTATATTTTATAGCCTAAGGAACAATGGCTGGTTTATGTACAGCAGTATATACTTGCACAAAAATACAATTTCAAGGTATTAGCATTGTCACAATATAGTCAATATACTTTGTTTGAACGCATGGAAGTGTTGCCATTGAAAGTTTTTTTTAGAAGAACAAAGATGTAGCAATATTACCTTTATTGGTTCTATAGAATCAATACGTTCATTTAACATAACATTGTTGAAATGAGTGATAGTACAATGCAGATTAATGCTATTTATACAACATATGTGCTATATAATTGATATTGTTGCACCACATGTGTAAATTCTAAACAGGTTATAACAAAGAACCAAGCTGCATATTTTCACACCATTTACCTATTAATATACGCGTTTCAAATCACCCTGTGGATATATTGTTATTGATTTACATTGTATTTCAGCGTTATAGCCTTTACAATACATTCTTTTGTTATTTTAGCATAACCATGGACTTAAATAGACTGAATAATCCACGCAAATAGCTGTCGGTATCATCAACACGCTCCACTTTCTACCAAATAAGCACATCTACCTAGTTTTTATTGATCGCACCCTATCATCCATTCTACTTTTTTGTTTCAACAGATTAATAGCACCATGAAGCTTTCTATTGCCGTCATCTGCACCATTTTCGTGGCTTTGATAGCCAATATGGTTATAGTGGATGCTAAGCCAGCCTTAATTCGTCGTGGTATGTTGCGATTAGAAGAAATATACAATTGTTTTATGCTTACCACACTATGCTTAACTACTTGTATTATTAGAACGTAAGTCGTGATTCTAAATGCTGCTCCAATACTTACTGTATTCTACTGTCTATTTAATAAAAACGATAAATGCCAATTTTAATCTAAATTAGCATTGTCAGATACAGGTAGGTTTAGCGTGAAATAGCAAATTAAATACTACATCGATGATACTAATATTTTGGATTTAAATTAACAAAAGGTAAATGATATTGTAAATGGCTAGTTAATTAATTAATTAATTAATTAATAAACCAACATCAATAGATCGTAAGTTATAGTTTGTATCAGCCGTTTATGTACTAATTATGTTACACGCGTTGTATTGTTAACAACTTATATCAATAGCTCGTAAGTAATATTACATGTTAAGTAACTAAATATTAATTAAAATATATACACTGTGTGTATTTGATAACTTATATTAATAGTTCGTAAGCAAAATTTATATTAGGCAAATATATACTGATTACACGCCGCGTGTTTTGTATGTCTAATAACTTAATATTAATAGCCGGTAAGTGATATTTTATGTCAATTGACTGTAAGCTAATTATATTCTACGTACTATTTATATAATTTTTTTAAATATTATTAGAGTGTAAGTAGCATTATATAAAAATCAGCTATATACTAACTACATTCTATGTACTGTAAATTAAAAATGCAATATTAATAGACGGTAGGTGTTATTTTAGGCTAACTAGTTATACACTAATTACATGCTACGCACTGTGTGTATCAAAAAACTATTAAAATAGATAGTAAGTGGCATTATATAGTGGATAGTTATGTGCTAAGCATGTTATATACAATTTTTTATGCAACAATTTAATATTAACAGCCAGCAAGTAAAATTTCATATTAATCTGCTATACACTAATTACATGCTATGCATTTCGTGTATAAATAAATTGATATCAATAGGAAGTAAGTGCCAATTTATATTATTTGATTATACTCTAATTACATGTTATGTAATACGCATTTCAACAACTTAATATAATAGCCGGTAAGTGGTATTGCATACTGGTTAGCAATGTACTAATTAAATGCTATGCATCTTTCTGGATTAAAAACTTTATATTAATAGGTGGTAAGCAGTAGTGTATGCCAATTAGCTATAAGCTAATTACATACTGTGTACTGTGCTAATTAAAAACTTAATATCAATAGAAGGTAAGTAGTACTGTACATTAATTGACTATATACTAACTACATGCTATGTAATGTGTTTATTAACAAATTAATATTAATAGAAGGTAGGTGTAGTTTTATATTAATTAACTATACACTAATTGCATAATGGACATTGCGTGTACCAACAACTTAATAGTACCATATAGTAAGCCGCATTATATATTAATTGATTATGTGCTAATTGCATATTATTTAATATGTTTATTAACGACTGGATATTAATAGTTCGTAAGTAGCATTGCATGCCAATTAGCCATCAACTAATTACATGGTATTTATTATGTGTACGAATAACTTAATATCAATAGGTGGTAAGTGGCATTGCATATCAATCGACTACATACTAATTACATGTTATTTACTGTATGTGTATCGGCAACTTAATATCGATAGCAAGTAAGTGTATTGAATGCCAATTATCTATATATTAATTATGTGCTATGTACTATGTGCATATCGATAACTTAATATTAATATAAGGTAGGTGTAATTTTATATTGATCATTTATACGCTAACCACATACTATTCACTATGTGTATCAACAAATTAATACTAATGGTATGTAGGTAGCATTTTGTACTAATGGAGTATGCGCTAATTACATGATATGCACCTTATCTATTTACAATATAGAATATCGGTGTTTCCAAAAAATTAGCATTGGCATTGTAATTGGACTACTAGTTTGGTACGTTTCAGGCATATTCCGCAAAGAACAAGACCATTCAACGGCTGCCATTGATTCTATCCATATGTCAAGTTCTAGTCATGCCTCAATTTATTCGACTTTTAATTGATGATACTATTAGTATCAAAAAGTCTGCTGTCAACCGTGTCTATTCAGCTATGCAAAATTATAGCAATAAACATGACCCCATTTTAATTTTACGTAATCAGACTATTGTATTTATACTCATGTCTTATTTGCGTTTAATGGTTGACAAAAAATGAATGACATAAACATGTAACATAAGGCTTGTATACATATGCAATATAAAAAGTACATATTGGCTTAATTACAACAATATTTTATTTAAATCCTAAAGTTATTGAGCACAGTGAATGTCATGGCTTCAATAAGTCAGCATTTAATGTTATTACTGCAGCGCTCAATATAAACATTTTATTCATTTTTATATGCTTATTTAATAACTCTATCCAAGAGTAAATGCTAAAAGACTTATCGAAGCATCAATTTGGTATGTCAAGATTTACTTTGTTTAACGTTACAACTATTTGTGCTTTGATGGCTCTTTGCAGTGTATCACTAGTAGATGCTGTTGGCGCAAAACTCGGTGGTAAGCGCATGTAAATCCGCTGAGAATGCACTGTTTATTAAACAGCATTTATTTTAGCAAATCTTGGTAATAATAATCTTGGTTATAGATATTTTAAAAATAGCAGCAAACTTAAAGAGCATGGTTTTGACTCAATTACGTGGATTGGCAGAGCAGGTGGAATAAGTTTTGGCGATGTCGTATGGAAAGACCAATGTAGATTTTAAAGTGTGTATGGATTAGTATAGAGTCGGAAGAAGCTGTAGCGTCCAACATAAGGACTCTGTTTGTTTATTGATAATTGACTGAACTCAAAAAATAGATATTAAAAGAAGTAGAAGACAAAAATTGATGCAAGATGATATGACAAAAGGCAGAAATTATATGCAGCTATCAGTACATAAATTTGTAATACCAGAATCACCCACTAGTCGTGATTATGCTTTTTGTTATATCTATTCGTTTGCTGAAGGCACTGAATTGGATCAGTTTAGCAACACAAAGTTATGGGCAGAAAAGCTGTGTTTTTTCCATAAGTGTTTTTTCAAATGACACACAATATGCAACAATTCTATGGATTGTATATAGTCACTAAAAATAATTAGATGTTATGTATTTCCACTATGCTAACTTGGTTCATTACAACTTGGAAAACAAAAGTATGCTAATAATATGCGTTTGTATTAGTATCTGATTATTTGAATAAATATCATAGTCAGGCAAATACCAAATTCAAAAAGCGTAAAAGCAATAATAATTGCTTATGATGCTTGCAAGCAACTTGTTGAAAATAATGTTCTATTTACTAGAAAACTGGTACCGCTAGAAAAGCTGGATAAAAATATTGCCTATCCTCTATGCAATTATGAAAACATAAGTTTGTCCAAAAGATACCTTGATTTATTACCGGTTTTTTGCACTCAGTCTCAGTCAGCAATTTGTATTTATCCACAATGCTATTAGAAATCTTCCAGGTAACAGCACAAATATCATGGTGAACAGCAAAAGTTAATTAGCAATGCTGGAACAAATAAAGATAAAGCTCATTAAAAGCTATCCAGATTCTGAAGGTAGAGTCTTAAAACTACCAACTAAATCCGGCGGAGCAGCAGCAGAAAAACTAATTAGTCTTCTTGATTTATGGTGGCGGTAAATAGCGGTAATAGCCTAGGCTGCTTAATTCCGACTTAAATGCCAACGCCTACTTCTACTATTGGAAAAATAAAGCAGCTAGCAAAACGGCCATTAAACATATTTAAACAATCTACAGTTAATATCCAATAAAAATCAAAGCAACAATGCTTATAAAATTTTTTTTGCGCAATTCTTCAATAATGCGTAAAAATCTTAGTATTGTTTTTTAATGATAGTGAGTGCAGTATGTGATAAAATGATATAGTGAAATTAATGAGCAACGAAAATAAAATGAATAAATAGAGGACATACACGTAAAAACGATGATGATGTTGATTTGATAGCTGATATTATTCACCATCCAACTTTATCCTCAATAAATGAATGCTATTAAATGTAAAAATTTAATTACAAAATTATACTAACTGATTAATAAATTGTATAACATTAGTAGAATGGCAATGAAGGAAAGAAATAAGATGGCTAACTATACCATTAATATTATTGTTAAAATAATTGCATTATATTATTATTATCTATTTTCATTATCATTATTTATTATTTGCTTACATGGCTGTATATTGTTTTCAATTACTTTGCCTATGCTATGCTATACAAATTACAGTCTGCCATCAAATAGTCCACGTAGCACTAGCAAATAAATTTACGTTTTAGTAATTGATGAGTCCGTAGACATATACAGTAAATAAATAATCAATTTACCATTAAGACATTTTTTAGTATATTAACTTACAATAAATAATACAATGTATTTACTATTGCTTGTTTACTCTATACATCTTGCACATCATTAAATACTGCTATGTATCTAAAGGCAATGCTATATTTGCTTGTGCAACGCATTACGTATATTTAAACAACAAAGGCTGAATGACGTATTCAATAAATAGCACATGTTTGGACATTTGGTATTTCGCTTTTATTCTTCAGTTTAGTTCAGTTCTACTTTATTTAACAGTACTTTTAACCAAATGTCGACAAAAGTATTGCCTCTCGGCAAATATCCTTTGCAAAAACTACTCCAATCAATAATTTGCACGCTATATCTGCATCTGTTCCCACATGGAAGGATTATATAGATATTGGTGAAGGCAATCCAAATGTTTGGTTGATATCAAACATTGGTTATCCACGTTATATAGTCCATTATCGAGTAAAACAGCTAGCGAAAGAGTGTTTGAAGCAGTTAGAGATTGATACTAGCAATAATAATTTTTGCTATTGTTAACGCGCAAGCATGCGAATTATGCGTAATGCTATATATAAACAGAGGGCAATCAAAAGCAATAATTCAATTCGAGATGATGTAATTGTTGATACGTTCAAATTTGGAAAGTACGATGTGCATATTTTAGTTCATTCTAAGGAAGATGCCGACTTTGTTAAAAACTACTGGATATATACTGGTGTTGGCATCAGTACACGATTTGCTGATTTCTGCTTAAACGAAGTAGGCATTTACAAGCCAGATGTATCCCTTGAGCACAACGTAGATCTAGAGGCCATATCGCTTCAGACCCCACCCACTGATCATTTACCTGCTGATCAGGTAGACAAGGCCAAACAGCTTATTCAGCAGCGCCTTGTCAATGTTCTACATGCAACCTACAGCGATGCTGATGATGGAAATACCGAATTTACACGACAACATCCTAGTGCATTGGCATTAAATGAAAACAATGTATACTTGTATCCATGTGGTATGAATGCAATTTTTCATTTAAATCGTTTAGTGGGATTTATGAAACCAAAGTGCAGGACTGTTTGTTTTGGGTAGGTAAATTATAAAAGACAGCTCTTTATTAACAACAAATAGCTTTGTTTTTACAGCTTCGCATAAGATACTAGAATTGGTTGGAACTGACTGTCTATTTTTTGGCTATGGTTCCGAAGAAGAAATTGATGAATTGGAAAAAATACTGAATGATCCAACACAAGATCCAATTATTTCTATTTTTTGTGAACTTCCTACTAATCCATTGTTAATGAGTCCAAATGTCAGAAGATTAAGCGCATTGGCCGATAAATTTAACATACCATTGTTAATAGACGCCACTGTAGGTGGTTTTTCGAATAGCCAGCTGTTGCCATTTATAGATGTAATGATCGTCAGTTTATCGAAACTTTTTAGTGGTGAATGCGATCTTCTGGCTGGCAGGTAAGTGATTACACCAATCTAATTACGTTTAATGACCTGTAGTATAGTTTAATTGTAAATACTACTCGGCCACACGGTGCTCGTTTACAGCATGCATTAAATGTGGACGATGGCACTGGTCGTCCAGGTTATGAAGATACAATGTGGTGGCAAGATGTATTGGTACTTGAGCGAAACAGCCGTACATTTATGGAGAGAGATGCACGCATCAACCATACGGCAGAGATTGTTTGCGATTATCTTTATAATCATCCTAAAGGTAAACCGAGTTGGCAATAATTAATACGATACTAATAGTGCAATAGTTGCAAAGTTTTATTATCCAAAGTATGTAGACCGGGAAATGTATGATTCATACAAAAAACCAAATGGAGGCTATGGCTGTTTACTTTCGCTAAATCTACACACTCCCGAAGCATCCCGTGCATTCTACGACGCACTACTCTGCGCTAAAGGCACAACATTTGGTACAAATTTCACTATGGTTTGTGCACATACAATTTTGAATCACTACAAAGAACCAGAGCGGGCACAAAAATATAATCTTCCAGTGGATTTGCTGCGTATAAGCATAGGTCTTGAAGAGCCTGCTCAGATAATCGAGTGGCTTGATGTAGCATTTGCTGCAGTATCTGATAAGCAATTATTGACCCAATAATACAGCAGTGCTATCGCTTTTTACATATTAATAAACTGCTAGTAATCAGGCTGAATGGTCGCTATACTACATTAGTATATATCTATCAAATTATATTATATTAACAACTAATTTAAATAACATTTTTATTAGCTTTATTAAATATTTGATCAATGTTGCTGTGCCACGATTTAACCAGGTGGAAACAAATGGACAACATAAATGATTCAAAACATGTATTACGATCTGATAATCAAGGATTTATTTCCCCTATTTATTAACATAGAACTTGGAATAAAAATTAGTTTATGGTATACATACACAAATGTTCCGTTTCAACTGCCCAAAACATTCATGAGTAGATTTTTACACAACAGTTTTATTCGATACTGACTCAATCCTCCTCGTCCGTTCTTCCTCCCATCGAACGTTTCCTGCTACGCTGGTCAAAGCATAATAGCTACGTTATTGTTAAAATAATTGCGTTATATTATTACTATCTATTTTCATTATCATTTATTTATTATTTGCTTACATAGCTATGTATTATTTTCAATTACTTTGCCTATGCTATGCTATACAAATTACAGTCTGCCATCAAATAGTCCACGTAGCACTAGCAAATAAATTTACGTTTTAGTAATTGATGAGTCCGTAGACATATACAGTAAATAAATAATCAATTTACCATTAAGACATTTTTTAGTATATTAACTTACAATAAATAATACAATGTATTTACTATTGCTTGTTTACTCTATACATCTTGCACATCATTAAATACTGCTATGTATCTAAAGGCAATGCTATATTTGCTTGTGCAACGCATTACGTATATTTAAACAACAAAGGCTGAATGACGTATTCAATAAATAGCACATGTTTGGGACATTTGGTATTTCGCTTTTATTCTTCAGTTTAGTTCAGTTCTACTTTATTTAACAGTACTTTTAACCAAATGTCGACAAAAGTATTGCCTCTCGGCAAACTATCCTTTGCAAAAACTACTCCAATCAATAATTTGCATGCTATATCTGTATCTTTTCCTGCATGGAAAAACTACATAGATTTTTATGAAGACAACTCATATCTTTTCTCGATATTAAACATTGGTTATCCACGCTATGTAGTCCATTATCGAGTAAAACAGCTAGCGAAAGAGTGTCTGAAACAGTTAGAGATTGATACTAGCAATAATAATTTTATGCTGTTACTGACGCGCGAAGCATGCGAATTATGTCGTAATGCTATATATAAACAGAGGGCAATCAAAAGCAATAATTCAATTCGAGATGATGTAATTGTTGATACGCTCAAATTTGGAAAGTACGATGTGCATATCATAGTTTACCCTATGGAAGATGCTGAGTTTGTTAGAAAATACTGGACATATACTGGCGTTGGCATTAGTACACGATTTGCTGATTTCTGCTTAAACGAAGTAGGCATTTACAAGCCAGATGTATCCCTTGAGCACAACGTAGATCTAGAGGCCATATCGCTTCAGACCCCACCCACTGATCATTTACCTGCTGATCAGGTAGACAAGGCCAAACAGCTTATTCAGCAGCGCCTTGTCAATGTTCTACATGCAACCTACAGCGATGCTGATGATGGAAATACCGAATTTACACGACAACATCCTAGTGCATTGGCATTAAATGAAAACAATGTATACTTGTATCCATGTGGTATGAATGCAATTTTTCATTTAAATCGTTTAGTGGATTTATGAAACCAAAGTGCAGGACTGTTTGTTTTGGGTAGGTAAATTATAAAAGACAGCTCTTTATTAACAACAAATAGCTTTGTTTTTACAGATTCGCATAAGATACTAGAATTGGTTGGAACTGACTGTCTATTTTTTGGCTATGGTTCCGAAGAAGAAATTGATGAATTGGAAAAAATACTGAATGATCCAACACAAGATCCAATTATTTCTATTTTTTGTGAACTTCCTACTAATCCATTGTTAATGAGTCCAAATGTCAGAAGATTAAGCGCATTGGCCGATAAATTTAACATACCATTGTTAATAGACGCCACTGTAGGTGGTTTTTCGAATAGCCAGCTGTTGCCATTTGTAGATGTAATGATCGTCAGTTTATCGAAACTTTTTAGTGGTGAATGCGATCTTCTGGCTGGCAGGTAAGTGATTACACCAATCTAATTACGTTTAATGACCTGTAGTATAGTTTAATTGTAAATACTACTCGGCCACACGGTGCTCGTTTACAGCATGCATTAAATGTGGACGATGGCACTGGTCGTCCAGGTTATGAAGATACAATGTGGTGGCAAGATGTATTGGTACTTGAGCGAAACAGCCGTACATTTATGGAGAGAGATGCACGCATCAACCATACGGCAGAGATTGTTTGCGATTATCTTTATAATCATCCTAAAGGTAAACCGAGTTGGCAATAATTAATACGATACTAATAGTGCAATAGTTGCAAAGTTTTATTATCCAAAGTATGTAGACCGGGAAATATATGATTCATACAAAAAACCAAATGGAGGCTATGGCTGTTTACTTTCGCTAAATCTACACACTCCGAAGCATCCCGTGCATTCTACGATGCACTACTCTGCGCTAAAGGCACAACATTTGGTACAAATTTCACTATGGTTTGTGCATATACAACCTTGAATCACTACAAAGAACCAGAGCGGGCACAAAAATATAATCTTCCAATGGATTTAATTCGTATAAGCATAGGTCTTGAAGAGCCTGCTCAGATAATCGAGTGGCTTGATATAGCATTTGCTGCAGTATCTGATAAGCAATTATTGACCCAATAATACAGCAGTGCTATCGCTTTTTACATATTAATAAATTGCTAGTAATCAGGCTGAATGATTATAACACTAAACTATGCTATATTAATAACTGATTTGAATATAAACTTTATTGTATTGTATGTAATTGCATATTTTTTATACAAATTGGTATCGTGTTTATTTGTGTAAATGATCTAATTCAAACTGGAACTAGACGTTTGATCTTGATTGTTTTTACGACCAAGACGTGCAATAAACATACGTGCTTGGGTATCTCTTTCGCGTAATAATTCAATCTCGTCTTCTAAGAGACGAATTCGCTCGTTATTATCCGATCCTCGTGAGGCTGTTGGGTGGTCTTCCGACGTACGTGGCGACGGAAATTGATTTAAATGTTGGTATACCGTTTGAGCTCTAGCTTGATCCCATGCAGCTTTTGATTCATTCTGAGTTTCGAAGCTTGATACCGGTGGGTTAAATATAGTTGAAGGTATGGCTATAGAGGAATCAGCACGTTTAGTGTTATTAGTTGGATATTGTGCCGATAAAACATTTGTGCCGGGTATTGGAAAGTTGGATACACTGGCCGACCAAGCATGTCCCTCGGCATTCTCTGCTTGTCCACTGGCCACTAGTTGCTGGTGTATGACCAAACGGCGATAGCGATCCAATAGCTGAATGATCCCACGTGAAAATGCTTCGAGACTATATGGTGCATTGTTAACTACGCTTAGCGCTCGACCATCCATAAATAGCGGCTCAGTCTGTTGAAATTTCAAATGTAACAGGTCATCATTTTCTGTTTTGTATATAGCTGCTTTTTCTTGGCTATTTTCATTAGAATATTTAGAATAACTAGGAACATTTGAAATAGCAAATGCGGCCTGCAATTGAACGTATAGGTTTTGCATGGTTGATTCGTACTCGTTTACACGTAAATGATAAAAATCAGTATTAGAGTTGGCCTGTAGTAAATTTTCCTCTAAATTTTGTACAATAAGAGCATTGTTTGCAGACATTTTAGAATCAGTTACAAGATCGTCAAGTAGTTTATCGGAAATCTCGTTATTGTCGCGAATACTTTCATTACTAAAACCCGAACTACCAACATTGGTAGAGTGCAGCTTTTTTGCCTGTTGCTGTATAATCTCAATGTAATGAACTTCACGCTGTCTCATACCATTTAATTCTTGTTGCAACTCTTGAATTTGTACCAAAGAATAATGATTTAAGCTTTTTTCAGCTATTTGGATACATTTATAATTAATTTTAATTAAATAAAACATTTAAAACTTACATGACAACGATATACTATGATTTATCGGCTCTTCTATTGCTATTATTTGTGCATTGGTTGTATCAGACGCCGAGGTTTGTTGATATTTCTGTTCAGGCTAATTGTTCTTCAAGTTCTCGAATACGCTGTGTTTTAGATATAACTAATAAATTTGCATGATCCAATTGTATTTTCTGCTCTTCTAACATGGCGGTCAATTCAATTACCTCATCTTCAGTCAAGGTAGAATTTTTAGTTTGCTGTAGCGTGTGCCAGGCAGATTCCAATTCGTCAGCTACTCGTACAGATATATGAACCTGATGCTCTAAAAGTGAACGTCTGGCACACCAAGCACGCCGTGTTTGTCTCCATAAATTTAGGCACAGCTGATCCATACGACGATTAATCAGTCGATATTGCTCTTCTATTTGCGCAGCCACTTTTTTGTTTCTACTATGAAGATGATAAAGTTCTAATGCCCATCACGAAGACGCGTTTCTAAAGCCAAACGATTGGCTAGCTTCTCAACACGAGATTCTAAATTCTTGATCTGCCGACATAATTGATCGTGTTCTTCTAATCGAAATAATCGATACTGAGCACTATCCTCAGCTATTTTGGCGTACAAACGTCCAATTTCATCGGGTGTAAGATTAAAATAATTAACGGTGTCGCCACTGTTAAAACTCTCGACTGAGCTATGAGTTTTTTGTAATGAACGTGACGTAGTAGTTTCATTAGTAGTGTTTTTAAGCTTTTCTGTACTAAGCGACTGAGATGTACTTTCTTGATTAGTCAGTTCATCGTCTTGATACTTTCGAGATGTGCGTATGTGTTTTTCGCGCTCAGCGTATTCTTTACCGACCATTAAAGCTGTCATGTGAGGTTGATTTTGAGTAAACTGATAGATATTTTCTAAACCGCGAGTGGCTGACCAGGCTGGCCGTCGATTTCTTGTTATTTTTGTTTGCCCATCATATTGTGCTTCTAAATTACTACGTAAATTGAACCATCCAAGATTTCTTGTTGCTTGTTGCCAGTAAGCCAAGATAAACATGATGTTTAACAGCACCATCGTTACTATCTGGCGCCATTGAAAATTGGCTATTTTCTGAACGTTCGCTATTTCTTTGTTGTACTGGCGAACTTACTGGTGTTGGTGAGAAATACGCGTCGATTTTTTGCTCAAAATTATAATCTTCACTATCAACCGGTTGCTTACCTTTATTCTTTGGCAATCGACTCGATGACTGACTAGAAAAGCTATGTCTTATTGAATTAATTGATGGCTTTTTTGTTTTATTATTACTGAAGCTGTTTTTTGATAATCGACTGTCATTTAATTTACTACGTGAAGTATCCCATTCAGAAAATTCCACCGATGAAATTAGTGTGTCGGCCAGTCCTTTATTAAGACTTCTTCTAGTAGATGTAGAACGAGATGGATTTTTTGAAGATGTACGCTGTTGTGTGACTATCTTTCGGTGGTTGTTTGTTGCCGGGTAAGTAGCAGTGCTGGTGGATACACTGCCATTGCTACGACTACGAGCTCGATGGGAACTATCAGTACTTCGCACAGTCAAACTACGGCGAGGGACAGGAACTCGACGATTTTTTGAACTTTGATGCCGTATTACACTGTTTATTGTGGTGGGTGTAGGAAGGTCGCCTAAACTATCTTTCTGTTCACCCTCATAATCATTTTGATTTTTTGGCGACTGTTCTATGTTGTTTATTTTACTTTGAATTGACTCTTTGGATGTCGATGGTTCGCTAGTATAATTTTTACTGGTACCTTGTTTTTCAAACAAATAATTATTATCTTGCTTAATAGCGTTGCTTTGGCTCTTTCTATTGCCGGAAAACAAAGCAGATTGTTTGGAGGACATAATGCGATAATTCCACTATCGTTTAACGCACAAGAAGCAGCTAGTACAAATATAATTGTTGATTGTGCGCAATAATTGCAAAGAATATTGCTGAAACCAACAAAAACCAAAAAATGGAGCAATGATAATTTAAAACTATTTACTACTAAACATAGCCAAGTTTAGTAGCAATATAAATCCACTGATTGATCGACAAAGTATGCATTATGTAGTTTAATGGATCGTCACACTGCAGCAAATAAATAGCACTTGCATTGAATTTAACCAAATAGTTCCTTTATGATTACATTCAATACATTTAAAAATAACAACTACTTATTTATAAAAATAGTAAATGTTTAGATCTTTATTACCATAAATGGTTTAAAGTTACTATAAAATATTTATTTTTATCATTATTTTTATTTGTGTAATAGTCATTGTGCAACTATTGATTAACTTATTAATTAATACAATACTTTTATTTTTAAATAAAAATAATTATCACTTAGTAGATAATTGATAAAAAACAAATAAACGACACGTAGAAGGTTAGCGATTAATACTATTGGTCGTGCTTATTCGGAATGCTTTTCTAAATCAACAACACGAGTGCGGTATGCTTCTACGTTCATTTCAAGCATTAGACGCTCATCTTGCCATTCGGCAGCCATTCGCTGTAGCCGTTCAATTTCACGATTGGCCATTTCGAGTTCGCTTCGATATTCCAGTATGCCTACTGAATCCAAACGACCACGTATTGGCGACAATTTATCATTGTTTTCAATTTCATTTGTATTACCAAGTTTAGACGTTACAATATGATGAAGATCGACAGCCGTGTGTTGTATATGGCGTAGCTGTGACCGGAGTGAATTAGCGGTGGCATCCAAGTCCATTTCCTTGTAAGCAATGGCCGCCAAACGTTCCTGCAGTTGAAGACAACATGTCTTAAATCTATCATCTTCTTTAGCAGCAAGTGCCGCTGCTGATGCTGATGCTGTTGCTTTTGCTAAAGCAGCTTCTGCGCGCTCCGCCCGTGTCTTTTCCTCTTCTAGCTTATTTGCTGCATTTGTTGCACAAGACTCGGCTTGTTCTAACTGCTTTATAACGTCCGCTACGCGCGTTTCAGCCGCCTGGATTTGTTCCTTTGCCTCGTATCTGATTTTTATAATACGTTCTTCAGCTTGTGCTTCAGCTTGTGCAACACGTACACTTATCGTTTCATCAGAAAACGATGTTGCCTCTTCAGCGGCCTCAAGATCTTTGGTTAATCTTGCAACAGCCGTTTGTACATCTACTTCTCTTTCACGTAACAACCCCAGTTCCTGTTCTAATACCTTGATCTGATTACTTGCTTTATCCTCTGCACTGGCTATTGCAAGATCAGCTCGTTCTTTTTCTTTCTCGGCCCGTTCTTCAGCTCGTTTAACCTGTAATAAAGCTTTGTCAACACGTTCTTCAGCCTCTGCAGTTGTTTCTTTATTCTGCTCAATTGTTTCATTTAATTCTTCTGTGCGTGATTGTAATACAAGCACCTTATCGGTAAGACGACGATAATGTGCTATTAGATTTTGTATACGTAGCACAAATGCATCGAGTGAATATCGTGTTTGTGCTGAAAGACGTGGCGATGGCGGCGGCATATCCGGGCCTGATGACATGGGCGTTAGTTCAGGCAAGCCTGAAAACAGCTCACGGAGTATTTCGTTCGTTTCTTGTGACTCAGCGCGTAGTAAATCAATGTCTTCAGTAGCCTCTTTGATTTGGCGCTGAAGAATTGTAATGCGTTTATCACGTTCCTGAATAGCTTCTGTATCATCTTTGCTTGTTTTTGTTGAAGAGGCAGCACGTAGCTCTTCAAGCTCTTGCGTTAGTCCTTCAATATGTCGTTCAGCGTCTTCACGTCGTCGCCGTTCTCCTTCTGCCTCAGTACGACTCTTTTCCTTACTTAACATCGCTTCACGCAACGTTGCTTGAACAGCAGCACGTAAATCGGTCGGCGGTTCTGCTTCATGGCGTGCCAGTTGTTCACGTGCTTTATTCAGTTCCGTTTGCATATTATACAATCGATTGCGTGCTGATTCTAATTCGCTTTCAATTGATGTTAGTCGATCTTCAGCATTTCTTGCCGCTTCTTCGCCTGCATGTCCAACCATTGATATTGTTTCTAGCTTAAGATAAACTGCTTCCAATTCACCGCGTAGCGATTGTACTTCTCGTTGTCGTGATTCAAGGTCCTTTTTATATGAATCAGCCTCCATGCGCAGTTCAACAGTGGCGCGTGAAACTCTGTCAGATACTTGAGTATCGGCCACCGTAGTTGCTGTCGTGTGTACTTGCGAACGAACAGTATCTAGTTGCATTTCTAATGACTTAATACCACGTACTAATGCACCGGCTGTATGTTGAAGCCATGACCGTTGTACATCGGCAGCTCTTTGCGTTAGTTTCCACAACTCTGTAGCTACTTGGTCGACCTTGCGATTTGATGCTTGTAGTTGATCGTTTGCTTGACGTGCCAATTCGCGGTTACCTGCATGGAGCCGACTTAGATTACGTGCTGCTTCACGGATCTTTGTCTCCAACGCTAGCCTTGCACCCTGTGACTGTACACGAGACTGTAATAAACGATGTGTATTCTTTACTTCATCTACTTCTTCCAGACCAAGTACTTCAAAATCCTTTGCATCGATTATTGCCTGCGATACTAATAGCTGTACTAATAAATCGTCTGTTTCTTCTGATTGCAGCTTAGTTTCAATATTCCATATTTGACTTGATTGTGACATCAAAGATGGCTCGTTTAAGGACGGTGCCACGGCATTTGGGTGTGTGGCCCATGTACCACCGCCTGTAGTTAATGCTGTCCAGCCGGCATCAGGAAGTAACTTGGCAATCTCATCAGCAATTGATATTGAGCTTGCTCTTGGCTCATCAGAAATATATGACGGTATATCACTAAGATCATTACCCGGTGGTAAATTGGGTAAGGCCACCAAGCTTGTATTCGAGTCACTTAATCTACGTGACGTTTTTGTACTTTTGGCATGGTCATTACTACTTGTCACATCGCTGCTGCCGGCTTTTTTGTGTCCAAAAAATGGTAGTTTTGATTTTTTGGGTGATTTAACAACTTCTGGTTCATTAGTTTCTAAAGTTGCTGCAACGCTTGCAGTTGCATTGGCCATCACGCTACGTTGCATGGCTGCAAATTCCTTCGACTTGCGCCTTCCTTTAAATATACTTAAACTTGCATGTACATCGGCCATTGCTGCTGCGCGAGTAGGCGATGCTAACGTTGTAACTACGTCGGATGGTGACTGGCCAGTCTTTACTGGTGCAGGTCGATTTGGTGTTTGGCGTTTTCCAAATCTAGCGGCAAGTTGTGCCACTGTGCTTGTGCTGTCATCGCTCTGATCGCTGCAATTTGAACGAGATTGTCCATTTGGTGATCGAGATCTATCTTCTGATCCAGTTTTCAAATGATTCTTACTTGGACTAAAGCTGTTTTTATCCCGCAATCCATTACGCCCTTCACTAACGCTTCTTTGATGCCGTTCCATAGTAACTGAAAGTGATGAATCGCTATCTTTGTTCATAAGTCTACGTGCCATTTCGGCAACATATCCGTCCTTTTGACTTTTCTTAGACTCATCTGTTTCTGACTTCCATGCCTTGCCATTTTCATCATCCGTATATTCTTCCTCTAGCATTGGCATAGCTCCACGCGTCGATGCTTGACTATCTTGGCGCTCTCGATCAGTCATAGTTATATCTTCACTAGAAACTGAACCTGAACGCAGCTTATCTGGCTTAAATCCTTTAAAATGCGCAAATGACATATTACTGATAGCATCTGCTCCAAATCCGGGTGTGACTGGGCTGTCATTTAATGCATTGTACATTGTAGTATCCACCTCGATCCGTATTTCACTGACCATAGTTGTATCATCGCTTTTATATTTATTACGAGACCCCGAATTGGTTTTACTGTCTTTCCATTGCGCTGCATTGTTCGGCAGACGTGCGTCTTTCGTGTATTTCTGATCAAGTGAGTCCTGGCTATTGCTGCGGTATCGGTGGCGTCCAAGCGGTGTATCAGATTCCACGCTGGAGTATACAGGTTCACGACCTGTACCATGCAGATGATTACTGCTAACATCGTGTTCATCGTCTGAAGCAAAAGTACCGCTACGATGTACATTGGCAGCTGGCAATTCCAGCTAATAGCAGTTAGTAAGTCGTATAAGCCAATAAATTATTAATAAGCATTAGCAGCCATAGTCTATCTAGCTACTTACCGTCATACTATCGGAATCATCAAAAGAATCATACTGGTCGGAATCCGAGTTCTATACGCATTATTAATAAAACCGCTAGTAATTGTACTAATTACTACTTACCAATGGCATGCTATTTTTAAGTTAACTAAAGATGTAGACTAAACGTGGCCAAGTAGGAACAATAACTGAGATGAAACGTATAAGTAAAATAAAGGACAGGCACCAAATATGAAATGTGTGTATATAAATGGAAAATGTTAAGACTTGTTACACACAGACACACAAAAGACATGTGTTTAATCGTTTGGTTCATATCGATGTAACATAGCGAATATTTAATTGTTACTTAATGATTATGAGTAGCAACAATAAAGAAATAATTATTGGATCCATGTAAGACAAAGTATTTCACGCTTTACACTACTATCAACCTGATGGCATCGCGCTACAGTCAATTCACCAACTGAATTGACATAATCGATGAAACTAAGTGTACTACCAGTGCAGCCAAAATAAACGGTCTTGGCAGCTACATATCTGAGTTATGCGTCCATGCAGGTTAGCAATATGAAACAATAGCCAAGTTTACTTACGCTTTGCCATTAGGGCGACGCATAGTATTTCGAATGGCTGTATAAAGTCGGCCATGATTATCGGCATGATACAGTGTTTCAGCAGTTAAAATAATGTCATAACTGTGAAGCCCATCTACCACCGTCTATTATATTATTAGTTCATAATAGTTAATTAATTAATTGCAATTACTTACCGATAGCGTAGACCAATCTCCGGCATAAAATTGTGATCTTTGAGCAATTATATGAGCTAACGCTGCACGTGCTGAAGATAAAGGTAATGGATGCCAATCTGGTGAATTATAATCCATGATCGGCTTTTCTTCATCATCTTCTCCATCCTCCTCCTCTACATCTTCTAATTCCGACTCCGACTCCTTTTCACTATGTGCATCCGATGGATTCTCACCAATAATATGCTCAAGAGGCGCCAATGATTCTTCTAACGAAGCTGGAGCAGTAGTATTTACCAAAACATTTGGTAATGTAGTTAAACGTAGTACATCTACGTTATAATCCTGCATATCCACGTAACATTCGCATGGCGTTGTAATAGCCGGATACTTGGCAAAGCAGCTCCACAGCCAAGCTATTCATTGTTACTGATTGGCAATATTACTATAACGAATTATTATTGACTTACCTCAAGTACACGTTTATTATTCAATTGACCGGCCGGGTAGAGTTCATCAAGTAATTCATCAAATCAAATGCACATTCCCATGTTTTAAATCCACCTAAATATTAATCAATATATTACATTTATATCATTGCTGTATAATAAAGCTATTACCTTCATAGATACCGTTAATTAAATCACTACCATCGACCCGTAGCCAATCCCTTTCTTGAGCCTTTTTACTCTCTTTTATATCATCTGATGAAGCGCCCATATCTTCTTGGCAATTTGAAACTTGATATCGGCCAGCTCACGTCGTTTCATGGCTGGATAAATTTCACCATTTTGCTCTTTACTTGCTATAACTACTTGTGTTAGAATACCTTCCGGTAATGTTGGTATCTTTAAATTGTATAAATAGTCTACATTATTAATAAATAAACACGCTTACCAAACAATCTATATCGACCTTCTCGGCATTTCTAACATTCTGTTCCGTATTTAAAGATAGATTTTGTATATCTTCAGCGACCGTATTGGTTATTGTAGAGGTGTCCTGAGATGGAATCACCTCATTAGTTTCGTCTAATGCCTATTTAAAACTAACAACATCAATGTTATATCACTAAACATAGCAATAACCTACGAAATTAAACTTAAACATGGCAAAAAGCACCTTTGTTGCAATTACTACGCAATGTAGTCAAATAACAATTGAATACTATTAATAAGAAATTGGATAGTTTAGTGTTTTTTCTTTTTTCTTTTTTACGAATTGGTCGGCTGTGCTCTCTTTCTAATCACGACATCACAATTTACTGTTTGCGCTATTATTTGAGTCGTAGATTCATTTCTATTACATATATATATTATAATCTATTCTGATTGCAGTGTAGATTTATTTATGGCTCGTAAGCAGACTCGACGAGTGCCAGAACGGCAAGAAGCACCAGCAAGCGATATCTCTGAGGATATTTCGCTAGATGAAATTTCAGACGGTGACGCCGATCCTGATAGCCGTGTTTTCGATCCAAATGATTATGAACAGTCGATAGGCAATGGCAGTGATCAAAATTCTGAAGACGAAGAAGATGGAGAGGATAACGACGAGGCAGAACTTGAAATGCTGGCTGCTTTACAAGTACAACGTGAACAAGAAGAAGAACAGCGCCCAGTAATTGATAACCATGTAAGTATTTGTCAGTAGTTACCAGTTTATAACCAACTAATGCTATTGGCAAATAGGAAGCATTATGTCGTCTAGAAGGAGAGTTATCGTTAAAACATCTACCCTGGGTCGAGCTTCAAACAATAACCAGTAGCGAGCCAGTAGTGCCAGATGATGTGCACGATGATCTTAAACGAGAATTGGCCTTCTATACACAAGCACTTGAAGCGGCAGAGCTTGGATTAAAGACACTGCGCAAGGCAAAGGTTCCTGTGGACCGCCCAGCTGATTATTTTGCCGAAATGGTCAAGACCGATGCTCACATGGAAAAGATTCGTCGTAAACTAATGGATGAGCGCACCAAGGTTATTGCTTCAGAAGATGCACGCCGTCAACGTGAATTAAAGAAATTCGGCAAGAAAGTGCAACAAGAAAAGACTATAGAACGTCAAAAGACAAAGAGTGCCGAATTAGACAAGATTAAAGCATTGAAGAAGAGTAAGTACAAGTATTAATATTAATATATTGAATAGATTATTAACCAGTTATTTATTAATATTAGAACGCAAGGGATCCGATTTAACAGATGACCACGAAGAAGATTTGATGTTGCTGTAGACAAAGCAGTTTCTTCATCATCTACTGCTGCTAGTAAAGGCGCACGAAATGTCAAACGACAGAAAAAGGTAATTAATCATTAATAGATATGTGGTATATATTAATATTTGTTTATAGGATGCTAGATTCGGTTTTGGTGGCAAGAAGCGCAATAGCAAGTCAAATACTGCAAAAAGTACCGATGATATCAGTGGATTTAATAGCCGTACGATGAAACAAGGATTCTCTGGTAGTAAAGTACGTATTATTTATAATACAAGTGATTATTAGCAATCTATCATTATTGATCTATTATTATTTTATTATATACTAACATATTTACTTATTACTTACTAATTATAGGCAAAGAAAGGATCAAGTGGTACTAAATCACAACAACGACCTGGCAAAGCACGTCGACTTAAAGCAAAAATGTAGACACACACACACACAATCTATTTTAATAAGAAAGCTTTTCTCCACTTTACGATTTGCATTCTATACATACTGTACTAATGTCATGAACGCTATATGCTAAACGAATTACTGTCTATTTGTTTTACGTAGTTTGATACCTATTATTTATTAATTACAACTACTCACTGACCAGCTGTAGTATTGATTACAAACCTTGTCTAATTACGGCTTACTACTTCTTAGCTTAGCTTCCTTGCTCCGCGCGCGCACTTACGCACTTGTACTTGTAATCCCTTTTCCAAACATGCCACGCGCCTTATTCCCTCCCACTTTGGGCGAGTCTCCGCGCGGTGTTCTATTGTCCGCGGTGGCCTTTCGGCAGCAGATGGCATAAGTGACTCCTTTCCTTGTTCCCACTTCCTACTTCCCACTGCTTATTGCAATCATTTCTGACTGCTGCCGTGCTTTTCACGGCTAAATCACTGGAGCTGTGCAGCCATTGCTACGTTGTTGCTGCCACCGTTCTAACGCGATCATTACTCGATTGATCGATTGGCCTGTTACCTGGTCAACGCTTTGAGCTCTATCGTCTATTAGTGTCTGTGCTTGCCTGATATTGGTAGAGATACTGCGATCTAGTAACTACTACTGCTTAAGACTCGCTAGTGTCCACGGTGACTACCATAACACACTTGTGTTTCTATGTGCTATGGTGTCTGTGTTTTATTAATACACTAGCACTATTCTATTACAACTACTACTAGTACACTATAGCCATAACATTACACTGTTCTCCTTTACCAAGGTCCATACGGCTTTAACGACTTTGCCAATACCCTCACAACCGACCAGGATTATTACTTGTAGTTTTTTTACTATTCTGTTTGTCGATAGTGTCTATTTTGTAAGTGTGTGAACACTTTCTTTTACTTGATCTTTAAACACTTCCTTACATTCTACACTTTCTACTAACTCGCTCGCTCGCTCACTTTCCCCACCACCACGGCTATAGTCATATTATTACGACAGTTCTGTTTTATCTTTTTTCCTCTAATTCATCAATTGCATAGCCAACCAACCACCAAACGTGCCTTATATACAGTTGGGGTCAATAGGTGCAATAACTTTTACCTATTTCTTTTTCTTCTACTGCCAATTGTATTACAGTCGTCTTTTTAATCCTACCAATCATAGTTTGTTGCCTGCTGTCGGTATCGTGTATCCTAGTCTAGTATGATACCAATGGCCGATTCAACAACCACGGCAACGAAGACGTATGTCGGCAATGGTAGTGGCCACAACAGCGGTCTGACAGATATACCGGTTGTCAATCAAAGCGAAATACCCAGCGCGATCAGTTCCAATAACGTTACAGTAACTATGAATATGGCATCACCGAGTGGTGCAACCGCGTCGGACGCGAATAGCTACGTTAGTAACGGATCGGCACGCGACGACAACCTTGACAAGCTGGCTATTGCCAATGGCCATAGTCAGGATAGCTCGGATAAACTGGGCATGTCCCCAGAGGCGCGATATCAACGCATGAAACGAAAGCTGCAGCTTGTTTTAGATGCAAGTATTATGCCTATTCTTTCCTCCTTCCACTGGCAGGCTAACTTATATTATGAATAATAGGAAAATGAACGTATTGCTAACCAGCTTGATCAAGCAAATACACGAATTACACGACTACGTAGAGAGAAGTCGTAAGTAGTGGGGTTTAATAGTATGTTATATCTAATACTTTATAGTCTTTTGCTCGATCGACTGGTCAAGGCAACCGATAAGCATATGGACGATGACTCGGCAAGTGATGAGGAGATTGAGATGCTAAAGCCAAGTGCTACAGGTGCGCCGATTATATCCGGTAAGTAGCTTTTATAAATGTATAACATTGGCTAAATACGCGCAGTAAACTCTTCTATGATCGCTGAAGCAGAACAAAAAGCAGCGACACGTCAAGCATTGTCGAAGCATGTCGCAGCACATATATCGCAGATGGGCCACGCTGGCATGCTGCATGGTACATTAACACCAGGTAGTCATGATATGTCTAACATGGCATATACATCAGCAACAAATACCGCTGCATTAAGCCATATGGGAGGATTAAATACACCGAATGCCAGTGCTATGTCTGGTGTTCAGTCGATACCTATGGCAAAGGCAGCAAGTAGTGGTGGTAGCCGCCCTCGACGTAATCGTCGAATTATTACGCATACACGTAAGGTACAGCCAATTCCACGAGATGAGAATGGCCGGGCCATTTTACCAGTACAAGTAGGCATTCTTACAATTATAAGCCTTGGCAAAGTGGAATATGACCGAGAAGCATTTCATAATGAGCGTTATATCTGGCCTGTAGGCTACACTGTACAGCGTCCCTATGCCAGTATGAAATATCCGGACAAACAAACTATTTATACCTGCTCTGTTCGAGATGGGGTTGATGGGCCCAAGGTATGTAAAATAGTTTATTTACACAATTACATACATTAATGGCCATGCATTTAGTTTTATCTAGAGCCAGAAGATCAGCCTGATGGTGTTATTGAGGCAAATACCGCCACTGGCGCATGGACCACGGCTGTTCGTTTAGCTAACCGTGTACGCCAGCGAGAACACTCAAACTCGGCTTCAGGCCAGACTATTTTGGTTTCTCACATCCTACCATTGCCATGCTTATTCAAGAATTGCCGGAAGCCGAGAAATGCAAGCATTATGTATTCCAGAAGTTTGAGGAAATGAAGCCACGCCGGGCTGCACGTTCAAAGGCCGCCAACCAACGCTACACGCCCAAGACACGTAGAGCAAAGACACCGGCCAAGACTGATGGTGAAGATGAAGCGCATGAGGATGAAGAAGATGACGATGACGATGACGAGGAAGACATCGATGGAGAAGAAGAAAGATATTGATGGAGAAGAGAGGAAGAGGAAGAGTTTGCTGATGCAGTCGACGATGAAGAAGATGACGATGGAGCAAGCCATGTAACAGGCATGGATATCTCCTATACCGATCCTATTGAAGACTATGAAACGACTAACCCATTACATTCTGCATCTACAACTGGCACAGAAGAAATGGCCAAATCAGGCTATTACCACGATAGCGATACCTATGACCATCATCTTGGTGAAGAAGATTTGGAAATCTAGTGAATTTTATGGCTTAAAATAATGTAATTTTTTTACCGTTTTTAAATAAAATTTTTATTATAATTAATTAGTAAGCATAATATTATGTGATTTATTCTATGCATCAATTTATTTCGTTGTATATCATAGCCTGTACGCAATGCAGTGTTTAACCCAAACCATTCTTCTAATAATTAATAAGAACATTAGAAATCACTAAACTTGTTTTCCAGTGATTCGTATTATCGTTTAGTTCTATTATGCATTCATGGTCTTTATCAAAGCGAACTGCCTTTATAATTAAATATGTAATTCAATTGCGTGGATATTGCTCTACTTTAAGTATAATAGAGCTCAGGATGTAGAATGAAAAAAACAATATTGAACACGAATTCCAAAGTTTTTTTATTTCATTCTCAATTATTCTGACAATATTGTATTGTAAAATAACATTATATAAACTACTCTTACGGATTACACAATCATTATATTTAACTTTTTATATTATTATTTTGCTTACTCACTCGACTGCTTGTTACTATAGCCTACAATTATAGGCAATTCCAATGTTTTATATTATGTATTATAATATGTAAAAATATAAATATACTCGTTAAATATAACAGTGGTTTATATATACTAAATGAGCAACTAAACAAGTCTTTAATAATTTAATAACGCATATACAAATATTTTTATTAAAATCATGTTACATGCCATATCATTTGACATGGCGACAATAGTGCAGCGTGTACAATAGTATATACAATGTGCGACTTGATAATAACAGCCATATACTTGTGTATTCATCACATAATACTAATTATCCATGTTATTAATAGTTAATTAACTATAACATTAAATAATAAAGTCATTATAGTTATGGTATTATGTTATAACTGTAAGTGTTTAATTGGCATTGTAGCTAAATTTTAATTGTTTACTGTATATGTCAGCATTATAACATTTGTCTTTTTTATTAGTAAATCGTAAATTGTAATTTTCTATGTTTAACATTACAATCTAATTACATAATTTAGTCTACTATTATATCGATCGATTGAATAAATCAATAACAATTAATAAATATAACTTTTAATTAATAACTAGTTGGTAAATCAACATTTAGTATTTACTAAACTAACAAATAGCAACATTGTATTTAACATATAGGCCTATGAAAGTAACGACAAGCATGTCAGTTTGACGTTTCATGTAGCTAAAAGTGTCTGCTAAAGCAATAGGTACTGGTATGATGCGACTTTAGAAGAGTTGGTTAGTTTTGGGTTGCACTTGAATAGAAAGAACTGCCATTGCACGCATTGAAACAACGTATTACTATGTTCCAACCTATTGACATATGCTAATAAATGTTTGGCATTCAATATATTCGTCGATGATAGTTGTAGATATATTAGACAATAAATAAACATATGCTGTAAATTATATAGATGCAATTAGTGTTTATTAACGTTTTGTCAGTATATGCGTATCATTAGAATTAAACGTATGAAATAAACATAGCAATGCCAATTGACTATACACAGTAGATCCACGCACTTTTAGCCTAATAAACGGTTGAAACATAGTAGCAAACATCGCTGTACAATCGTAAAACTAGATATCCATTCATATCTCATACCAAGGAATGTTATGTCATAGAATTATTTACAATATCCAAAGCTTTAAATAGCGCATGTTTAAGACGTAGAATTGAGCAACATTATAACACGCTTCACTTCGTCTTCAGCTTTCTACAATCATCCTCACCTTTTATAAACTTTTACTTGCATATCCTGCTGGTCCAGAATATCATGAAGCTCTCACTGGTTACCATTTGTACCGTTGCTCTCATCTACGTGGCTAGTGTTGCTACGGTAGACGCCGAACCAATACCAAATCCTCAGCATGGAGACCGGAGCTGTAGTCCTGAGGAAGTTCAAATCTGCAAAGAAAGTGGTAAAATTTGCATGAAGATTTGCAGTGTTGGCATCAGCTGTGCAGTTTGTCCTGGTCCTCTACCAGCATCACCTCTTCCAGAGGAAAAGAAAAAGCCAAATACGCCAGCGTATCCTCCAAAGAAAGAGCAAAAGCCAAAATCAAAACCAAAACCAAGGAATACGCCACCAAAAAAGACTCCACCAAAGAAAGGATATGAGGAAGCATAAAACTCAAGTTGGTATTGCTATTGTTATTAGAATATAGCTTAATCTGTACCTAACGGATCATTAATGATTATTTATATTAGTCTGTTAATACCAGTTTTTGCTTTACTCTTGTAAACCTTTTAGCCTTATAATAATGGAACTGTTAAATAATAATGAAGCTATATAGATTTGAAGCATTAATCCGTTTAGTTTTATTTAAATAAATTCATTGCATTAATCATAATATTATTGAAAGTTTAAAGGTTCAAATTAGTTTTACTATTAATGATTTACAAAAATATTAGCAAATTACATTACCAATTTAATTATTAATTACAATTATTTACCATGATATTTATGCATAATATGGTGTCAAATTATATGAATGAGGAAAATAATAATAACTCTATAGCTTTTTAAATGTAAATGGTATAACCATATAAAGTGTAGAGGAGCTACAATTTGTGAAATTCGGCTATCAATATATTCAAACTACAACATATTTGTTACTAGTAATTAGTGCTGATATTTGATATACGTATTATTGTCTGTTTACATGTAATATTAATAGATTTCTTAATCACATACTGTATTTCTTAGTTATGCCATCATAACGTCGTAACCACAGTATTCGAGTTTTAACAATACGTCCATTGTAAAAATGTAATATTTTTAATATAATTGTACGCATTAAAAGTAATAAATAATATAAATTTTAAAATGGTAATAACTATTGCACACTAACGATAAAATGTTTATATTGGTTTAATGTAATGAAAGAAAGAAATGGTGACAAAAGCTGTAAATTTAATTAAAGTAAAATGATATGAGCATATAAGTACTGTAACGAGGTTTCAACCTGTGGGAACCTGTCATCAATGCATCTCCGCGGCAATATAAAACAAATAGTAATGTTATGTAAAAAAAAGTTGGATTAGTGTATTCCATTAGTTTAGAACAATATAACCTTTTACTCATTTTAAATAAGTTTTTATTATAAATGAATATTATCATGCTTGAATTAGTAGATAAATCACAGAATGTTTAGAATTCACATGTGTTAGTACGAAAGTGGTCGAGTAATGTTTTGTTATACAAATCGGCCTCTTGAACACCAATAAAATGACCACATTCTTTAAATACTTTAAGTGGTACATTTAACGTTTTGGCAATTAACTTTGAATTATTTGGTGTTATTAAAATATCCTCATCGCCAGTACAAACAAGTACGGGTAATTTACTATCACGGATTTGCTCTAGCTCCTTTTTAATAAAGAATTTTTTTAATTTAGCTTCTGGTTGATATTCCTGGCCATTTGTTTCGCCATAAATCATAGCAATGAAGGACTAATGGGCTATTAGTATAATGAATTTATATAGCTGCGTAATAACTTACCATAGCCAAAACTTCTAAATTAGTCTGATTTGAATCACTATTTGATGGGGCATTAAGCCAAGGCTATATACCATTTTGTTCAGCATCATTATTCCATATTTCATATCACTTCTTTACCTTGGGAAACATGACATAAATATTCATATTAAAATAATCAGGCGTACTAAAATAGTTATAATTAAGATTGCACTAAATCAACCATCGTCAATACTAGTTAGTTGTTAAGTATATCTTAATAACCCACTGTTGATGAATCAATGTTCATTAAAGTACTGGTTAGACAAAGGGACGAGAACCGTTGTGAATCATAGCTTGCCATAAGCTGAGCTATTACGCCACCTAAACTTATACCAACTAAATGAATATTTGATTTCCAGCCGATGTGATCCAGGAATTCTATAGTATCCAGTACCATATCCATCACACTAAATAATAAAATATAGTTTAATAAGTAATTAATTAAACAATTAACATTCAATACTTACGTAAACGATTTATCCGATTCATCTAAATATAACTATTAGTATAGTATATACTATCATATCCATCAATTACTTACTTGAATGTCCAATGGAACGATGTTCAAAAATACACACTTGATAGCCATGTTGTGCAAAGAAACTAGCCTGTGGTAATAGAAAGCCAAGAAAGCCACTATGACCTTTATAATAACAGCAATAATAATAATAGTGGTTAGTATTGCTCATATAGTACACTAATGTTATTACCTAGTGTTAATAGAATACATTTTGTACCGGTGCCATGCAATTGATATGCAATATGTGATGGTTGATGGCGACATCCAGAAGTGGCTTGATAGATACCTTTCGACACGATATTTGGGGACATGATAAGCGGTAATGGTAGTGACTAAATGGTTAATCAATTATAAGAAATTAGGCGTGTAGGCGTGTGTAGCAATGATAGAATAGAAGTGTTTTAGTTAATAAATAACATTGTGATAATTCCGTTTAAACAACTCTTTATATACTTATGCATGCCATTCGAAAAGACCATACCAACATTATTTGCAAAACAATCTATGACTGTAAAAGGTATTAATAGAGCGACCAAATGGGACATGCATAAATCACTTGGCAATAAATGAAATAGGAATGTCAATTCTTGGCGTTAAATATAGTATTTATTAAGCATAAAACAATGCAATAACGTCTTGGCCAAGATCAGGTACACAAATCTATACATTGAATATATAAATATACAATAATAATAATAATAATTTATATTAAGTTAAAACACTTTAAGTTATACTGAATCAATAAATGAAATTTAATAAAAAGTTAAAACTAATCATCGCTTCCTGAACCATGTGCATTATTGGCGCGTCGCATACTTCGCGTAAGCATCCTGACTTGTCTTTGAGGCGTACTGTTATTATCAGTGGCAATCTCTGTCATAGAAGAAGCCGGTTTTTTCGATGGAGTGCGATAAAGCGACGATGTTTGACCGTTGTTGTTATTATTGTTATCTGCCGTTATGTCAACAGACTCTTTGGTCCGTGTACGCCGTGTTGTCTTAGGCGTCATGGTGGACATTTCCATCTCTTTTTTTGATGTGCCAGACCGACCACGATGCTGATTGCTATTATTATTGCTATTATTATTATTATTACGTGGACGTGTATGTGGTTGAATACGAGGCGGCCATGGCGTATCGCCATTTCGTATCAAGTGAGACGATGGATTTCTTGGCATTTTTTTCAATGCTTCGGACTCATCCTCTACAGCTGGTAAATTGCGTGCCCTTGTAGTACGACGACTGCTCACAAGTTCTTCTTGTTCCGCTGCAGTCTTCGTCTTCTTTCTTGGCGAATGGGCGCGTGGGCGTGAATTCTTGGCTGGTGTCATGTTGGTGGTGGACTGTTCAGTTGGAAAAGCACCAGGTGTACGGGTTATATCATCAGTATCCCCACGCTGTCTTATATTAGGCCGTCTTCTTGCAGATCGTGTAATAGCTGAACTAGCGGTGGTTGTGTGTTTTGTAGCGCGTGATCTGCGAGTTGGTGTTTCTGTCACTTCCTCTTCATCCTCTGACATGATTAATTGATGTTTTGTAATGGTTGCCGAAGAAGTGGCTGTATTAACCTTTCCACGTCTATATAATATTATATTATTGGTTATATAATTAACTAGTTAATTATAAATGCTTACCTTTGTGATGCACGTAGTTGTCTAGATGCTAGACCAGAAGGATGGGCTAATTATTCAAAGACTCAGTATCATTGATATATAACAGCTATAACAATATACTTACGAGATCCATTCGATGAGTCTTGGTGTGGTGATTGTGGTGTACGAGGTGGAAATGGTGAATTGCGTCGTAGTGGTGGCAATGGCGTGGATTTACGTCGTTGATAATTACTTGCTGTATCATTACTATATGAGTCTTCATTTTCATGTCCTATCATGACTGGCGATAATGATGCATCCATTCTCTTGGCCCTATTGTTTAATAAATGATAATTAGATACAGTGTTGATTTAATGATATTGACTCACCATTCAGGCGATTGAACACGTTTTGCAGCACTATTGCTTGTATTAGATTGATTACGCTTATGTGCTGATACGTTAGCTGTTTCTGCACTAGCAGTATTGGAAGAAGAAAACTTATTTACTGACGTCGTAGATTGTTGCTGTTGCTGTTCTTGTTCTAGTAGTTGACTCAATGCTAAATGAGGTGACTGCTGTCGTGCTTGGTGCAAGGCTATAACTCGTAACAAACTGATTTCACTTTCCTCGGCTGATTGACCTTCAATTTGGTTGATATCTTTGGATGTTGATAAAGGCGGTAAACCACTCGCTACAACTATTCATGTTAATATTATCAAGTGTTAGTTTAGTTAGTAAGTATATACAACTATACTATGTCGAATCAATCCCATACCTGGTCCATAGGATCCATGTGGTGACTGCATCAATGAAGATAGTGCCGTTGGTGGCAAATGACGTGCGTTTGATACTGAAGATAACAGCGGTGTAACTAGTGGAAAATGTTGGTTTTGAGATGATTGGCCTAGTGTTTGATTTAAAGACATGCCCACCTCCATGGCATTGCGCTGTACACGCGGTAGTAAAGAACGTAGATTCTCAATAATGGCGTTTCTTCTCATTACTTGTCTACTAACAGCACGTCGTGGATCCTCCCGTTGTCGTGCTCGTTCGTTCAGCTGTATAGCCTCTACATAGTTGATATGATGAACATGATACATGATAAGAAAATCTAGACGGTAAGGTGCTTCGAAATCTTCACAATATTCGGCCAGTTGTTTTTCTTCTTCTTTGTTCAATGTTGCACGCATTAGTTGATTTAACTTTGTTTTCATATCTTCACCTAATTGTCATTATAGTAATATTGGTATCAAAGTATTTAATTAAACAAATAGTGTAATTACCATTAAAGCAATAGTCGAGTAATTGTGTAAATAGTTGACCGTGTTCATTAACCTCATGTCCACTATATTGGCGCTAACAATAATATAGTATAACAATATTAGATTCTATTAATTCATATTATATCCATCATATATTACCTGTAACAATAAAGCTTGTAATAAATCGGTATGTAATAATGTATCAAATAAGCGCTGTACACCAGTCAAACAGCTTGGTTTCCATTGTCTCATTTGTATAAATTGTTCAGCCAAATTGTACAGTTGAGATTGACATAAAATGGCCAATACGTCATCGGGCCAATCAACACTAACTGTTGGCATACACAGCCAAGTAATACTTTCCTATTATATATATCCATTATTATCATAATAATAATTAGTTATAATACACATAGTATATTATGCATATCTATACCTTATACCGTTCGTGGTCCAGTAACCAATAACCAGTGATAGCTTGTTGATATGGCAGTGGAATAGACCGACTTTGTATAAAGCTATTGATAATTGTATTATCTTGACATTCACGTATCAAATAATATACCTAAATAGATATTAATTAAATTACATATCTATACTGTCAGTTACTACTTACAATACTATCTTTCTTAATTTGATCCAAATCACACTCGTAAATGGCACAGATCAACTTTTTTAATTGGCCTTCATTACTTGGTGGATATAGACTGCCTATTTCAACACCGGCAAATGTTAATAGACGGTCAATACATAAATGGCCACCAAATAGTTTGCGTGCTGCTGTAATATTCTTTTTTGTTTTGTTATCGTATGGAAATAGTTTAAATAGAGCGATTGCATGATCAGAATCCATCTAGAACGTAAATAATTTATTAATATTATTGCTGTTAGTGTTTATGTCAATACTGTCAATATAATGACTTACCTTGGCTTGTTCTAATTTACGTTGATTTGTTTCTTCTTCATCTTCTATTTCTAACGAGAGTGCTGGTGAGGCCGGCATTGATATCATTTGATCAGCACACAAGAGGAAACACTCTTCAGATGTTTCTACGGGATAAATAGTCTAAATAAATAGCTATACTTAGTAAGTGTAGATTAATAAGCTATATTTGACGTATTACTAACAAGAAAATGTTCTGAATTCAAATTACTAAGATTGTATCGTTTAACATGTGCCTGAACACCTTCACCGTTGGACGCGAGTAACGAAACAGCCATTCTTGTACTTCCTTCAATATGGTGATCATGCTTGGCATAATAGACGGAATAGAGCAATAAAGCATCTTGTTCTATACTCGATAGTTATACTACATTCTATTACTGCTCAATTCTATTACTTTTAACTAAGCCATAGAAAGTGTTCGTCCATAAATGCCGGTTCGAGCACTATCACTAAATGGCGTGACATGTCCCACCGCCATCCATTTCTTCTTTTGTGGTATCGTTTTACATACACTGACCAATGGTACTATAGATCTATAGATTTAATATTGATACGTTAATCGCCGGTCTATGACAACAATAGATTACATACGGTTTACCACGTGTCTGAGTGCCATCCTGTGCCACAATACAATACCATCCTTTGGCCACATCACTTTGTCCATCATCTGATGCTTCTTCTGCACTATCCGATATAGTATCGCCATTTTCTAATGGTTGAATAATAATCTGGGTGATTTGGCCTATTGTTGCTTATTAACAATGATTAATTAATAATATATATGTTACTTACCATGATCGGCTATTTCAATCGCTTCAATATAGTAAAATTGATCTTCAATACTGCCATTGGACATTACTTGATTAAAATGATACTCAACTAGCAACACTTTACCACGGCTTGTACCCCATGCAATGCATATAATATTGGAGGGTTTCTGTTCAGTTAGCACATCGGTCCAACAAGCAATCGAGGTAATTGGACCACTATGCGATTCTGGAAGACGTTTATAGTGCTAATATAAATAACATTATATTAAATACTATATTATAATAAATATTGAATTAGCTTACATTTGCATCCAGCAGTGGATCTATACCAAATGGATCATCCGATAATAGTAAATGATTAATATACATTTCAGATGTACCAGTGCCTAGCAGTAGCAATTGTATTGTCTTTGTACAATCCTCATTCTGGTTCTCTTCTTCCATTTCATACGGTGTCTATTTGAATATAAGTGAATGTATGCATCTAATCGCTACATGTATCTTACTTGAATCTGAAAGGGTGCAGACACTGCAGCACAGGTGATGGATCGGCCTTTTGGTAACGGTAGTTGTCGTTGACGTCCTAGACAAGGATCGTATACAAATAGACGACTTTCATTAGAGAAGCGATCGGCCGTGCAAATAAGCAACACGTCAAGGTTGCAGAGCGTAGCACTGCACACATATTCAATTTCTAACTGTGACGTCATACATAAGAAAACTATATCATATTGTGGCATAAATACTTACTTCATCTGCTAGATCGCACGCTAGTTGGCTTGTAGTTATACGTGCAAATATATGCTCTGCCAATTTATTCATAGTTCGCACCTCGATCTGTTGTGCATCGTATCGATAAATCCATTGTGGTCGTCGATGGCCTGTGGCAAAACCACCGCCAAAGGTACCGCTATGCGTGGTAAGTACCGATGCATCAAAGTGATGACCCACAGACTGTAGCCTAGTCTTTTCCATATTGAATCATAAAGAAATAGAAAGAATCGTAGACGTGGCAAGTAAAAACAAGCAGTGACCGTGTGTGTGTGTGTGTCTATTGACGCGTTCTGTGTAGATGGAAAAACAAAACAAAACATAAGGCACTGATTGGCATAAAAGTGATAGTTATTGATTTACGAACTGTTTAATTAAATATTAAATTGATTTGTTTACTTGCTTACTTTGTTAGCAAATACATCGTAATATTTAATTGGCTATTACTAGTACTAGTATATTTATAAACCATTTAATTTGGTTATTTACAACTATTTAGTTAATTGATTTATTAAACGAATAAAATGACACTTATAAAACACGATAATCAGCATCAATGATTTTATCATTGCCACCACCACCACCGCCTCGATGTCGGTTATTTAACGGTAATTCGAGTCGTTGACCTGTACGTAACGATTGTAGATAGAGTCGCTGTAAATGAATATCATTATTATGCCGTGGTTGACCGATCGCCGTTACATCTGCTAATAAATCACCACGGTGCGATCTAATAACAAATCGAATTTCCACAGCCATAAAAGAAATAGGTCGACCATTTGAACTATTGGCTGTCTCTTGCTGCATCGCCATACTATACGGTAAATCATATCGTAATGACTAATTGAGTTGTTTTCTAAAAGATCGATAATGCTTTTTCAGCAGATCGATTCGAATTACTTGATAGAACGTGTTCAATTTGTTCTATTGAAGCACGGTGTGTCTTATCAGCATGTATCTTCACCTGGCCTATCGATCCTGCTAAACCTTGTACTAGACGAGCTATACCCGTTATGAACAGTCCTATTGGACCAAATGGCATTAAAGGATGCATACCGCTTCCTGAGGTGGATGCAGCAGTAGGCGGACGTCGATGGAACCAATTACGTATTATATCCTCCGCATCAGGTGGCCGTTTCTTTTCATGTCTAGCAGAAGAAGAGGATGATATGCCATTAACACGTTTAGCTAGATGATAAACGCCATAACCTAGACCACCAATAAACAAAAGTGGTGGAAATACAAATAGTGTAACTCCTCCGACGCCTACAACAACAGCAACTTTGGAAAGTGGTGTTAATTGTTTCCAAAAAGAAGGACCACGATGGTGATAGGCACGCACTAGAATACGTTGTTGTTGTTGTTGTAGCCTCTGATAATTGAATGAATAACTAGCTATACTTGGCCGTCCAATAGCTATGGGCCGCGATAAAGACGTTTGATGAATCCAACAAGTGGCTGGCCTTGTATAATATCGCGATTGTTGATTCAATAAAGACTTGCATTTAACTACTATTATCGATGGCTATTATCGTTTATTATTACTATTAGCTGTCGCTTCTTACCGTCTGGTTTGACAAGTGGCCATAAGCCACGTTTAATAACTTGTGGATTCATAGAGCGAGGCCACATTACTTTTCTTTCGTCAATCTAATGGAAAAAGAAAATAAAAAACGCACCGTCACCAGTGCGACTATCGAGTCCACACCGTTTGCCCAGCAAGTGGCTGACACAGTATTGAATCGCTGGAAACAATTGCCGAAATCGGGTAAACCAGTAGTACGCGGACAAAAGGTGGAGTGGACGGTATTAGCCGGAATAGTTGTATGTCGTCGTGATCGTTGTCAGCCTAGCCCGGATACTAATATAACATGTGTTGCTCTTGGGTAAAGTCGATACTATATAACAAAACGAGTATCCGTCGACTAACTATGCTACTAATATAGAACTGGCTTAAAATGCTTGGCAGAGAGTCAGTTACCAGTGGATGGCAGTGTTGTGTTTGATGGACATGCAGAGATTATGGCACGTCGTTATTTTGTACGGTAAGTTTACTAGAAGAGCGTTTATAATATTGTTTTATTTAACTGTAGATGTATATGCATATTAGCTATTTACTAGACGAGATTAAAAAGCTATTGAACAAAAGCCATCTTTATTTAAACAGAACGAGATTAAAGATGATAACAATGTACCGTCATTTACACTGGTAGATCCTCTAAATACTACATTTCATATGTATATCAGTCAAGCACCATGTAAGTATTATAATGATATGCAAATAATTCATAATTAAATAATAAACATCATTAGGTGGGATGCATCAATGGAAGCATTAGCCGCAATACAAACAAATGATAGTCAATTGGCATTTGAAACTGGTAAACGTCGTCGAATTGATGATACCAATAATAATAGTAATAATGAATTAATAAATACACCAACTACATCAAATTTACAACGAGGCCGGTATGGATATGAACAGTTGGGCGTGTTACGCACAAAGCCTGGTCGGGTGGATGCTGAACCGACACTATGCATGTCTTGTAGGTAACTACCTTCTAAATAGTTGTTTGTACAACCTTTATTGGTATTAACATCCAAATACTGCTGATTAGTGATAAGATTGCTCGTTGGCAAGTACTTGGTCTACAAGGCGCATTACTCTCTCGCGTAATAGCCCCCATCTATCTTACTTCACTTATTGTCGGAGATCTATTTGACTCGGGAGCATTGGAACGTGCACTAACAGACCGCGTTGCCTCTATCGAACGTAAACCATCAACCCACCTATTCTAACCAACCACTCATCCTTGTCTATCCGTAGTGAATGATCGAGCAAGAAAGGTTGGCTATCAAGTGAATACACAGCTACAGCGCCATAGCTGTGACACAGCATTTGAATGGAGTCAGTCGGCGGTGACCGTACGATATCCAACTTTGCAGCGACTCTCCTCTGCTAATGGTAATTATCGGTAATGGACTGCATACTGCTATTGTCCGGCTAACTGCAGATTGACTAGCGATTGGTTGGTGTGCAGGCATGGTACGGCCCGAAGTTCTTGCTAAAGGTCGTAAGCAAGGTGCTACACGCGATAAAATGGGACAATTTTCCGTTACTAGTCGGTAATGTCGTCATTGCTAATGTGCTATTGTCTATGTAAATTGATTTTCGTGCTTTTACTAAAAATAGATCACTCATTTGCAAAGAGCAGCTTTATCGGGCATTTACCGCCATAGTGCCTTTAGATAAGTAGGTTACAATGAGTATTGGTAAAAACTTTAAACATACTTACATTGTTTAATAACAGTCCAAATGAAACCTATTTACAAGCCAAGACGAAAGCAACAGCTTACCAGGACGTGAAAGGCCTATTAATTACCACTGACTCATTTAAAGATTGGATTGTTTGTCCTACAGCTTATAAAGACTTTTGCCTTAATGATGTTAAAAATGTATCAGATTGAATAAAGACTTGTTGGTATTCTCGCTAATATGTGGTGCCCTAAACTAACTACAATGCTACGTCGTTTCAGATTTGCCAGTATCTACTGACTGTTTACTAATGGGACATGCAACGATACGAACATAACAGCTAAAGCTGCATGAGGCAAGGAGAGTTTTAGCTGTTATGGTAGTACTTGTGCCGACTCGTTTAATGGGCATGCGTACATGTGGATGAAAGCAAGAACCGGTATGAAGCATAAACGGCTTATCCTAATGACTTGAATGAAGAGAAGCCACCTCAACAGATGCCTGTTTAATAGCAAACAGGCAGCATTCTAGACCTGGTTATAAAACCTTTTCCCTTCTTGTTCTAGTCGTCAAACATCTTATATTGTGTTGCTGTGTCTCGTTCTACCATTTAAATCATTTTCAGTGCAACTCATCAAATCAAGCATTTTAGTTATTTATAGCATTCTAGTAACATATATTACTGTTATTCGTTGTTTAAGCATCAATAATGCGGGATTCATTAGTCGAATATACATATGTTAGCGGTAGACGCTACATAAATACCCATAACGCGCCCTATGCATTGCCAGTCGATTTCAAAGAAATGGACAGGTAAAGTGCTGTAATCAAGATGGAAAGTAGCTAACAATAGCATTAGACAAGTGTTACAAGATATTTTATTTGATATGGCAACTGGTTCGTTATACACAGCACCCATAAGGTATCCGCAATCTATACTAGATCTTGGATCTGGTAATTGTAGCTGGATGCTGGTAGGTGGTTAATAGACTGTTCTATTGGTGTATTTCATTGTTCTAATCCCACTGTGATTCCTGTTATCCTGATATCCTGATATCCATAATTAGAAAATGGCCTCACAGTTTTCAAATAGTAATTTGATGAGTGTTGATATTTTACCACTTTCCCCAGAAGTGACTCTACCAGATAATTGCCAGTTTGAATTGGCCAATATCATTGATCGTAAGTTACAACCGCCCCGCTTATTGGTTAGCAATATCTAATATTATTGACTATTATATTAATAGCACAAATCCCATTTTCTAATAATAGTTTCGACTTTGTACACCATCGTCAATTAGCAATGGCCATCCCCCAGTCAAAATGGAAGAGCTACGTTGCTGATTGTGCCCGAGTTACTGCACCAGGTGGATGGGTCGAAATCAGTGAACTAAATATTCTTTTTACGAATTCAGGCCCTGTCGGTCAACAAGTCCACAAACTAGTCGAGACATTTGCAAAAGCGCGCGGCATTCATGTTCAAATCAACGATGAACTTGGTCATTTGATGACAGAAGCCGGGCTTGACGAAGTTCAATGTGAAGTCTATCAAATACCCGTAGGCGAATGGGGAGGACAGTTGGGCAAATTTGCATGGGCTAATTATTACCATGCTCTCGGTGGAATACTGCCACATCTTGCCGCAGTCAATAACATTACACTCGATGATATCCGTGTACTTATTGAAGCACTTCGAGAGGAGGCCAATATGAATCAATATTGCTGCGACTTTTACTGTCATTATGGTAAAAAGCCTGCACTAAACGAGTCTATTTCTTCAGTATAATAACAATAACAGCAATAAAAACAACAACAACAACAATAGTAATGAATCTAGAGCGATAAAATACATACTATTTATCCTTCTATTCATTAAAGCACTGTTTTCATCATTAGAATAAATTTTAACTTTAGTATATAAATATAAATGATATTGTTAGCATTATTATTGGTATTGTTATGTGTGTGTATATATATAGGCTAGTGATAAGAGGCATACAAGAAAACAGAAAGAATTACGACCATGGCTGACCATAAATAGGTTGAGATGATGGTGAAGCGGCGTATATTTTAGAATCATTTGAAGGTATCGTTGGGCCTGATAGTGCGTCTCGCATATGATCTATAATAGCTAGTTAGACAACGCTGGTAATAATATTAATAAACTACTTACTAAATATAAATGGGTTATTGTTAGGTTGACCAGCATTTGTAGGTGTTGTGTTACTATTAGCACCGCCACCATTACCACTGGCATATGGTAGAGTAGCTGCCCGTGGTGGATAAGCAATAGGAGATGCTGGCTGGGTATGTGACTGTACTGTCTGAGGTGAGAGTTGCGGATAGCCATATATACTATTGGTAACATTAGGATTGCCATTTGTATTGTAGTCGAGTGTAGGTGTCACCGGTGCTGAAGCCATATTAAATCTTGAGTTGCTTACCGGCGATACGGATATAAATGGATTGTTACTACCATTAATGGGCCCGCCCATTGTTGATAGTGAACCATGCCATGAATTACCAGCCATGCCCGGTCTCATACCATGAGGATTAGCACCTGAGGTCATAATCGTCAATGGCTGAAGACCGTGTTGACCAATAGATGACGAGTCATTCGGTGTCATTGTATTGACCGGAGGGCAGTTATTAGATGGATAGAAAGATGGTGAATGTTGTCCATTATTGATATTCGCATTATTAAAAGCAATTTGTGGTACAACAGGCATTGATGCAGATCGTTGAAATGCTGCATTACTATTTTGTAATGCGGCAATATTGGGTCGAACAACTTGAGTGTGTAGACTGTCAAGTGATGATTTTGAATGGACTGATGCCGCATTCATATTTCTAACCAATTCCGGTCGATTTGATCGAGGGGACTCAGCAAATGTAATAAGTTGACCATCTGGTGTAGATATCGCTGTGGATGGATAAGTATCACTACTAGAAGCGGATGGTAGGTTTGATCCATCATAGCCTATATAGTATCAGCGATATAGTTATATATATATACTGTTATTATTATTATTATTATTGCTATTACTTACCTTGTGATCGTTTTGAAAAGGGATTATTTAGACTATTGCCATTATTGCCACCACTACGAATCGATGAGGCTTCCGAGGATGGTCTTCGTGTACCCGATACACGTTCACGCATAATCTCAAAAAACTCATCGACTGGTTCGTCGCTATACTCTAGACCATAGCCATTGTATTCAAGTTCTTTCCGACCACCACGACGTGCTAGACCATCACGATCATTTTCAGGTAAATTAGATGCTGTATTGGCTGGCCGTGTGTCTCGCAAGTATTGCCGTGTTACTACAGTCAAATCAGTGGGCCGTTGACCTTTTCCGCCTGCCGATCTGTATCTAACATCATCATCATCATCATCCACTAGACTGCTACCACTATAGCCTGATTGCCGAGTAGATGCATTGGAATGGCTACGTTCTCGTTGTTGATCCACTTTATTTGGCTCTACTGGATTATAGCGATCAAATACCGTAACTGAATGTGGACTATTTACGTTAATAATACCAATCTTCTTTAATGGCCCATTTTTACTAGTTGGCGTGCCAGGTTGGCGAATAGCAATGGCTCGTGAGCCTGAATCGCTTACATTGCCATGGCTACTGGGTGGACTAGATGCCAGTTTGCCAATTGAAAGATCGCTTGGATTAGATCCAATCCGACGCATAGCAACATCATCTTTAGAATAATATTTAGTTAAAGATGACGACGATGAAGATGTCTTTTCCAAAAAGCGAGCAGTAGGTGCTGGCTCATACAAATGTTCATGTGCATCTGATATCCATCGTCGTTCCACGTATTTATGCCGTAGATACTTTCGCATAAGAATGGCATCACTTACAGCCGGTACACGGTCCTTTTTGTCATCCCATTTAGCCATCCAAATAGCTGCTGCTTTCTATTTATTATAAACACAATCAATAAACACACACACACACACTAAAGCATTAAATAGCCATTGTCGCTATCATACCTGATTTCCACCATTGCGTAACGCTTGAATTTCTTGAAACGTAAATCGTGATGCAGAAATGGATTTAATTCGATGAGTCAATTCTCGACTAATGTGATACAAACATCAATTAAACCGGTCTAATTTAACATAAACTGTCCCCCTCCTACTTACTGTAAACCCGAACATTGCTCGCATACAAAGGTATTATTAAGCATATTGGCATAGATAGGTCCCTAATAAAGTACACTGTTAACAAACGATTCACCTTGTCTTTGTTCCGTCTTGAGCACACTTACACGTTGTGGACAGTCGAAACATTGACGATTCTCCGGTAGTTTCAACAGCTCTCGTAGCACTCTAATAGCATAGTTTAGTATAGCAATTCTTTATATATTCAATAGCAATTACTTTAGATGGTGCTCATCTTGCTTTTTCGATAGTGCCATGGCGCTTGTTACAATTATTAGAAGAGAATTGCACTATTGAAGTAGGTGCCGTCTCGGTCAACCCAATATTAAACTGGTCGAATAATAACTATGGAATGTCTACTAAATATAATGAATGTAGATAGAAGGATAATCGAACGCAAGTAATGAGAAATGCGAAAAAGCAAGCTTCAGCCAGCCGAATAACAAAAAAGACGAGATGAATAAGTTCAAGTTTGTGGAGTGCAAGAAAGTGAGTGCCTGTGTGCGTGTTTGTAAATCGACCACATGAACTTTCCCTATGATGATAATGCGATGGTGTGATGTGCTAGTGCGTGATGGTAGGACACAATTTAAGTCTTAGTGGAGAGGAGTAAGTGAAGAAAGGCGAGAAAGTGAGTGCGTGTGAATGGAAGTGAGCGAATAAGTGAAGCTGGAAGAGATAAGCTATGTATTCTCAAGCATCTAGAAGATAGACCCGCATATTGAGTGCAGAATAGTCTAGCATTACTTATAAATAAAACACCTCGGAGTCTTTAATGTAACTATGTTTGAAGTACCCATGGATGCTACTGCCAAGCAATATGTCAAAGTCTATTCTTGGATGGAGCCCTCTAGTATAAACTTTATTACTACCATTAGCGGCAATAGTAGCTGCAGTATCTGCATCAACATCATTGTACCGTTGTATCATCGTATTATGATGTTTTGACGCAAAAGTAATAAGATACAGATACAGTCTATACCAATGATAAATAGCAATTGAGTGGAAACAGTATAGGGGTCTATGGCTCGGTTTTACCTATATTAGTAATGGCAAGTATTAAACCAATGTTAACTGCTATATTTGAAAGGCTCCATCTATTCTTGGTTGTACAGCAGTGTAGGACATGCATTGAAGTCTACTCTTTTAAGATGACGTGGATTAAGGCGAGAGGACGAACGTGCAATCAATAAAACACTTTACAGCCTATTTTAACGATTGGCCTTTCTTTTTCCATTCCATCTCCGCACACTGCCTATACGTGTTGTTGTTGCCATTATTGTATACTGCGTATATACGTGGGTGTTTTAAGCATAACAATAAGGCGTATTATAGCATCGTCTATCTATTGATAACACATCGTTTAACATCATATAAAACTATGATTCGACCCGTAAGTAATGGATTGATGTGCATCATATACATCAATGGTGCATTCTGTTCAATCTTTTAACAATGTACATTATTCTCGCCTTGACGGACCGTGTTTCAACTTGAATAGACGACCAAGAGTTTGACGGGCATGATAACAGTGTCAACATCAACGATGATGATGGCCAGCGCGATAGGACGGCGGGCATTTCATGCTTCACGCGTTTCATGGACAGTGGCGCCGGGCGATACACTGCCGAGCATTCGGCTACATGGTCGCAAAGGACCTAGTGACGCCGTCGACGCGCTCGCCTTTTTTAAGCCCTATCGACGTGCCATACTTATTGGTGTACCTGGTGCATTTACACCCGGTTGTTCCAAGGTAACATATCATTATAGCGATGACTTTAAAAATAGCTATTGACATGGCATTGAATTAATATAGTTATGTTTTATCTAACCATTATACATTCTAGACTCATTTGCCGTCTTATATCAAGGCATATGACGAACTAAAGAACAAAGGCATTGAGAAAGTGGCATGCGTCACTGTCAATGATGCTTTTGTCACACAGGCTTGGGCAGATCAATTGGGAACCGGTGAAAAGGTATGAATAGTTTAACTTGTAAATAATATGTAATAATACGTTATAATATAAACAACAATAATATTTACATTTTGTAAAAATTATTAGGTAACACTACTTGCTGATCCACAAGCAGAGCTGGTTAGCAAGCTTGGTCTTTCTTTTGATGCTTCAGGTTAATACAATGAGTAGGCATGCCTGTCTACATCTGCTAATTTATCATTCTAGGAGCATTGGGAGGTATTAGATCCAAACGATTTGCCATGGTATTGGAGGTAGGTAGAATGGTGTTTATTGATAATTTCCTAACTTGAATTGTTTTAGCATGGTAAAATTATTAAACTCAACATTGAGGTAAGTAGAACATGCGGCTTATTGATCCAACTACTCATTCTATATCTTGCTATTTCTAGCCCGATGCTACCGGCCTTACCTGTAGTTTAGCAAATAATCTTATTGATGACTTGTAATAAAGCAAATAGGCTACAACTATTCATTTGATATACCAAAGATTATAACATATTCCATTCTATTATTCAATAGTGCTAGTATTATTGTTATTAATACAATGTATCAAGACAGTTTCTTATAAATTCATAATAATTATCACGTGCACTCTCTCATAGTTATTCAGTCGAATAGACCAAGTTTTTATATCTTTGACAAGTTTGTTGCTATTTCTATCATACCTAGATTTTTTTCTGCTTTCTTCATTTTCTTCAATACGTTTTAAAAGGTTCTTTTTTGTAAACATATAAAATTTCCAAGTTTTTCAAGGTGATTTTGAAGGTTTGTGGCTTTTTTGTTGCTAATGATTTTAATCGCCTTGATCCGGATTTCTTCATTGACCTTAATCTTTCTCATTTTCGATCTTAAGTTTTTTCTCAAGCTAAGTTTATCAATTAGTGGCGTTCTATTATCCAATAGTGCATCAACACGACGGATCAGAGCTGGCATAGCATCCATCATGGCTGTATTGACCACAAAAGCCACACCAATATAAAGCTGCATAGTAGTGCTGATTGCTGAAACAAACGAGTGAACAGCAAAGTGTGATTGGTATAATTAAAACAACGGAGACAGCTGTGGTGGTTATCAGTAATGATACACAGCACAACAAATTGTATGAATAAAAATGATTGTAAATGAACACGTTTATTGGTTTGTAAATGTTTTCTCCTATATCTGGATAGTTTCTGTTATCAGTGCTAAAGCTATCAGATAAAAATAGAAATGTGAATATTAATAGATGTACCACAATATGTTATTTCCAATTGTATGGCAGCTGTATATAGTAATCTTTTTTAAGATGGAGCCATAAGTTTATTACTATAAGCTTGCACAGGTAATAAAAACAATTAGGCGCAAAATTGTTGGTAAAATAATGATTCCGTTTATTAAAGACTGGATCAACCGGAGCATTGGCCAAGACTTGATATATAAATAGACTAGACGGCGCAGTTGTCAAATGGTCTTGATTTTCACCGAATATATATACCTAAAGTGTATTGGAATAGTGGTTCAATTGCACTACTAATGCTGATGTCTTGAAACCATTGATTATTTGCATTTATAGTGGTCGCAATATCCTTTGCAAACAAGACCCATGCCTTTTCTGCACAAGGTGTCAGACTTGCTGCCGCATTTCTTATTGAGACAAATTTCTTTGCAGGCATTCTTGCATGCCCAATCCACAAGGCCACGACGAACTAAAGCTGGTTTAGCATCCACCATTGTTGTAGCGGCTATCAAAGTCACGACAACGGTGCAAACGGCGGCAACGGAAAGCTTCATGATGATATTGATTTGTTAAGACAAACAACTAAAAGAGATCGTAGAGTGTGATTGGTATAGAGTGAAGAGTAGTGCGTGTATAACAAGAAGTATAGTGTGATGATGATCAGTCGAATAGACCAAGTTTTTATATCTTTGACAAATTTGTTGCTATTTCTATCATACCTAGATTTTTTTCTGCTTTCTTCATATTCTTCAATACGTTTTAAAAGGTTCTTTTTTGTAAACATATAAAATTTCCAAGTTTTTCAAGGTGATTTTGAAGGTTTGTGGCTTTTTTGTTGCTAATGATTTTAATCGCCTTGATCCGGATTTCTTCATTGACCTTAATCTTTCTCATTTTCGATCTTAAGTTTTTTCTCAAGCTAAGTTTATCAATTAGTGGCGTTCTATTATCCAATAGTGCATCAACACGACGGATCAGAGCTGGCATAGCATCCATCATGGCTGTATTGACCACAAAAGCCACACCAATATAAAGCTGCATAGTAGTGCTGATTGCTGAAACAAACGAGTGAACAGCAAAGTGTGATTGGTATAATTAAAACAACGGAGACAGCTGTGGTGGTTATCAGTAATGATACGCAGCACAACAAATTGTATGAATAAAAATGATTGTAAATGAACACGTTTATTGGTTTGTAAATGTTTGTTTCTTCTATATCTGGATAGTTTCTGTTATCAGTGCTAAAGCTATCAGATAAAAATAGAAATGTGAATATTAATAGATGTACCACAATATGTTATTTCCAATTGTATGGCAGCTGTATATAGTAATCTTTTTTAAGATGGAGCCATAAGTTTATTACTATAAGCTTGCACAGGTAATAAAAACAATTAGGCGCAAAATTGTTGGTAAAATAATGATTTCGTTTATTAAAGACTGGATCAACCGGAGCATTGGCCAAGACTTGATATATAAATAGACTAGACGGCGCAGTTGTCAAATGGTCTTGATTTTCACCGAATATATATACCTAAAGTGTATTTGAATAGTGGTTCAATTGCACTATTAATGCTGATGTCTTGAAACCATTGATTATGTATCGCATTCTTTGCGACAATATCCAAGACAATATCTAGTGGCCAGACTAGGATAAGGATAATTTTTGTGACATTTGTCAATGCATTTATCGCATAATTTAGCAGGATCCTTGCCACAACACAAGGCTGGTTTAGCATCCACCATGGCTGTAGCGGCTATCAAAGCCACAACAGCGGTGCAAATGACGACAATAGAAAGCTTCATGGTGATATTGATTTGTTAAAACAAACAAATGAAAGAGATAGTAGAGTGTGGTGATGATTTGTATACCGTAATCAGTTTATCAATACATAAATTATAATTGCCAAATAAGGAGGTAAACAACACAAGGAAGCATTTTTGTTACAATTGGTACAAAATAGATGGCAGTGAGTACTTGATAGAGAGGAAAGGTGGCGATGGTCTCTCTACAGAATTTCAGCTACCATAACACCGAAATGAGGTTTACTACATTTAGTAGCATCAAACACGAGGTCCATCTTTGGCAATAGCAATGGGTTACTACTTGTTTGGTCCCAGATACTCACACACTAATTGTAAAGAGGATGACTACTAAAAATGTATGTACGCCAATGAAATGGCAACAGCATGGGCATACGGGTCTATCATTTATTATATACTCCGTCAACCATTCTCTTCCTATCTGCATATTTTAAAATAATAAAATGGCCCTCGTTTTAGAAAATATACTATGGGCTCACTAACAACACATTGACTACATTTTATCTTTTACGATATAACGTTTATTATCAATCACTACTTACACTACTATTTACTTTATCACAACCGATCACTATATCCATCTACATCTGCTGACGTATTATTGACGATCTTTTCTCTCTTTGGTTAATGAATATCTCGTATTAATTATACAGGACCCACGAGTAGTAGTCGTCTACTATTAACGCCTTTGAAATTTTTCAGCATTTCTTCTGCTACTTCTAACCTGCTTTCCTGCACCTGTCGATTCCTTATCGTGGCTGACTCCTTCATATTTGACGTATCAACTTGCTACTTCCGTACACACGCTCAAGTTGCATAGCTGTGTGGGAGTGGTCAGCTGCACGCGGTCTTGCTAACGACGTTTGGCAATCTCCGTGCGTATAACAACAACAGGTTAAGCAAGCACATACAGCTCTGGCTTTCTTAATCATACCATTAAGCTTTTAAGTGTTGCTACTACTTTCTCTTTTTTTCTTCATCTCTATCGCTGCTTTAATCATTTGTAACTTGTAGGCTGTTGTTTTTGAATCTTGTTACTTTTTACAACCTTTTTTCACCGACGGTCACACACCCCACACACAATTTTACATCTATTCACATACTTGACACACACACACACACACACACACACACCATCAATTTATTATTATCATTATTATTCTTTGACGATCAAGAATACACCTGCTTAGTTTTATTTAATTGACGTCCTTTGCTTGTTTAACGCTCTTGATCAGTAAAGAATAGGTGATAGACTATTATTCTGTAAGCCTTGGTTGGTAATTAGCTGCGCCAAAAAGGGATTAAACAAGAGTGCGTGTCTATCGGCGATTAGTAGAACTATTTTCCCTTACAGCACTTGTGTAGCTACTTGTTTATCCGCTTGCTTACTCATCTATTCGTTTACCTGTCCGCCTAGCAATCTCTTTGTATTATTTAACATAATGGATGAGATTGACGATATTGGTCCGCCTTCATTCTCGCATTCACAAATATTAACGCTTGAGATTGTGACAGGTATTAGCGCGGGGATTGGCGCTCTTGGCGCTATTGCCACTTGTTGCGCATATCTATACTGGAAGCATATGCGGACAGCCATTGCGCGGATCGTCTTTTTCATGGCTATATCCGATTTTGTTGCCTCCATTAGCATGGCATTTGGCCAACTAGGACCGATATCCGGCACTAACAATCCATTTTGCCAACTGCAGGCGGCTGGTATGCAATGGGGCGATATCTCATCTATTCTATGGACGGGCATGATATCCATCAACCTGATATGGATCATGTATCGTGGCCGAGCTGTAGACGATATTCAAAAGTACGAACGACGTCATCTGATTATATGCTATGCAGCGCCACTTATCTGGGCCATAGTACCGATCTTTATTTACGTCGATGGAACTACACGCATTTACGGTAATGCTGATCTTTGGTGCTGGGTCACTCCCAGACTGCCCACTGCACAAATAATACTGTTCTACGGCCCATTGTGGATTGTATTTCTCTTTAACTTTGTTACCTACCTCGCAGTTGGTCGACTTATTTGGCAGAGGGCACACATAGTAGCGCGTGGTGGTGATTCAAATGGCGCGAATAGCTATCGTTACACCTACGGCAAAAATGTTTCTTTATATCTTTTGGCATTTCTGCTGGTTTGGACGCCGGCAACGCTTAATCGCATTTATACCTTTGCCTTTCATGGCGAGCGTTCATATGCGCTTAATCTAATGCACGGTATAATGACATCGTCACGAGGAATGATCAACTGTCTTGTCTACTGCTACATTACTTGGTATAGCCAGATCCGTGCTACATCATCTATGCTGCGCGAGAATGATTCGGCACATATTACCGCGATTGAGATTGGTTCTTACGGCTGGCCACATCGTCCACACGGTCGTACGAACCTTGACACTTCAATTCAAGCTGGCGCGTATGGCCAAGGTCGCGGTACACCTAGTGAGTACAATTCAGCTATGGCTCCAACAAACGCGGTCGCGGCCGCATCATTGTCGTCATCAGCGTCACCGCCAAATGAGCGCGGCTATAAGCTTGGCCATGCCCGTCGACCAAGTCAACAAAGCGGCGGCTATCGCACAACCGACGAGGTACTTTTTGAAGAGTCGCCAGTATTGATGGAGAGCCCTGGCGAATCTTCTAATGGAACTACAAGCCATCAATATGACTACAATAATACTGGCCAGCCTTTGCAAGATGGCTCGGGCCGTACTCGTCGATGGTAGTCATATGTTGTGCGTATATACCTTAGAGGGAAAGCCAGCATAATGCAATATGCACCAAGAATAGTCATTTCTACTATTGTTATCGTTCTCTTTATTCGTCTTTATTCATTTGCGACCACTAGTTTCATTGTATAGTGTCGATTTATTCGTGCATGTGTTTATTCTTCACATCTGTATGTTCCTCTACTTATGAGCATGCCATTCTTGCATCAAAGTTAATTATATTTTTTTTAAACCCGCCACCTGAGTTACTATAATAAAACAACCTATAAGGTCGTAAGACCTTTATTTAATGAACATGCATAATTTACGAATAGATTTGTTTAAATATTGTACACAGTACAAGTACAAACGCATGTCAGTGTGTTTTGTTTCAGCCGAATCCGATGCTGGACACATTGTTGCACGGTCGCTAAAATCAAGTTCCTTGTTCATTCATATGTTTGCAAATCGATGCCATCGTACTGTTTAGTACTATAACGATCAATTGCTGATACACACACTTATCATTGTATTGTATTGTAAAACAATCATCACATTCTGCAATAAATCTATTACAAGGATATATAAAAATAAATACGTAACTATTGTTATCATTATTATTATTATTAAATAAACAAAAGTGTATTAGTGGTCACATTTCCTCATTAGTTTTCTTTTCGCTATAATAGCACGCCATACTCCGCCTCTGCATTTCACATGCTTTCCGCCTATCAACCTTTTTTGATTTACTGGTAACTTTCTCGTGACAGCATGTACATATAACACGCACTTGGCCTATTTGAAGCTCAGCTAATTGCTCTTGGCTTTGCCCAAACGTCACACGACAACACATGCTTGAGCTTTCCTTTTCGAGTTTAAAAAACACTTGTACACTGACCAAACTAACAAACGAGTCAACAAATACCGAGGGAAGAGGCGAAGTGCCATGAAGTTATAGCACCGCAACATCACCAGTAGACTGTTTTACACAATGTTTGATATCTAAACCAGTACCGTCTATTTTCATTGCGTACTGAGGTGGTGTATCGAGTCCAAACAGTGTGCGGTAACCGCCTTAGATGCACTCCTTAAACCAGTCATCTTTTAGAATTGGTTGGAACGTGTGGCCATTTGTTTACCCCTCATTATGCGCCATTAAACTTAGCAGCTCCACGCTGCTATATATCTTTCAGCTCTACACCATCCTTGGTCTGAGAATGTTCAAGTATTCCTTAACTTTTACTTACCATTTTTAACTGCTTTTCTTATACACGCCGCCCATTTACACACACACACACACACGCCATTGATTGATTGCTTATTTGGGCGACTAATAAGCAAATACATTTGATTGCACTCGTATTGATTAGCCCTCTATATTTCATAAAAAGAAGTGACCCATTGATTGGGAATAACCTGATCTATACTATTGCTTGTCTAATTTGCTATTAAAGGTTGACCCTTAAGCATAGCTACTGATCAACGAATATTAGCATCTTTTTCATATTATCATTACGATTGTTATTATCATTATCGCTGTGCCTTAGCGTCAATCGTTTCACCGATATTTCTCCTTGAAGTCTTCGCGTGATACACCAAGCGATCATTGTTTATTGGTTAAAGCATTCAGTATTAGCTGCACGCGGACATCTGAATCCGGTTTATTTGCATACTGCCTACAAAGAGTGCAGGTCAAACTACAGAGAAACAGTACTAAGCTGACGATTGTATCAGTTTAACCAGTGTGTGTTCAAGGCTTTGAAGTATTCTGCTTCTTCCCTTGAAGTTTGCTTAAAGAGGTAAGTAGGTGATGGTGTTTAAATGCATGCTTCACCATAATTGTCATTCATCTTAAAGAGTGGTGCTTTTTTATCTATTTAACATTTTGTTTATCATTTGCCCCGCCCATGCAGCCGTCATAATACCGGCCACCCATTACACTTTTTGTTTCTCTTCTTCTCACTCTTCCCCACTGTAGTAATAGTATTATTAATAGTAGTTTAGGAATAATAGCAGTTATTTTTTGCTATCAAGCTGCTATTACTGCTGTTGCAGTACCTTAATATTATTTCTTTTATCGCTTAATCATACACATCATATTTGACAAACGCATCTCATCACTGGCTTGTATTAACTGCGTTTTTATATTAATTACAGACGGCAATTTTAATAGTTTTTGCGGCTACTTACTATCTACTCTATTAGCAGTCCAACCTTACTACCCCCAATAACCACTCCTCTTCAACCACCATTGATATCGTCAACCACCTCCTTGTCACGTATACTAAAGGCCTGATTCTTTGCGTAAACAAGCAATTGCTTTTACTCAGTCGCGTCAGTGATTCACCGACTTAACGTGTCCCACTTTTAACAAAACCGCCACCTTTTTATTATTCGACATGGCTCTTACCGAAGATGATTGGAAAATTATCATGATTGTTACCCAGGTCAACGCATCACTCAGTCTTATTTGTGCCATCATAACCATCGTGGTAAGTAATGGCAGTGCTGGTAATACAGCATCTCGTGATATCATTTTCTAACCTCAACTTACATGTAATGACATGCCACATTCATGATTACCCATACATGTTTTGTTACACGTAGACATTTTTCATTTGGAGACGTTTTCGCACTGCAGTGTCTGGCCCCGTATGCCTTATGGCTGCAGCTGATATTCTCTCCATGATTGGTTACAGCATTAGCCGGTAAGTAAAGCAGTGCTATGCCAACCACACAGCAGCATATTGATTATTACGTACTAATGTGTGGAACTTTGTTTTATTTCCTCCTTCCTTCTGTGATTCTATCGTCATCTCTTGCAGCTATGGACCGCGTGCTGGTCAGCATACTGCTCTGTGCCAAATTCAAGGCTTGCTCATTGAGGTTGGCGATTTGTCTGCCATCTTATGGCCTGGCTGTATTGCTATGGACCTCATGCTTGTCATGTACAAGGGCCGTTCAATATCCCAAGTCGACCAACTACACTATCGTATCTATGCGCCTATTTGCATTATTATTCCAATAGTTATTGGCTTCTCCGGCCTTTTAATCGAGAATAATAATGGCGACCGATTCTATGGTGATAGCGGTCCCTGGTGCTGGATCTCTAAGCCATACGCAGCTTTTCAGCTTTTCCTTTTGTATATTCCACTTTGGATTGTTTTCCTTTTCAACTTGCTTATATATAGCTCGGTCGGCCGACTCATCTGGAACCATTCAAAGCTTTCTGGACGCCAGTTAGCCTCACGAGAAACAAATAAGTACAAGTATACTTATCTTAAGAATGTATCGCTTTACTTGTTGGCCTTCCTTGCTACCTGGGCTGTGCCATCAATCAACCGCTTTTACAACTATTTCCATCCAGACAAGCCACTATTTGTGCTTCATTTATTGCACGCACTACTTCTTACGTCAAACGGTGTTTTAATTGCGCCGTTTACTTTTACGTTGCGTGGATCAGTCGTGTTATGCCATCGGCACGATCAAGATCTAACCGATCACGACCCGAATCAGAAATGCCTACAAACCCTCTTCCTGCTTCATTACCGAAGAAAGCAGCTTACACCAACATTGAGGAGTTTGATGATGTTGAGCATACGGCAATGTCATCTTTTGCACCGGCCGGAAGTAGCTGTCTTTTGTCGTCTGCCGACAATCGCGATATCAATAATCAGGGACGAACCAATGGCATGCTACTTCCGTCGATTAGTCAAGCCATTGAATCAGCACCCAATCGTAGCCACAACTACTATTTATCTGGCCAGCCTAATAGTAGACGATAATCTTAGAGTCTCTACACGCTTTTTATTTGCATATAATTTGTTTGAATAGGTTTAATACTTAAAGGCTCGTGTATTCGCACCTGGTTGCATCATTGCAAAGTAAGCTGTCGTTTATTTAAAACTAAACGACGTTTTGGTTACATTAATCATTCATCATTCTCGCTGGTCTTGTTGTACTGGCAATAAATCCCTTACTGTTTATTATTTATTTATCGGTTATATATTGACTGAGTAGTCGAAAAGCCACGACTGTACCATTACAGTAATTATTAAAACTATTATTTAACATTATGCAAACTCAATGGCTTGTAATGCACATTTGCTTTATTATTACTGCAATATAAATAAATAAGAACTATAATGCAACTAATAGCTCGCTTTGGTATAGCAATTTGAACAAGGTAAAGCGTATTGTATATTTCGAGACATTTGAAGATAGAAGACGTTTTTTGTACGTTTTGATAATGGTGAATTAATAATATAATAATTGTCATAGAAAATTATTTTGTTAATGTAATTTAATGATTAAATGACTAAATCTAATAATATTCGGATTCGGATTTATTAGCTAAAGTGAGACAATGGTCCGTAGGACCTAACCGCGCATTTGCAGCATTTGTCTGCCACCCCGACTAAGTCTAATAATATTCAATTTATTGAACATAATGATGGGTGACGAGTGACATCAAAGTTTAAAATACTCATTGCTGTAGATTGATTATCTAATATGCATATATCCTCTATTCACTTATATCGTTAACAATGTACGACTATACTATTATATAGCATTATATTGTTATAGTTTCAATTACATATAACTTGCTAAACGAATGAGGTGAAATGAGCTAAGGTTTGGTAATAATAAAACTAAAACAAAAATAAAACTAGTTTTGAATAGAGAAGGGTTAGGTAAGTAAAAATGATATACAAAATGACAAATGTATGGGGAGAAAGCACATAAAACGATGTTAAAGTTATAGTGTATATAACACAATGAGTGGAATGAGTAAAGTATATTACCGCATATAAACAATAGAATATGTCTAGTATGTCATAGAATGCTATTTAGTGGTGTGAAATAGAATGGTAATGATATAGGTAAATGGTGGATATATGTATACTGGATAACGAATCTATAATGACGAGTATTTGATGATTAAATAAAGCTTACCACTTGTCCCATGTTCAATAGATTAAATGTGTAGTTCAATTACGCAAATATTAGTAAAAATAGTCATTTAACACTAAATTACATTAATTAATAAATTATTTATAAAGTCAGCTGCATAATGTACTGAGCTGTATCAGATGCACTTAATTGTAATCTAATTACTCAAGCATCAATACTTTTTGTACTAAATAATACAGCAAGCAATTATATAAGCAATAGTAATAAATCCATCGTTATAATGTTGTATCACTTCACTAGACATTCCATATACTTTATTATAATTCTTTCAGTTCGATGTATATGTTATTTTCTTTATCTTTACTACCAATGTCAGTTTACTTATTTGACTAACACGCTTAGAAAACATGCAATAACAATATCAATTATCATTTGACTAGATAGAAAACTAAATGAATATATATTCTTTCCATTTGGAAAACCATGCCAAATGACAATATCAACTACAGTATAGAATATTACTGTTGATACTTGTACCGATAAAGGCAATAACTGGTATTGTAAATTACATGCAGAAATAATGGCGAATGCTGAAAAGTGCAATCTGGATATTGGCTCAATATTAATGTTTGAATAATTATATAAAATATTTGTTAGTATTGCTTGGTAGTAATAAAGCACTATACATCTAATTAATTATTGTTCATATGTAATTTATGGTGCACATATAATGCAATTGTTTGTTGTTTGGATGTTATTGTTTTGTTATATAAATGTTATAAATAAATTAAAAATGTTAAAAGTTGCTAATCATGATGATGGCTATATAGAAACTATGCGTCCACCTGGAATACTGACGATACCACCATTGGTGCAAGTATCATATGTCAGAAGCACATAGCTTTATACTAGCTTCCTATCAAGATAATAATACGGTTTATTAAACGATATGATATGCAGCAATAAACACCACTGGTCTACTGGTTCACCCAATTGTAGCTAGTGTGTAAAGCTAAGTGTATAAACACCATTGCATGTTACGATTAAAAAATGGATATTATTATATGCTAATGCGTTATCAAATGGCCACAACATAACCATAGTGGTATATAATCTAACAATACCGTGCAGAAACAGGGCCCGGGGTAGACGGTTCTAAATACCGTGGCTCGCAACACAGCGTTTAAATGATATGATACTAATGAAGTTATACTGCAACTATTCAACAAAACCCACAAGTAAACAGTATGGATATACGTTCGCATATTATAGGCAATTGCATATCACACAAATCTAGTGTGTAATGGTAGTGTTCAGCAAGTTGAATACTGCCACACACCTCCAGCGCGCGTTACAAACAAGTGAGCACTAACATATGGCCACCCATTACAGGTCGCCGCATCCACATGAAGGGAGCGCACAGCAATACTGACTTGCTAAATACTGCTACTGCACGCCCTGATATCCCACATGTTTCCGCACTACACTAGTATACAGCTGCCTATTACGGGCAGTAATATAATTACTGAGCCAGTATAATACAATAGTCTGCAATATTATATTACACATTCAACACAGCTCACAAGTAAGAACACAGTATTCCATGGTCAACCAACAAAGGAACCACACACCACTGGATGTAACTACTAGATTTGATGCTAACCATTAACAACTAGAAACAGAAGAGGCGAGGTAATGAGCAAAAGCATTCCATGCACGTTCTTATAAAATTGCCCCAAAACATATCCATTAATTAGAATGGATAATATTGGTAAATAGTACGTGGTAGTGCTCATTGGCGTATTGCAACTGACTGACACCTTCTAATGTCAGATACCATCTTATCAGTAAATTGGATTATAATCCCTTCCTTATTTCCATATTTACTCATTTTTGCCTTCCATTTACTGTCATTTCCGCGCATAATCAGCATATCTACACTGGCTAGTTGAATCAATTGGCCAATACAACTGAAACATAGCCAAATGCAACCATTCTTAATCAGTGTACCATTATAATAGCGGCTTTTTCCGATGCTATCAATATTGTCAGGGTCTAGCAGGTATTTTTGCTTTCCCCCAAGTATTCTTGCCATTTGGCACACAATTAAATCAGTCGATTCACACAATTTATTACTGTATTAGTTAAATAAAAATGACTACTTTTCTTTAGAAATATGGTCTATAACATAATTCACCGATTGAGCTTCAATGCTACTAAATAGAAATAAAATACACGTTGTTTATATTACATTACAAAGTCCGTTAAAGTTATGAAGTAAAAACAGGAATAAACACGTAATCATATCGACTGCAAAGGCCAACATGAAAACCAGTATGATGTAGCACATGCATGCTTAGCCAAGTGACTATATAAAATACCGATATGCACAGTAGTTTGCTATGTAATTTATGAACAGAGCTGTAATATTAATAGGTTGAGTATGCTACAATAAAGCTAACGTTGAATTATTTATAAAACAAAGTATTATTAATGTCAATTTATTTTAATACTGATTAGAATTCGATATCGTAAATGTGTTTACATCCAGGCAGTATGTTGTTGCAATTATTTAAAAAATGCGATTAAGCCATTGTATTCATTTACTAATGTCCATGCATGACATTAAAAATCTTCAATGTCAATGCTCAGAGTATTATGCTGTCATTAGAAAATAAAAGCGTATTGCTTTTTTGTGCTATTTTTTATTGTTATCAATTATAAAATAAAACTGTCACAGTATAAATAACATGTGTATTCCAATTTAAACATTATTATTCGCTGTATTTATTGTCTGTCAGCACATTGTACTACATTCCTTTATATCTCTGCGCTGCATGTCTTTGTTTTATTGCGTAATATTCAAATTTGAATGGCTTAATGCGATCACAATCAAATATGTCATTGTTTCTTATCATTGTGCTACTATGCCTACCTTAAGCTATAGCAATAACAAATGTGTCCATTTTGCTATAAATACCTTTCAATTAACACACATTAAATAATTACTATTCTTTACATTCAATAATAACATTCCACTTTTAATACTTGCTTCTATAATTGAATTATTATGGCTATTTCTAAAGAGAAATGTAATAGCACTACTGGCTGGATTGAGATGTTTGGAATGGCACCTCAGGTATGTTAAAGTAGTATGGGGTGTATATCCATCTAAACAATAACTGCTTAGAGTTCATCTTGGTGTCTGATCAAGAATTCACTGTTGGAGCTGGCCAACAGTGGTAAGCAACAGTAAAATTGACACACGTGCTCAATTTATTATAGCACAGTTTCTTGGAACACAATTGATAAACTTCCGCATAGGAGTTTTATGTTTTGCCTATGATTTGCCACATCCAAAATTGGCTATTTTGATTATGAGGCTGCTTTTTATGGCGACGATAACTTGCTTTCTGTTTTTGATTAATGAGCAATACATGAACATGCAATCAAACATAGCAATGCACTAAAAATAATAGTGTTACTATTTCACCAGTATAATTGTGGTGTAAGTTGCGTTATTTACCATATTTGGTAGAAAACTTAATTAGCAATAACTTCATCACGTGACTATTCCCATTTCCGGTAATAGTCAGGGTCCTAGTAAAAGATGGCCATTCTTTCGGTTAAGACACGACGATCCCAACACTACAATCGTTTCTAACTCTTGGCAAGAAACACAGCGCCTATAAATACTTGCAATTCACGGCTCTATATTACTTATTAAAGTAAAACTAGCCCCATATTGCCTGAAGAAATTGAACAGACAAGTCGTTCAAGTTTTTCCTTCGTAATGTTCAAGACCATTTGCTATAAAATGGCAACCATATTTTTAATCTTAATAAACATTAGCTTATCTTGGTTTTAAATTCTTTTTATTTTATTTGAATCTTGAACCTTTTTGATCATTTCGGTCTTGCAGTGATTGCTAGACTGAACTGATCTTTTTATCTGAACTAACACTACTTTAGTCATTTATTCTACTTCTGTGGAAATTATTAATTAAAGGTTAATAATCTTTATTTATAAAAACAATTAAGTAAGTCTTAGATAACACTAATTACTAACATTATAGGTTACTCAAGACCAAGCATGATATTAGTAATCTGTTTATTATTCTACTCTTAGTGGAATAGTAACACTGTTTTCCAGACATTTGCATCAATAGTGGAAAAGAGCTATTTTTTTCAGATTTCACTTCGACATACTCGGCCGATCTTGGCGAAGTTGCGCCAGCACGACGACCTGGACTCGTCAAAAGTATCAACGTGCAACTTATTGATAATTATTCTTACTATTACTCGATCAGTCATCCTAAGGTCCCCAAGTTTCAAATAAGGGAAGCGGTTAAATCTATGATAAACGTTGTATTGCTGCCGCCATACACTGTGTCCCCCAAGTCATCCGTGCTTAAACAGTAAAGATTTACAAATTAGATATTACATTGGTGTTGCAATATAGCACTTTGTGTTTTTTAATGGGTAATTAACAATGATTAATACAGCAATATATTAGTACCATAGATAAAGTGCATTTGATTCATTGTTACAAGTACTATGGCTAATTAGGTAAAGTCTCGTGCGTGAATATCATGCAAATGATTGCGAAAGTTTCTACTGTCAGTTATTTGAAAATAACACCAATAACTAATACCAAATTATTGATTTTTGTAACTATAACTATTAATATATCGAGAATTAATATAACTGATTAGCCATTTATTGAAGCGTCACAGTTAATATAGTCATAATGTTTAATACAAGTTCATCAACTATTGGTGTATCTTTGACAATACTTGTAAATGCTTGCTGGGAAAGCTGCTCGCTGTATACAGCAGCCAACTCTATATTCATATTAGTCCAACAAAAGCTTTGCCGTTTAGTTGTATGTAATAGGTTATTGGCTAAAAGAGGAATACAGCCTGATTTTGGCATTTATACATAAAAACCAGTTTCGGATCCTTGATATGCATCTGGGCTTGTAGCGTATAAAATCCCAATTCTTTCACATTCCACAAACAGCGCTTTATTTATTATTCCATATTCATTTATTTTCACTACATTAGCTGACAGTATGTTTGATAGTCTTAGCATAAGGCAACCTAAACTGCACCATGATAATGATACTGATCCATACCCGATGGATTTTTACGAGATTTCAAAAATAAGCTCCTTGAACCACCCAAAGGCAATACAAACGTTATTTCCACATATTTGGATACATCTTATGGTTCATGTTGTTATGAGTTATGTTCAAGTGCGCAATATCAATATTTCTCTTCGACTAGTTATAGCGCAACCGCGAGCATTTGCAAGATGGTGTTGCTTAATACCTTCAGTTCTATGTATTAGTCTATCAATACTCGCAATCATGTTTCAATTGGAAAGATTTTTTTATGTTGATAGGCTAATGCTTTATACTGGGTGGGCCATCCCCATTTCCATTTTATGTTACAGTGCCATTTTACTGCAAAAAGCATACATAATGTCCCATAAAAAGCGCTGGATACTTGTAATAGGCATAATATTAATTATACTGCATATAACAACTCCCGTTATGTTGTTTAATGTTGCTGTTATTGTTAATATTGATTTTTATCGTCGCGGATACATTTATTGTCCAAAAATATGGACTTCTATTTGGCTCTTTACCTCTCTAATTGTCAATCTATTTCTCTCATCGGTATTCAGCTACATGGCTTATAAACAATATTGCACATTTGGTTCTAAGACCTGGAAGCGTTTAGCTAGCGATGGCATTCAATTCATGTGTCTTGTTATAATTTGTAACACAATCTGTAGCGCTATGATGTATGTTGATATCGTCCCAAATCTTGGAACACTTTTCTATTTTATTGACTGGTAAGTTTAATTAACTAGAATATCTTGTTCCATATTGACGTAAAGCTATTTTAGTTCAATTTGTTCAACTGTTTTAGTTGAAAGCTGCCGCAAGACACGCAGCGTATTAGATGATGTTAATCATCCAAAAACGGAGAAAATGCTTCATATTTCACAAGTACCATCACCAACATATAAAAAACAAACGCTAATACAACCAACTGATCAACCAGCCGTCTATATCGTATAATAATTGATATGTTTATAATGCTATAGATTTTTTGCTAATAACCAAATTATTTAATAAACCAACTTTGACAATTGCTAAAGTGCCCCATCACAAGTGCCCATCACAAGTGCCATTACAGTGGCATGTGTCTGTAAGTAATTAGTCAACAAATTGGTACAAGGCCTCATTTAAGCATGGTAAATTGGATAAGCATTTGGTGTACATCCGGCTAGTGCTGCATAGCAATCACGCACACATTGCAGCATTCGGCATTTTCGAACATGTTAGAAATATATCAACCATATACACAATTTACCCCATTATTCTAATTGATAACATTTTTTAATACCGTTAATATACAGTAATAAATAATTCACTGCTGTATCAATTCGTCATACGTATTCAAAATAGTATCAAATATTACAGTTATTAATCATTATTTACAGTTGATTCTTATATGTTGATCAAATGACAGCTTAATTATATTTCTAAACTATTGTATGCTTTATTGTATATCAATATTTATGCTCAATCACATCAAAGCAATTTATTCCATATTAATAAAAATGTAAAATACAATGAAGAAACATAAATATTTAAATATTAATTTATATTTTTCTTTAATACCAATAGTAAACAAAATAATGAAGTTCCGCTTAATTGGGTAATGTGAAAAATGTAACGTTTGTTTTACAGATTTAAATTAAAATTGAAATGCCTCTAATGAATTGTGTTTGCAGTAGCAATTTGAGACAAATGAAGTATGTAGCATGTTTTAGGACGCTTTGAAAGTTGAGATGCTTCTTGCATACTTTGGCAATGACGAATTAATAACGTTGTAACAATTATCCTAAATTTTAATTAATAAATAAATGCTATTTAATCTGTTGCTACTTACCAATCTGTGGGGAAGAAAAAGTCAGCGTTGGTGCCTCCTATTTGAAACACAATAACTATACAACAAACAGTATTACACAAGACGGCTAGGCACATCGTTTGAATGCCATCGTGCGCCAATCTTTTCCATGCGTCGGATCCAAACTTACGATACTGTCGCACTGCAGTATGGCAAAAAATACTTGAGAAAAGTATATTGATGGGTACCGCCATGCCTAGCCAATACCATATAAGAAACCAAGGATAGTATAGAACACAGCCGCGGAATGGCTCGATTGTAAAGTGACAATGGAATATTACAATAAGCGCAAATGCTAGCTGTGGTATAATTAGTGGGACGCCCACATACAATATCCATTTTTGACGGCAAAGTATTAAGTAAGCTTTTTGAAGCAATATCAGTCCATTGCAAAAATTTGAGCAAGATACGACAATGGCCGTACTCCACATCAGAATACGACAATTAATCGGTGCACCCAGTTGTGATGCTATAAAAACTAGGCTTGTTAATATGCCTAGAATAGGCGGAATAATACAGCACCAGGAGAGAAGCATACGTGGTCGCGATATTGTCATTTTGCCAGCAATCATAATGTTGTGAATAGAAGTGCAAAGTACCAAAACAACAAGAAAAAGTTGTATTTGACACCCAAGCACTTTAGTGTATTGTTCATATGGAGCGTTTGAACCTTGCTTGTAAAAATCACTAATTGTGAGCTCGCCAAGCGGATTCAGTGGGATCCCCCAAATCTTCTTTGCACTGTGCATCCAGTCGATCGATGCATTCACTGTATGATCAATGACTGGCATCGGATAATTATTACGTTATTTTGACAAAATAATGGAATACAATAGCTAATGTAAATAGATGAACAGGTAGGTAGGTAGATGGATATAAAACGTTAGAAAAAAATAAAAAATAGGATACGATCGTTTGAGTATTTCTAATAAGTATTAGTCGAATACCATCCTTGTGGTTTGCACGCCAACCGGTATCATGCGTAACGTACCCTGTAAAAGCAGCATAGTCTGATCCTGCATATTATAATGCAAAAGCCTGAGTTTCATTTGATATACAATATTTATTCATAACAATGCCATTTTTAGATACGATAATTAGTCAATGCACGTTTTCATCGTATTTCTAGTTGAAACAATGGCATTAATAACAAGCAGTATACCATTGGAAGTTCTATTTTGCTAATAATGAAAATAAATAAGGCCTAATGTACGTTTTGCTGCAGTTTTCACTAAACCGCCTGCCCTGCACCGTTCCCGTTCAACCAATAAACTGTGTGATACAAAGTGTCCACTGCAATCAACCATGCTGTTTTTTCATCTTCCATCCTGATTCCTTATCGGCCAAAACATTACTAATGGATACTGATAGGGATTTACTAAAAAGTAATATATTGTTTTATTACATCATTATGATAACTATAATCAAATTTGTCAATTAATAGCATGTGCCACGACTAAACTGGTCATTCAGCCATTCCTGCCATTCCTGTATATCATGAGCAGTAACAATTCATATTAATATAGCCACCCGACTTGCTATAAGCTCTGGGCTTTTTACAAGTCTCGGGTTCTATAGCCGACTTTCCTAACACATGCTATGCTTAAAATAGTTAAGTAATTATAGGCCCTTGTGATAAGCAGCGTGTATTGTCTGTGTGTATGTGGGGGATATGGACCGGTTTTCTTTAATGTTGCCGCCATCACTGGCCAATTGGTGTATTTCGGTGCAAAGTTGTCTCGACCACACCATGCATGCTAGCACAGTGTTTGTTGCGCCCTTCGTTTCACTGTCACGCCTCTTTCTTTCTTTCTTTCTTTCCGCCTTTCCCGCCTTCCCTGTCAACTATACGCGACTATTATTTTAGTTTTTTATGAATATTTGCCGGTGAGCACTTACTAGCTAGCGAATTTATCTCCGGTACAGCACGGGCCCATTGATGATTGCTACGACACATAATTAACCATTTATTAATACTGTCACGCATCGATTGTTTGCCATTATGGGTCAATTAAGTGAAGAGCAATGGAGAGTTATCTATGTGGCTACCCTGTCGACTGCTGTATTTAGCAGCGTGTGCGCCATTATAACCATCATTGTAGGTAGTGGATTTTGCTCGTCTAATAACACAGACATCAATAGGCTGTTGTAATTAACTTTATTGTATTTGATAGGCCTATTTCAGACTACGGAATTATCACAATGCAGTGTCAGGGCCGGTATGTTTAATGGCAATATCAGAGCTGATTTCAATGGCCGCCTACTGCGTGGGACGGTAAGTAAATGGTGGCCGCGTGTATAGATTCACGGTGCATGCATTTTTCCAGTTTGCTAGCACTTAGTGGATTGTATCTTCAACAACAAATGGATAGACTAACGTTTCATCTAGACTTGGCCCATTAGCCGGCAGCACCAGTACGCTTTGCCAATGGCAAGGGGCCTTTGAACAAATAGGAGATTTGTCTTCGATTCTATTGACTGGCTGTATTGCACTGGATCTTTTACTAATTATGTTTTTCGGCTATTCGGTCTCCCAAGTCCGACGGTTACATTTTCGTGTTTATGCCCCAGCTTGCATTTCCATCTCATTGCTCATAGCTCTGGTCCCGCTACATATACACTCAAATAATGGCAAACCATTCTATGATAGCAGCGACATATGGTGCTGGATCTCTGAATCCTACTCACTCTACCAGTTACTGCTTTTCTACGTGCCGCTATGGTTAATATTTATTTTTAACACATTTGTCTATTTAGCCGTAGGCCGACATGTTTGGAAGCATTTCACTTCGTCAAATGCACGGTATGTATCAAAGTATAACTACTATGGCTATTATGCTAACTAATAATAATGACCATTTAGTGCACATTCGGAAGAAACAGAACGTTACAAGTATACATATTTAAAAAATGTCTCTTTCTACCTTATCGTTTTTGCGTTGGCCTGGTAGGTTATTGGCTATATTGGCTATTTATTAACCAATAATAAACATTACTAACTGGATATTTGCTATTTTAGGACGCCACCCTCTATCAATCGATTGTATCGCTATTTCCACCCAGATAACCAAATATTTATTCTTTACCTTTTGCATGCCACACTACCGACAGCCAACGGAATTTTCAATGGCATTGTCTATTTTTACATTACATGGATTAGTGGCGTACTCTCACCGAACCACGCGTGTACCATAACTACACAAGCAAGTTCGGTGCAGTATTGTCATCTCACGGGTATTGGCAACAGCGTGCATAATCGTAACCTACAGCGTTTCCGCGCACCAGAAGATAATTCGTATTTTACTACACTAAAAGATGCAAACTCACCCATCACATCGCCACACGAGACGACAGCCTTCAATTCAATTACAAAACCTACATCCCCTCCCCCTCCAATTGTGGTCACCGTAAATGACTATCCGCCTCATTTTCCCTTTAGTTAACAGCAACAAACTAGTTAGCTAATAATTAGCCTTTTTCCTCGCCTTTTACTTTCCCTGCTACTTTGTATCATGTGTAGTTGTTTTTACCATCCAACACTTTTAGCGACCTTGGATTAAACTATTATTAAACTAGATATTGATCGTCATAATGAGCAATTATTCAAATGTCTGTGTCTGTCAGGATGATTTTCAAACCGGATATAAAATCAAGGAGAGCTGGATTTAGCGGCCAGTTGATTAGATATGCCGATGTGCGTTTGTGCACGGGTAATTAAAACGTGGGTCTACTGGTGGGAATACTAGTAATAACATTAACAAGCCTGCAACACCTGCAACAGTATTAATCATAGTAACATTCAATAGCCAAGGTGCCCATGAGCACATTGGTAATCATACTCATAGTACCCGTGATTGGTACACCAGTTTATTAATGGCTTTATAGCTTACTCATGGCGACCATGAGTAAGTCGATCAATGAGTCAATCAAACAACAAGTCAATGGCGCTATTGACTCGTTTAAATTTAATCTTTTTACTATATTACCAATGCATATTTATTTCTTGGTGCGGGTGGCTTGATGGCCAATTGAATCTCAATAAAACACATCGTTTTTTAGTTTCGTAGTTTTGTTCAAGGACTCAAGCAAGTTCATGATTAAAATCACATGAATACAACCTGTTGTGTTTTATTGTCACTTCATACTTTTACCGAGACTACACACGCCTGTGTCCTGGCCTTTTCCCCATATCAAGTCGGCACAACAATAGTAATGGCAACATTGGTCGTGTAACACCGATATTCTTTGTATGATTCCTTTTATCTGCCATTTCCGCTCAACATTTGTTGTATGGTACGGCAAATATTGTTGATAAATAAAGGCGCCGCTTTGCATTACAGCATCGGATCGTGTACGCTTTCAACATCCGTGCCATTGCCACTCCTACTTACGTATCACTCCTACTTATCTCCATTGTCCGCTGCTATTCCATCTGTCTATCCCACGCCCACGTTTATTTACCTATCAATATACTGCTAGTTTTGGTTATCGTTGGCACGTCTACTTGTGTTTAATAATACTGTTTCTTGTTAATCGCGCCATTCACGGCTCAATATTAACGCCATGTCGCTCTCGGCAGAGCAATTGCAAAGCATAACAATTGCTACTAGCATTACTGCATCCCTTAGTATTGTTTGTGCTTTGGGCACGATACTTGTAAGTTGTGCAATTCTATAAATGTAAGGTTTATTCATTTAAGCTCATCTTGTCGAAAATAGACTTATATTTTATTGCCACGATTTCGTAATACGGCCGCAGAACTTGTTGTGTATATGGCCGCGGCAGAGCTTATTGCCATGCCTGCCTATCTAGTTGGTCGGTAAGTGTACACGCCATGCACTTAATAATGTTTATGTATTGTTATGACTTACGCATGTTTTAACCAATTGATCAACTGTTGCAGAGCTGGACCAAAAGCCGGCCCCAATAGCTTTCTTTGCCAATGGCAAGGTGTATTTGAACAGATTGGTGATTTATCCACCATGTTCTGGACGAGTTGTATCGCCATTGATCTTTGTCTAATTATGTTCAAAGGCTGGTCGATTCAACAGGCAGCCAAATTGCACAAGCGGCACTACATGGTCGTGTGCACCGTTGTCCCCCTACTTATAGCCCTTGTACCACTAGGCTTCGAGGACTCTAAGGATGAGCCATTCTACAATGTTGGTGAGACTTGGTGTTGGATTTCAAAAGACCTGCCTATGGCCCGACTGTTTTGTTCTACGTTCCATTATGGTGCGTTTTCGTTTTTAATCTTGTTATCTACGTTACAGTGGGTCGACACATCTGGAAACGGGCCAAATATTTAAAAGGGTAGGTTGTTTATATTACAGTAATATAATGATTATATTTATTTACTTACTTATTCTACTGTTTACTGTCTACATCATGTAATCAGACTTAATAAAGATAGCAGTAGCCACTATAAAACACGATTTGCTAAACACGTGTCGCTTTATTTACTCGCCTATGCCATTTCAAGGTAATTATTTAAACTTGTGTTAATTGATGACAACACGTGTGCAGTAGTGACCCATGAATATTAACGATTGTATTTTATTGTTTAGAACACCAGCCACCATTAACCGCCTCTATTCAATGGCCCATAATGATGATAGCAGCTATATTCTGCGATTACTTCACTCTATCTTTACACCATCTACTGGCGTGTTTAACTTTGCCGTCTATGCATATATTGGCTGGATTGATCGTATGCGATCCAGTTCGCAAAACAATCATTTAACAACCGTCAACGCCGGATCAGCCAAGGTCTACTATACAATTAAAGACTCAAGGAATGAGCCTATAACAATCACTACTTCACCACCAGTTGCCACCAATATATCATATGTTGATAGCCTGGTTGAAGAAATTAATGCACCCGAACCATTTCCTTCGGATGAATCGGTAACTACCACCTACGATCATCACTCGCCAATCAGTCCGCTATTTGCCCGTGTCCGAGCCGAAACACAGCGCCAACAACAGCGATTGCAGAATCAATATAGCGACTACATTTCAACTACTGAGCAACTGGAACTAAGTGTATACAATAACAATCCATCAGTTCACAATATTCCGTCGACTAGAACGAGAAGTGCGGGTCACACACGCTAACCTCGTCGTCTTTATCGTCCTCGTCAATCAATACGAATCTATCAATCAATCAATCTATCTATCTATCTATCTATCTATCTATCTATCTATCTATCTATCTATCTATCTATCTATCTATATACATATGTTAACTTTTTTGTATTATTACGATACGTTGTATTCTTTTTCTCCATTTTATGCCGATCTATTGATCTATTATTTATTATTCCCAATGTCGTATTTACTACAGTTTTGGTCTTTGATGTATTTTTCAAATAATTTATTGTAACGTTGTTTAAAGTAAATTTTATCTTTCCATGACCACCTAGCAATGTGTAATATATAATGTGTGTATATATGAAGAATCCGGAACAAATATTAAAGGTGATGACAAGACAAGAAAGTAAATACTTTACAAAGGTAGCAATGATTGAGGAAACAAATAAAACAAAACTATTTCCTTATTTCATCAATGACTGTATCGTTTTGTTCTATATATACGCAATAACAATTGCCTATCATTAATAAACAAAATGAATTGCTAAATTAAACAGACTAGACAACTAACTGATTGGCTTTGTGATTGATTGCTTAACTAACTAACTAACTAACTAACTGGATCGTTAATTAGAGACTGGCGGTGGCACGGGCCGTTGAATGGACATCTGTCTCAAGTTCGGCAATGCGGTTTGCTTCTCTTGCCCCAATAATCCACTTAAAGTATTCGTAAGTTGTCCAGCAAATGGCCGTCGATGGCATATGAGCAAGTACGCGTGGTTTAATACCACGGAAGAATCCAGTCACTCCACCTCGTCGATAAATGACGCGTAATGCATCGCGCATACCTGAAGCATTACGAATATCAGCATCAGTGGCATAGCCGCGTGTTTGCAATAGTGTCTTTGCTACATCAAGCGGTGTAGTTACTGCGGCCGCTATTGATCCTGCCAATCCACCAGAAATAATATGGGTAAGTGGATCATAGGCACCCGATGGATTCAATACTTTGCAGAAATATTCATAGGTTGAGAACTGAACTGCTTGGAATGGTACATTCATCACAAGTGTTGTTGGATATGATACGTAAAATGCACTCAATCCTTCAGTACGAAGTACATGCACTGCACAGGATGGTACACTTTTGAAAGTGGATCCATGCAATTGCATTCGCTGTTTAATAACTATAATATAATTAATAATATAAATGTAGTTAGTATTAATGTATAGTAATGTTATATTTATTATTTATTAATATAAATTACTATTACCTACCATCAAATGGATTCATAAGGGCATCACTTGTAATTGTTGCACAAGCACCAGCAGCACCTATTCGTTGATAAATATTTAATTAGTATTTAATTAGCGTTTTTATAGTTTTTAATTTTCTTTTACTTACTCGTAGCCAAGAAATGATGCTCATTTCCAACATTACCACCAAATCTTTCTTTACAATGCTCGTAGGTAGCAAAATAAAGCGCATGTGCCGGCCCCGCACCAATAATCATTGATGATACACCGCGCCACATAACACGAGCACCCTCAGTCGTTCGAATACGTTGCAAGGCATGAGAGATACCACTATAGACAGCTTGTGGATTTGGGTTAATCACTTGCATACGTGTCTAATAGCCATATAGATTATATCATCATTAATCATGGAGTGACACTATTCATACTCGATCTATGACAACCTACCTTGATAAAATCAAATGGATACATAATGCTATGCTCGGAGATACCGGCCAATGCACCTGCAAGCAAGTGAGTATAAAGGGGTATGCTCTCGGGGAGCCCTTCATAGTCATGTTCTTCCGCCATATTGATAGAATCTAATAGCTAAACCAATGACTTCAGCGTTAGTTTATCTATAGAATTGCCGTCCCCTAAACTCGCTTCATCATCGCTGCCCACCATATATATATATATATGTATATATGCTTATATGTGATCAACTTACCGATGATAAGAGTCGTTCAAAAAACAACTAAATGCACTCTTTCTATATAGACAATGACAGATCAATAGAGAAAATAGGCACAACAATAACAATGGCAATAGTACTAATAGTGCAGTAGCAGTAAAAAACAAAGTAGCCTTTTCTTATTAACTATGTAGATACGTAGAAAACAAATAACCTTAACGAACAATAATATCGTTCTGTCGGTTGTCGTCGTCGCCGTCGTCGTTCGTAGAAAAAGAAAAAGGTGTGCTACGGAGATAATGTATCCCGTTGTACCGAGATATTGATGTCTCTCTTTTTTCTATCTACGTAAGTGTTTCTTTCTCTTTCACAACCAATTAAATGATGAGATTTCCCTTTGACACACATCCACTTAAAAAGAGAAGAAAAAGATTTGATAAAATTTAAGTTTCAGTTTTAAATGATATCCATCTGATAAAAGTCTTATTAATATGATCAATTATATCAATTATTACACTTGTTCTTTTGATTACTATTACAATTATATTTAATACAGTTATTATTCTGTTTCTTTTTCTTCTATCGTCAACTTATTATCAGATTGTGCTCATACCATCACTTCTATCAATTAGCACATCTGATAGCAATATAATTGTTTAATAGTCCGCCTTCATTTCTACCAATCATACATGTTCATCATTTTAGACGCTTATTGGATGACAAATACATTGGTTAATACTGATTGAAATCTAGAATCTAGAATTATTTTGGTGTTACGGTTTAATTTGTTTATATATCCCGATACATATGACAATGAACCGGTTAATACACTGTTTTAACAAGTGTAGACAATTATTTCCAAGGACCTTTTGTTTTGTTACGCCTTAGTCTTTTTTGTTTTGCCTTGAATGAATCGATTGTTAAATAGGTACACTTAATTCTATTAAACTATTTACCTTGAGTTTCGACTTGAGTCGAGCGGTTTTACGTTTTGGATTTACGGCAAATGGACCTTCTACCGAACGCGTAGTAGAGAAATTAGCAATTAATGAACGTGTTGCCGTCATAGTTGTCATCCATGGCTGTGGTCTAGACAGAGTTGCCCATGGCATTACTGTTGTTGTTGTTGTTGTTGTTACTATTGGACGAGTAATCGTGGTTGATCGGAGCAGAGGTGTTGCTAATTGGCGCATAACAGGCCATGCGGCCCGTGTCCACGATAATAGTGCCATTGTCGTGGCCGATTCCTACTACAATTTAGTGGATTCTGAATATTCGGCCACCAGATCCAAGTAGGTATATACACGCGTGTGTATGCGTCGTATTTTGTTAGATGCCGTAAAAGAGAAAAATAATAAGATGGGTTTTATATGCAAGACACGCAAACTGGCTTGATTGGCTGCTTGCGTTTTCTTTTCAACCACACGCACGCACGCACACACACATGCGCCTATATCATGGCCATCCAAGCCCTTTTCAGCTTGTTCTTGCGCTTTTATAATACGACAGAGGCAAACTACTAGCAACTACCTATTCTTTTCTCTATTCTCGTCGTTAAATATCAGCTACTACTTCTGCCATAGTTATTACTGATTGATTATCTACCATGTCGTCAGGCGGTGCTACAATGATCGAGGAGAACGAAGAAGGCTTTGACCTTCAGCTGTAAGTCGCGCTATACACTTTTAAATTACAAAACTGATCTGTCAATAAACAAATAGCCTATCAATTTATGTTATGGGTGTGGCTGCAGTAGTTGGCATTCTTTACTGGGCAAAGAACAAATACTTGCCTGCACAAAAGGTAAATAGTTATATCTAGTATGCTAGAGTAAAGCAGCTATAGTCAATACACTTTTACTATAACGTATGGTTACTAATATCAGCATTATATAAAATAGCCCGTTGTAGTAAGAGTAACACCTGAACCTTCAAAAGGACCAAAGGAAGTTGATATGGACTGGTTGCCAGCGCACCATCTTAACCAGCGATCCAACTCTAACTCGTCAAAGGCTCGTCAGCGCAAAACGTAGATAGATCGTCAATGTCTGTTCTATAGTTACTATGGTTCAATTAACAAATGACTTGCATAAATGATTATTTTATCATTATAAAGAAGCTCCATTATAAACATGTTATTACTATTACTGTTATTGTTGAATAATCGTTAATTAACTATAGTGTAAATAATATAAATAAAGAAATTGAGTAAAATTTCTTTCACCGCTTGCACAATTACTACCACTTTGTGTTTAATCTGCGTTCTAGTTGTATTTTGTTATTCTATTGTTGTTACTAACTATTATTAGTGTTACTATTATTGATTTTTCTGAACAACATGGCGCAATGGGAAGACTGGCAAATAGTATTCCTAGCAGCTATTTCGGCAACTGTTGGTTATCTCGCTCGAAATAGCTCTACAACTAGCAAGGTATGGCACGTATTTGAATATATATATATATAAAAGACTACAACAATACTATTTAGGACAAATTGCGTAATGATTCTGAATTGGAGCGTAGTACTATTCCACTACGCGGTGAATACAAAATGGTAAGTTAAAGATGTAGATATGGATGGTGGTGATTGATCACCTATTATACTACAGGTACTTGTTGTACGTACCGATCTTGGTATGACTAAAGGAAAGGCTGCAGCCCAGGTAATAATTATAATAGTGATAGATGTATTGGCAACAATCGTGTTAATTGAATGTAATAGTGTTGCCACGCAGCAATAGGATGCTACAAGAAATTGAGCCGAACTAATCCTCAGGTAAATAACAATAATCGGTAAAATATGTATAATATGTAACTAAGCAATCACTAGATTCTTCGCCATTGGGAAACTTATGGGCAAGCCAAAATTACGTTGAAATGCAGTGATGAAGCGGAAATGTAAGTTACTGAATAGATGACTAGCATTGATGTAGCAGTAATAATATTTAATGTACTTTATTCGCTAGGTTAACGTTGGAAGCTGCAGCCAAAGAGGCGGGCCTTTGTGCCAAAAGTATTTGTGATGCAGGCCGTACTCAGATTGCAGCCGGGTCACGTACTGTACTGGCTATTGGTCCAGGTAAGATCTATATACCAGTTGCTATTACAGCTGATAATGGTTTACTAATGCTAATTGTTATAGGGCCAGTTAAGCTGATCGACCAAGTAACGGGCATTTGAAACTATACTAATCAATATTCGTGATCGAAATCAAAAGGCGCACTTCTGAATGTCATAACTATTGCATTGTATGCTGAATCATAAAAGTAATGATTTATGGAAAGGCGAGCGTAAAAGAATGATTACAGAGAAAAATAAAAGTTATATTAATCTTATAAGTGAAAAAATTACTTGCTCTTTGAATTTAATGAAATTTTATTACTACGCTTTGGCTTGAATGTAATAACAAGATACATATTTAGCTGTAAGCTAAATTACAATTTATACTTGTAATATCGCATATTTATATGAGTATTATGTTAATGTTTTGGTGCAAATAAACCATGAACATAAATATAATAATTCGGTTACATATAGCTAGGATAAATTGATATATTTATTACTATAGTTTGCATAGCTGAATAGGTATAACTAGCAGTAGACTTATTGATAAGGCGATAATGTTATTGATTAAAGTTGAATAAGTTGAGGTATTGCTTAATACTTGGCATATAAATGAATTGAACGATGCAGCTGTTTAATAGCCTTGTTCTTCGCCAAATATGTGCCTAAAGTAAGTTGGGCCAGTGATTTAACTACATGATCAATACTAACGTCTTGGAGCCACCGTTTATTCTTTTTCTATAAACAAACAAAAGTTGCAGCACATAGTTAATGCATAGCCAATTATCATACAATACTATTTACCATTATTAACATTGAATTGTTGATATACATTATACATAGCATATAATTAATTTATATTCAAATAATATGCAATAGCACCTACTGCCTATTAATATAAAGTTTTGAATTCGTAGTATATAGCGTATAGTTAATGTACAAATAGCTGATATGCAATATTACTTACAGACTATTAATATCAAATTGTTAATTCCCGCAGTACATAACACGAATTAGTGTATAATTTATAAATATATAATGCCACTTACATGCTATTAATATTAAGTTGTTGACGTGTACAGTATATAGAATTAAATTAGTTTATAATCATCGGGTATATATAGCATTACTTACGCCCTATCAATATCAAATTATTGATACACACAGTGCATAGCATGTAAATAATGAATAATCAATTAATACAATAGTCTACTCACACCCTATTAATATCAAGTTGTTGATTCCCGCAGTACATAGCATATAATTGGTGTATATTTCATTAATACGCAATACCACTTACATGCTATTAATATTGAGTTGTTGATACAAATATTACATAGCATGTAATTAGCTTATAGATTAGAGTTATACAATATAGCTTACAATCTATCAATATTAAGTCAATGGTACATAGAATACATAACGTGTAATTAGCGCATAATTAATTATTATAAAGTTACACTTACTGCCTATTAGAATAATTTTTTGATACATATGGTGCACAATATGTAATTAGTACATAACAATATACAATGCCACCTACAGACTATTGTATTGATTTAATGATGCGCACAATACATAGCAGGTAATTAATGTATAGTCAATTAATTTTAAATTTTCGCTTACTTTCTATTAATATTAAATTGTTGATACATATAATGATTGATGTATAAGCTGTTTATAGTTAACTAATATATATATGTATATAACTTACTAGCTATTAGTATTGAAGCATTTATATGTAGAGTACATAGCGTGTAATTAATACATGGACAGTTGTCATAGAATACCACTTACAAACTATTAATGTCAAAGTTTAATATAAAAACACATACTATGAAATTAGCGTATATCTAATTAATATAAAATATTACTTACTGACTATAGATATTAGTTTGTGGACCACATAGTACATAACATGTAGTTAATGCATAAATAATTACCATATAAAGCACTTACCGCCTATTAATATTAAATCGTTTGTACACGCAGTAAATAGTATTTAGTTGGCATGTAATTAATTAAGATAAAAATGCCTCTTACACTCTATTAATAAAAATCATTAAACATAGTTCACGGCATATAATTAGTTTATAGTTAATTAATATACAGTATCACTTACGTTCTATTAGTATAAATTTTAAACGCACACGATGCATAGAACATAATTAATATATAACTGATTAATACAAAATGCTACTTACGCTCCACTAGTGTTTGTTTGATAAATGAAACATTGTTTGATTAAACAAATGACTAATTGTTATTATGATTATTTACCTTCTGTTAACATAATCGAAATATTAGTAGCACAAATATCTTATTTGATTTGCTATTCCATGCTAAATCTACCTTTGGCTGATAATACCAATTTAAGCAATTTGCATTAACAATTAATATTTAGCGTTTATCACATGAAGAATAGTAACAGTAGGTATTGAAATAACGATGCGTAGTTATTACTTACGTTCTAATGATACAATTAGTTAGACATAGTATTATTGAATATATAGCAACTATATATTTATTGTAGCCATAACATACCACGACGGATTAAAACTATCTTAGCGTCCACTATGGCCATATTGGTTACAAAAGCTGCAACGACGACGCAGAGAATGGCAATATAAAACTTCATGATGATATTAATTTGATGGAAATGCAATTAGAGTAAATAATAAAACGCGATTAATAGAAACTAGATAGAGTTGCTTATTTGATAAAAATCAGGATGTGTTGTTGATACCAATAGCTATTTCTGTGTATTGTGCAGGCTATTTAAGTTCATGAATATGCTGGAATATCAAAAAAATGTATTGTATAATCTATAGCAATATATTCATGCAATAATTTGAAACAAATGTATATTAATAGATTAGTGATGCAATAGTTTGCAGCTTAGTTCTTTGTTATAACCTATTTAAATTTACACAGGTTGTGCAACACTATTAATTATAAATTGCATGTGCTATGTAAATGGCATATCACTCCACATTATGCTATAAAAAATTCAATATTTTTGTGCCAAATGAATGTATTGTCTTTGTAAGAATAATAATGCTAACATTGTTGTATCTTTATTCCCATTTTCCTTAAAGATTTTAATGACAATATTTACCTACGCTTGAACAAAGTATATAGTTATATTGCAGCACTATATTGCATTAAACTTGTGTTTTGTGCAAGTATAGATTGTTGTACGTAAATCAGCCATTGTTCTTCAGGCTATAAAATATACTGATTGGCAAATGCTCCTTCAACTATACTGTAACTACCTTTACACAAATAAGCAACGTATCTAATTTACAAAACATCACATCTTAATATACCCTTGTGCATGCCGTATCATTGTTAACGCATCAATTGGTAAATTTTAAAATCAGCCAGTGATTGGCACTGTAGTAAGCACTCTTTGTAACATAATTCACTATAGCATTTCAATAATAAAACAACTCACTCTTACTGATGCCATTGATCATTCAGGTGCAATGTAGCCTTCATTTACTGAATTACACACAATTCAATAAGCACATTGCAAACTACGTTTAACAAGCAATTTTAGCCATATAATATTGATTTTATCTACACGTTGACAGTGGACTGCACATCAGTCAGTGGCCATTCAAACTCTAGTTAGTTGTCAATGCTTCTGAAAAGTAATCATAATAACGTATTGAATAGCATTGTTTGCAAAAGAACAAGCCAAGACAGAAACCGGTAGAAAAACAGGTAAACTTTGTGTGAAAAGACACAAACAACGTTTATTTCTCTTTACATTTAACAATGCAGTTGAATAAACGCCACTTTAGTGTAATATTGTGGTCTTGTGGATTGATATACAAAAAACATTGTCATCGTTGGCGCACCTAAGATCAGTTTAGCCACACTGACGTAATTCGCACAGCTTCACCTAACTTAATGCTATTTTTGTAGTAATAAAGCCTATTATATTTTGTTTATCTATTCGCCATGTGTAGGCTAAAGCAACAATATTATTACAATACCGATTTGACCTCTCATTGATCCTTCAATTATTTGTTAAGCGTTGCCCATATGCTCAGACGTAGTCAAAAGTGATAATAGTACTTTCATGTCTAGCTTATGTTTTATTCATAATATTTATTTATTCTTTCTAGTTGTGTACTTATTTTATTTTACAGCATTGTATTATATATTAAGCACGCTTGATTGATAAAAGTCATTTTTATTACTATCTATATTATTCGTAGATTTCAACTCAGTCTCACTTAAACATACTGTATTTCTATCGCTATTTTAATATATTCTCTTTATTTATTCATTCGAATTTATAGCATTTTACGTTTCAACAAAATAAGAAAAGAAATTTAACATATTAACTTAAAGCCAAATATCAAATATAACAGTAATAGTACGTATAAGTACTTTATTTTAATAAAAAAGTTGGTATGGAAACTTTAATGAGAAATAGAACGCAAAAACATCGTATTTATATTTACAGACTTGCATGTGCACGAGGTCACCTCACATAATCGGTAACTAATATGCCGCGATATTCTATTAAGCTATTCCCATCACAATACACATATCAACATTAATACTATATTACTACTTTGTAACAACAGTTGCTTTATTATTATACCTCCTACTACTACTATTTGCTTTCACTGTGTCTTTCTTCGTGTATATTTATACGTACACACCACTAACTATCGTCTTTATTCAACTCCACCACCTGTTTATCATCCAAAGTGTCCGTCAATATGGAAAGCATAACAGAGTTTATCAATGACCCGCAGTACCAAGATGTACTCGGTATTGTAAAGGGCTTTCGTAATGGCGCGGTCTACGGCGCAAAGATCCGCTTTCCTCATGCATTGGTCATGACGTTTCTCTTTCGCGATGGCACGTAAGTATTAGCCGCTTCTATGGCAGCGATGAGGCATTCTGAAGCACTCTTACTTACAACGCTATCGCGACTAGGTTCCAAGAGAAAGCACGTATTATTTTCAATGCGACAAAGACACATGCGCGTAACCTTGCCTTTTTCGTAACCATCTACAAGACATTAATGCTATTGCAGAAAAAGGCATGCAACAATAAAGAGTATGGTATTCACGCATTTATATCTGGACTTGTTGGTGGCTACTACATCTTTGGCAAGAACAATAGCGTGAATAAGCAGGCAAGTTATCAATAAAATAGAGATGAATACGACACGATACTGACATTATTCCTTGAATGACACTAATAATATAGATTGTTCTTTATGTATTTGCTCGCGTTATGCTTGGATTGGCCAAGATGCCAGCTCGTAAAGGACTGCTACCTCGTGAACCACCTCAAGCATTCCCAATATTTGCTGCACTTTCATGGGGTGCTATTATGTGGCTATTTCGTCATGAACGTCCTGTCGTGCAGCCATCGCTTCAGGCATCAATGCAATATCTTTATCTCGACTCAAATCATTGGTCGACCTTAAAGAATTTTTTATGGCATAACAAATAAATAACTGCCACTCTTATATCATTAAATATGATTATTAACGCTATATATATTGATTAATTAATTGTACCTATAATACTACGGTAGTAATAATAAAAGTGGAAATCCACTCTACTATGAATTGTACTGAGTTGTAACGGACTATGATTCTACAAGTCGTAGTTAAATTAAATTAAAACGTCTTTTTTCGTCAATTATTGCCAGAAACACACACACACAATATTGTTATCTTTTTTTTGTTTGATTTAACAAGCTCGCGTCTTGTCATTATTATTATTATTATTATTATTATTATTATTATTATTAGTAGTAGTAGTAGTAGTAGTAGTAGTAGTAGTAGTATTGTTATCGTGGTTATTTTTTAAGCTTTCTATTTAAACTAAATTGTACGGCTAACAAGCTTTACCTTTTACTACGTTTGCTATTGCCAGAGTTACTGGCTATTTGACGTTAGTATGGGTATTAGTGGACTGTTGCCGCTTTTAAAAAGCATACAAAAGCCGGTACATATATCGGCGCTGGCTGGTCAATGTGTTGCTATCGATGCATATGTATGGCTACATCGCGGTACTTATGGCTGTGCGGCTGAACTTGGTATGTCGAAACCGACACGCAAGTAAGTACAAGTTTTAGCAACGATATAGTTATTAGTAAGTTAATTATTATTATTATTATTATTATAGATATGTAGATTATTGTATGCATCGAGTACGTTTACTAAAGCATTTTGGCGTTACGCCATTACTCGTATTTGACGGAGCACCTCTACCGGCCAAGGCTGTAACTGAGCAAGAGCGTGCCACGTATGTTGCTTATATACGTTTAAACTAAAGCATAACTTATAAATTTAATATGTTATGATAGACGTCGAGCAGAAAGTCTTGAGAAAGCATTACAATATCAAAAAACTGGCCAAAGTCGACTTGCTTTTGAGCATTTCCAACGATCTTTAGACGTAACACCGCAGCTGGCCCGTCAGCTTATCGAGGTAAATGATTAATTACAGATATTCAATTACTTACCTTAATATTGCTGCTATTTATTAGGCCTTACGTAAAGAAAATATCAAATATGTCGTTGCACCTTATGAAGCAGATGCTCAACTGGCCTACTTGTCACGCACTGGTGTAGTAGACGCCATTATAACCGAAGATTCCGATCTATTAGTATTTGGATGTTCGCGTGTAAGTACAATACAATTACAATATTTGTATGTACTCACCGAAGAAGCAGGTCATATTTAAAATGGATCAATATGGACATGGCATGGAAATACGTCAAGAAGATTTATCATCCAATCGAGGCATTAGTCTTGTTAATTGGACCAGTACAGACTTTCGTCGTTGGTGTATTCTATCAGGATGTGATTACTTAAAGTCATTACCAGGCATGGGATTGAAACGAGCACACAAATATGTAACAATGTATAAAACACTTGAACAGGTGTGTAAATTATAATTGGATTAATATAAATGTCATTTTATTAACTTTTATTAATAAGATGTTAAATGGAGTAAAAAAAGATGGATTTCCAGTAAATGATGAATATCGACGTCTATTTAAAGAAGCAGAATTAACATTTCTACACCAACGGGTTTATGACACGGCGAATAAACAACTAGCTCATTTGACTGAACTATCGCCAGAAGTGGCTAAAGAAGATACACTGTATTTGGGACCGTATCCTTTTTATATCGCTATGGTTAATGCGTTACATAACTACATAGTATATAGATTGCTAGTTTAAGTATAATCTTTACTGTAATTATAATTAGTGATTTAGATAAAGATTTGGCAATAGCTATTGCCATAGGGGACGTGGATCCAACTACGAAAGAACCATTCAAGTTAACTACTCAAACTAAACATGCCACAACAATTCCATTTAGACCACTGACCAAGGTATATGGATCACCACGTCGATCAACATTATCACCTCGGTCTACACGGGTAAATGCCTAGTATAATAGTATTTATTCATACTAACAATAATTAATATATAGATACTGTTACCAAGAAGATCACCGACAAAGCAGAAAGTCACACCCAATGTTAGTTTTGCCGCTAAACTTACAAAAAGTATTGTTGAATCAGAGTCATCGTGGTGTCTAAAGCAAAGCAAGAACTATCGCAACCAAATATACTTTCTTTATTAAAAGCAAAATCAACATCGCTTTTTCAGCGACGTCTACCTAGTCGGTCAGCACTAGTTGAATCGTCTATAACCACCACCACCACCACCACAACAACAACAACAACAACAGATACAACGGTTAATACAGCCATAACAAAACCATTAGCTATACCTAGTACTGAGAAAGTTAGTCCATATTTCTCCAGTACTAGTATTAATAGCAATAAGAAGAAACCATTAACTTTATTACGTACATTATCTGTAGAAGAATTTCTAGCCAGTGCAACATCCACCAGTATTGACAAATCATCAGATACTGAACAATCTAACGAATCGAGGAAGCATACAATCTTATTAATTCAACACCTTCACTAGAAACAGATGTTATGACCTCATCTCCCCCTTCTCCTTCTTCAGTTGCTACTGATTATCCATTGTTCCATTAACAACACCGATATCAACAAGGACTAGACAAGGCACATCTTCTAATATTATTAATGATACTTTATCTCCTAAAAAGTCGGTAGAATTATCAAAACTGATAAATGATTCGTGTATTACACCAACAGCTAATACAACGACCGATAAAGAGGTAATATAGATAAGATTACTAGTTTATAGACTATACTAATATCAATATGATATGTGTTTATTCATTTAGAACACCCTCCATCTAATGAGGAAATACAAGATTTACACTATAAACAACAAAATAAACATTCTCCTTTATCAAATCGATATTCAAAGTCTACTAGGACAAAATCAACATCTACTTCACCAATAACCCGTAGACAAGCCTTGGCACAATCTAAAGGTAATACATATTAAATAATAATAACTTGATAGATATATATATATATTTACAAATAATACTATAGCTTCATTGTATAGCACAACAGTCCAATCTACTAGTGTAGAATCTACTAAATCAACCGAATCATCACCTACCCGCACTATACTATCAAGGAAACGTGCTCTATCCATTGAAGATATCGATGAAAGTACAATAACTGGTAAATTACCATCACGCTATATGGTCAATCATTTCCATCGACGTACCACCATATCATCGACATCTATAAGCAGTAGTATTGAAGAATCACCACCTATTATTACTCTATCGTCAGATAGTGATGGTAATAGTGGTAGTTCACCTCCTGGATCGCCCATTTATTGATATTGCGTACAAATATACATTTGTTTTAGTAAATACACATAAATATATAACTATTCTCCTTAACCATCACTATTTACTAACGAACGATAAAAATAATATAATAATAAATGAAATTCAATTAAAGATCAGTTGATCGATAGCCACTAATGTGTAGCTAAACGATTATGATCATTAATAAAGGTGTACGTCTATAAAATTAAAATGAAAAAGCAGAAAATAAAGACACCTTGTTACAATGTTTGTTACTCTATATTATCTATTATCAATGCCATAACACTAACAATAGCAATAATAGCAATAATAAGCCATTAATACAAGACATGAATAGTAGTAAGCATAATACTTTCTACTAATACTACCACTACTATTTTATATATCTGTTTGGTATTTCCATCGATCTTCAGATAATCCACGCGCTGTATCTTCCAAAAGTGTTTCTCGTCGTTTAGCTACATAGCTACTTTTGTTCAACACCTTTTGCTTTAGTTCTTTAATAGCCAGTGGTTCTATAGGCTGTTCCAATAATTCCGATAAAGATTCTACTGCCATTTCTAAATCACGTTGATTATCTTCAAATAGTGTAGTCTGGTTATTACGTTCCAAGTAGTAAGCAAATGCATAGGTCCACTTCAGCGTCATACGGCATTCGACCAATTTATCCACTGCAGTACGTAAAAATTGCACTTCGATCCATGAAAGGTCAGATGTTCGTTGCATCTCCTCCATCTTCTTTTCTGTTTTTGTATGTAGTTCTTTATCTAGTCGAGCTGATTGATCGTGATTAGCATATCGATTGTAATACTACAATAAAATAATGATTAATATACTGTACAATTGCTATTAAATGATCCACTTACATGCAAATAGCGTTCAAGTTGCTTACGTGACTTTGCCTGTGAATCACGTGCATCTTTACTGCTTGATTCATCAAATCTATTACAGCTATACCAATTTGTGCCGTGTTCAGACCATGGGCCTAAACATACCCAACAGAATTCATGTTGGCATTTTCTACAGGTCATATGATTACAGCCACCATTCTTTTCAATAGTGCTGTGGCATTTAATACATTCTTTGGTGTTGGCATGGATCCAGTTACTTGTCTCGGAGTCATCGGCACATTTGCGTAGCCACAATCTTACAATATGACAAATACACGGCAAATGGTCCTCTAGACCACAGCCATGGCAGAATGTTGTGCCGCATCGACACTGCACCGTTGGTACAATGGTATTTAATGCTGCCTGTGGCACAGCACATTCGACGGCATACTCGCAGGATGGTGCTGGACACCAGCGTAATTGAGGATTGTCATCGACAAATGTGCGCATAAGCAACATACGATAACGCTTGTAAACATCTGGCCTCACAAGACGTTCGACAGTGCGTTCGTCGACAATGACACTGCAACCAGTGGCTGCACACTGAATACGTCGCGATTCACCATCGTTGGTTATCTTTTTGATTAAATATTGTTCATAGCAAGAGCTACAGAATCGATGGCCGCATCTTAAAGCCAGTGACTCAATTTCTGGCTCGTCGTCATAGCAGATCTCACAGCTAAAGCCTTCTGGTGCAGGGGTGATTTTAGGAGCAGCGCTATCGTCTGTAATAACACCGGCCTTTTGCAGTACCGTGTCCGGCGAGTCCATATATCGCTCAATAAGCCGCTCTTTGTTCCATTTAAAGTAGCGTAGCAATATAGCACTACGTTCAGCCGGTATTCCCAGTATACCCTCTACTTGACGGGTCTCATTGTCTTGCAGCATCTGGATATCGTCCGGACTTAGCACGCGAAACTCCACCTCATAGTCGGCCCGAGTCTTTTCAGTGGTAAATGTGGCAGTGTCAGGTTCATCCGGCTCACTGGTATAGACGTCGTCGTCATCGTCAAAAGCCATAGTGTCACTGTCATATTCGTCTTCACCAAACGAATCAAATTCCTCATCAGACATGATGAATAGCTATACTTGACTAAGAATGGTAGTAATTAGGGTATTTCAACTATAAAATACAGAATCAAACGAGTATTGGTTGATAGGAGAACCACAATCAATATAACAAGGCCGCCAAATGTCAAGGAGAGAAAGAGAAAGAAGCGAGAAGTGAGCGTCGCTTAACGTGGAAATATAACAGACTTACGTAGTTAAAAGGGCCTCATATGAACACTATTAACACCACCACCCATAATGGATCATAATGACACAAACTGACATCACACACACACACACATTTTACTTATTGCAACGCCAATCGACGTCATAATGAAAGTATATTTATTGATAATCTATATCAATCTTGTATTACTACGGATTAGCCAATATTGTTCATTGTACTTAATATAGATAACTAGATAGTTGTTATCAAGGTACTATTAGTTTTTAAATAAAATATTAATAAATATAAGCTATATTTTATCAATTGCTGTGTATATAAATATACAAAAGTAGCAATAGATATTCTAGTATTACAAATATCACTTTAAACCAGTTTTGAAATTCGATAATATTAATAAATAATTCCATTATTATAAGCTTAAATAACTTTATTTATTATAAATATTTAAGCTATTTGGATAGTAGATTATCGTGAATAATAGTTACTACTCCTTGACCAGCTCTCTCGGTATTTCTAATGAATAAATAGATTAACTACTGTTACATACTGATAACCAACAATTACTTACCATACGACCACGGCCTTTGTACTTGACTCCACTACTAGATTCAACAGTATCTGATGTATCTTGAACTGGATCGCGTTGATAATTTGAACGATGTGGACTACGAGAACGATCACGATATCTGTCATTACTGTTGTAATTACTCCTATAATGTGGCCGTCTAGGACTACGTCGACGAGCATCATGCTGACGATCTCTACTGGTTGATCGACTCTTATTACGTTCTACACGTACTGGAGAACGAGAACGAGAACGAGAACGAGAACGATCCACCATACTAGTAGATGCCGTATCTTCCTTCTTCTCATCTTTAACTGATGGTAAACGTGATCTTTCACGATCCATACTATGATCTTTCTTACGACGGTCATCGCGACGACGACGATCATGACGACGACGATCACGTCCACGTTTACGTTCACGGTCAGAGTCACTGTCTGATACCGAGTCACTATTATTATTTGATGCAGATGAATTAGTGTCTGAACTCATATCGCTTTCCGATCGTTGTTTCTTTTTCTTCTTTTTCCTGTCCTTCTTATCAGTCGTTGCCTTTGTTGTTGTTGTTCTTGTTGTTGTTGTAGATGTTGATGGAAGTTCTTTTCCTGATATATATATGCATTAATTAGTAGTATTTATTAATACAATCATGAATCCTACCAGGAGGCAAGCGTAATTCAAGCTCGCCACAATTAGCAATCATAACAATGGCAATAGGCCGATCATTAGCATCTACAGATGTATTCTCAACAACAGTTACAACCTCATCAAAACCACGTATAACTCGTCCAAATACAACATGCTTGTTATCTAAATGAGGTGTAGGACGTGTAGTTATGAAGAATTGAGAGCTATTTGTATTAGGGCCTCGATTAGCCATTGATAATAGTCCATGGGTATCATGTTTCCGTTTAAATGATTCATCATTAAACTTGCCACCGTAGATACTTTCACCGCCTGTGCCATTACGTCTTGTAAAATCTATTATACATGTTTAATGGCTATTAATGTAGAATAGAGCTATTTACCTCCACCTTGGATCATAAATCCCTTTATAATACTAATATATTGTTCAATTATAATAATGTCCATTGGCTATTCATTAATCAAACACTTACCGGTGAAAGATAGAGCCACGAAAGTGAAGTGGCATATTACTTTGCTGGCCCATTCCACGTTCTCCAGTACATAGTGCACGGAAATTCTCAGCAGTTACTGGCACTTCATCGGCAAATAATTCTATAACGATCCTATTTGTATTAGGCCAGCACAAGTGTTAAATGTTTATGGCTGTCCATTAATACTGCAATACTTACCGTCCCACTAAATGAATATAGCGTTAGATTAGATACTTTACGCAAACCTACAATTCACTTACCTCGTTTACCGTCAATGTCCACGTCGAGAAATACACGTGGATTCACAGGCATAGTGCAATAAAAGGAGTGTACGTGCGTGTGCGCGTGTGTGTGTGTTCAAGTTGTAGGATGGTCAGTTAAAAGTAAAAGCCATAGTTGTTATTTTATAATAGGCCAATTGTTCTTTATTCACTTTTATCACATTAAGCAGTATTTACCACCTAAATAACACACCATGTCGTTGCGACAATCTGCTGCTTCCACTTCAACCTCTGAGACTAAAATATCGGCTGTCAAGGCTGCGGCACTGGCATCCAACTCTGCTACTGGTCGTCCTATAGGTGTTGGATATGTTGGGCCTAGTGTTACAGGGTATGTTATACTTGTATTATGACTATGCGTTGCTTTAGTTATTTTTATATACTGACTATTTGAATGCTAATCTATCTATCTATCTATCTATATACTAATAAATAGAGCAACACTAGCCAAACTAGCCGTATTTGTAGTTGGTCTAGCAATAGGCCCTATTGCTACCTTTTACTTTTCACAAGATTACTTTAATGGTACGTATGACGTTTACTATTCACTACTTTGACTATGTCACTTTTATTAACCATTGGTCTATTATAGGTAATATTACACATAGTGCAATCGCATCAATTATTGTAGCCAATGTTGTTGTTCTTGGATATGTTGCTGTTGCTTTCCTTGAAGACCGGGCTGAAAACAAACAGAAACTTGATTAGATCATGATGTTAATAAAAAAAACACTTACGGTTACCTAGCTATTCTATTATAATGTTTTAATTACCATAATTAATAAGTCTATTAAATTTAAAGATGTAGAACTTTTCATTTATATAACTAACTATAGATTCTTAGTATTCTATGTTGTAACTATTACGTTTATTTTGTTATCTATCCTGACTCTGTAGTTATTCTATTGTACAACCATTATTGTTGTTGTTATGACTAAATAGATGCAATACAGAATTCAAAGACTCACTACAAATAATTACTTTAACTTATTAATAAATCAAAATTAAAAGACTGATTTTTCTTTCCTTCTCTTAGTAAATTAATTACCACGCCGTTATTATTGCTACCACTACTGCCACCATTCCTACTATTGCTTGTATTTCGCGTACTTTTCTTCTTTCCATTCCTCTCTTTCTCTTCTTCTCTTATTGCATATTAACTACTGGCACTCTGTACCTGATCAAAATACACGCTAAAGTCTAAACTATCGCCATGACAAGCAAGTCTATTACCCAGTATGTTTATAATTACGCGTTACTTTAACTAATAAATAATAAATACCATGTATAGTGGCGTGCAAAGAACAGCTGATTATTGGCGACGCTACTTTCTTAATAAAAAACTACGCGCACTTGGTCAGCCAACTGTACCGCTAGAACCACAAAAGCCTCCAGCTCAAAAAGAGACCACGTCAACGTCTAACCTGCCAATTATTTCCTATCGTGATGATACACAAACTAAATATGAATTGAAGTATGCTCGTTCTGCTATAACAGCTGACCGTATTATGCAAACACTAAGGTATAGAGTTAATTAGCTATTAAAATAGCCTGTATTAATAATCGATACAACTAGTGGTAACGTATTTGGATTTGATGCTGAATGGCGTATAGCATGGCATGGACCACAACGACCCACGGCACTTGTACAAATTTGTGATGGGCAAATGGTGGCATTATTACATTTAGTTCATATGGAAGGTAATTAATTAAGTATATTGCATTGTAGTATTATAATAATATTATTATTATTAATGATGCAAATGAAGCATTTCCCGATTCATTAAAGGAATTTCTTGAAGATCCTCGCATGTTAAAGACCGGCGTTAATGTTACAGGCGACGCAACACGGTTAAACAAAGAGTTTACCTTGAAAACCGCTGGTCTAGTTGAACTTGGTACGAATGCACGTCATGTAATGCCTGAACTCGATTCAACTGCACGACCAACACTTGCTAGACTAACTAGCGATCTTGTGAGTGAATATACTTGTTATATATATATATATATATATATATATTAGTCTAACTGATTATTGAATAGTTACATAAAACATTAAACAAAGGCCCGGTACGAACGAGTAATTGGGAGCGGATGTTACTATCACCGGAACAGAAAGAATATGCAGCCACTGATGCTTATGTAAGTTATAGTAATAGTTATGCTAATTCTATTAACGTATATATATATATATATGTGTGTGTGTGTTAATAATTATATAGGTAAGTTATAAACTTTATAGAGTTATAGAAATGCGTGGCGCACCCATGTATACAACAATAGAAGAAAAGAAGATGAAAGCGGAAGCGGCAGCAGCAGAAAGTAAAAAGGCTAAAGACGATAAGACAATCGAGAAAGCAGCATCAACATTACCAGTTAATACAGTTCTATCTAGCAATATAACTATTGAAAAAGTAGATGAAAAGGTTGCTGATACATCATATCAAGCTAATCCATTAGACAGTATGGTAGCAGATATAAATACCTTGGCTATTGAGAAGAAAGAACTATATTCATTTACTAAAAAGAAAAGGGCACCACGATCATTAACAGCAGAAAAGACGATATCAACACCATTTACAGCAGTTGGTAAAGATGAAAGCGATAAAGAATTGGCTGAAGTATTAGCAACAACACCCAAAATATCAGATAAAGAAGAAGAACCTAAAGAATCAATTACTACTCAATGTAAAAGAAGGCGTAATATAACTGATAAAGAAGAAAATACTAAAGAGGCTACAGTAATTGATAAAAACGATGATATTAAAAAGTCAACTGAAGTATTAGCAACAGCATATACAGCAGTTGATAAAAATGAAGGCGATAAAGAATCAATTGCTGTAAAGCGTGGAAGAAGGCGTAATATTGTTGATAAAGAAGAAAACGACAAAGAGTCAACTGAAGTATTAACAACAGCATATACGGTAGCTGATAAAAAAGAAGATACTAAAGAGTCTGATATTGTAAAACGTGGAAGAAAGCATAGTAGAGTCGATAAAGAAAAAGATGTTAAAGAATCAATTGATGTATTCACAGCAGCATCAACAGTAATCGATAAAGAAGAGAATGTTGAGGAGTCATCTACTGCAAAACGTAGAAGGAAACGTAAAACTGCAATTGGATTTGAACAAACTGTAAACAAATCCATACCAAAAGACAATGTTACAGATTCTCAAAAAACATTTAAAAAATCTACGACCACTGATAAACAGTCTAAAAGTACATTAAAATCGACTAATGATACTACTACTACTGCTGCTGCTGCTGCTGCTACTACTACTTTAAACAATGAAAACGATAACAGTAATCATATGATAACTACCGTAACAAATAAACAGAAAACATGTAAAGCACCATTTACTAATATAACCCAGGAATCAACACCAGTAAAGCGAACAAGGAAATCGAAAAAAGCTGTCTCGTCTTTAACATCAATTACATCCGCTTCAGTATCCGCTTGTTAAACATCTGTGCAATTTGTTTTATTCTACTATTTATTAGCATTTCTAGATCGTTGTTATTAAGAATAAACTAATAAATGGTTAAACTGTACTTTGACTCCCACATCTGTCCCCAAAGCACAGTTCATTTCAGCTGAAGTCATGTCGTTGTTATGCACAACATAGTTATATTACTTTCTATTATATATTGTTAATAAATTAATTTAAATAAATAATGTAACATGCTATTTGATTTCTTTGAAACATTTGAGGTTAATTATTGCTGTTGTTAGTCATATGTAGAAAGATTGATTGAATATTAATAGAAGCCATATGATCGCGATTCCATGTCGTTCCTCATTACTTCTGTTGCTTGTTTGTCATACTGTACATCAAACTGTTATGTGATCTATTTCTTTTCTAGCTTATTTCTGTTTACTTGAACCATATTTGCATATTATAATAATTATATTCAATAATTGCAATTATTTTATTATTTTTATACTTGTAGACCATTTCAACAAGATGTTTAACAATTCAGTGTAAAAAGCCTTTTTTTTATAAATGTTATTTCAACTTCAACTAATACCGTAATGTGCATACTAAATTACATTATTGTGTTGATAATTACCATGGATTAATTAATGTTGGATGTAATATTATACATGGTATAATGATAAGTGAATGTTTAGTTGTATTTAAAAGTGTTGAGGGGTGAAATAAGTAAATAAAAATGTGGAGTCAAAGTACAGTAGAAACATTAAAGCCATTTAATACTAAAAGTTGTTGCTATAGATCACACTGCCAACAAATTACTAAGTGTAATAGAAAATGCAATCAAAGCCAATGTTTTTAATGACAAGTGTAGTCATAGAAGTTGTCATTGTTAAATAATGAAATGTAATTATATTCTAGAAAATGGATCAATAAGTTAATAAATTAAATGAATGAATAAATAGTGCGATGTTAATGCCTGCAGAAACATGCACAGTATATTCAGTGCAATAACCAGTGGTAAACCAAGGCCTTCTGATTTCTTACCATCTACTATTATAAGAAATTAAACTAACACAGTTGCAGCAACATCATAATTAAATGTAATATTTTATTGTAAGTAACATGGAATACTATTTACCATTTATTAACACTGATATCGGATATCAGAAATAGTGCTGATTAATTAAGACACTGATTAATTCAAACAGAATTGATATGATACTACTTCAGCAAATACCACTTCTTAGTAGTAAAAACTGATCGACGGCTTATTGTTTAAATTGTAAACCTTTTTGTTCTTCAGGTTGAAGTTAGAGACTCAAAGTACAGTAGCTCCCAATAGATTCATTATAATTAAAATAATTAATAGCTATTGATATCTATTTAAATAAATTAAGTATAATTTACTATTTATTATAGTCAGTATTGGTGTATTAATTATAAATATTAAAATAGTTCGATTAGTGTAATAACTCAATATATTTCTTTGTATTTATAGTAAAGTCTTAAATGTAACTAATATAAACGTTGTTTTAATAAGACATAGGTGGAAAAGTGTAATAAATGCTAAATAGTAGGATATAAAGGAAAAATGTAGAGTAAAAGACATCATGATACTACAACGTGTACTCATTTAAATACACCGACTTGTTGATGTATTTAAATGATTTGTAGTAGCTGTGAATAAACGTAGAATATGGCCACATAAGTTGATGGCGCCCAAAAACTTCAAAAAATAAAGGAGCTCCCAACAAGTAGAATAGCCATAGTAATTGAAATAACCATGCTTTCCAGTAAAGATGGAAGGTTTTCTAAGAGAAAACAACCAGCATGTTACTATTGGCTAGCTGTGAATGGGTTATTATAGCCAGTCAATGGACGATAGAATGCAAAGTAAAGCGCGGAGGGGGAATGAATGAATAGAGTGGAGAAGGGAGAGGAACAGCAATGATAGAAAGACTACAAAAACAGTCATTAATATAGAAAAAAGCGGATGTGGCATAGTTTATCGGTGATCCGGCTCTGACATACTAACGATGAAGATAAAGTGGTGATGTGCGTGGGTGCATCTATAAGTGTGCACGTCTAAGAGGTATGCACACGAGATAAACGCTTTCGTCGCATGGAATCACTGCGTCGTATAGAGCCGGGTCGACCAGGTGAAGATCCAATGCCGCTACTGCCACCTCTATTTGGTCGCCCTTCTCCGGCCGATCGAATAGCATTGATCATAAAGTTAAGGAAACGACGTCCATATAGAGAAGGGCGAACAGCCGATATGCCATTTGAATCGTGGCCAATCGACTTAAACATATGTTCCATTCGTTTCGTCATGCTATATGGCGTTAGAATATCAATAATACCAATATAATAAATAATATCAATTGGATTATCCATATTATCGGTCGCTTGGAAGCCGCCTTCGTCTTGTTGGAATACGCATAGACGACGTTCATCGAAATGGTCATCGTGTAACTTCTCACTTTCCGGATCAAATGCCACCGGATCTGAAGTGACCACGGCTTTACGTACAGCCGTAACTTTGGTTTGTTGGCCTGGTCGACCTGGCAGCTGCTCTGTACCCGGTTGGAAGACGATAGTTGTGCTTTGCGGATATTTTCGCTATTGCCGCGTGCTACATCGTGTATACCAACCAGTAAGCTGTAGTCCATAATGCGTAGACGAGATAATAGGCTAACGTCACGTTCCATTTGATGTACAAGCATATCACGCTTTTGTGGTCCAAATTCTAATTGTTGTCCGCGTTGAATCCAATTCAAATCCTTCATTGGCAGTTGAGGCTGCTTTGCATGGTCATCATCGCTTAATATACGACCTACCGTTGAACCTTTAAGATCGTATGTTTCGTGGATATCACGGTTGGGTGGATTGATGTTACTCATAACTACGAAATGAATCTTTCGGCCGTGCGGCATTTTAACACGATGCAGACCAAAGAATCGTGAAATAAGCGTATGTGGATTCTGCTCAACATGTTCCCAGTAATGCTTTAGAATCTTTCGTAGGAATTTGTGTTCAGCATGATGAATGGTCTTAATGATAAAACGATAGTCCTGTGAAAAGTAGAAGAAGCTGCCACTTTTACCGGGTGAGCCCAATTCGGATAGAATGTACCGGCTGGTAAGTGAAACAAGATAATCCGACGAAGTAACGCCGAATTTACGACGGATATGACGGAAGACCCATGGCGCGTAGTCTTTAAATTTAAAATCGTATTTAGATGAGGGCGTCATTTCACCGCCAGTAATATCAAAAGCAAGTTTGTGAGCTGCTACAAAATCAGCATCAACAAGCTCACGGAATGGCTTGGCTGTGCAACGCGATACAGCAACGCGAATACCCGTAAGCATGTTGTACATCAATACGTAATTGACATGGCCTTCTTTAATTGGATTGCCAATGATACGTTCTTCACCAGCTGCAGATACACGTTGTACATTGGTTTGGCCAATAGATCGCTTACGACGTGTTGTTTTACGTGCACGTAGTTGCTGTTTCGCAGCTTCCCAGCTTTGTAGATCGTTTGGGCTAGGATCACCTGCACGTAAATCAACGCCATCAAACATACCCGAAGATGGTCGAATTGATTGGCCATTTACACCGGCACCTGCCAAATGTTTAGGAAGGCCACCGATATTGTAAGTTGCACGTCGAGTCAATGAACGACGTTTAAGTAGACGCGATGTAGACACGCCAGGTGGTGACTGTGCATCGGGTGGCAAATAAATTGAAGCGCGTTTGCCGCTTGGACGCGTTGGACCCATGGAATAGCGCTGACGACCTTGGCGCATTTGTCGCTGTGCAAATCGAGTTGCTTCAGTCATGGGAGCAGCACCGCCATAGCCAACACCTTCAGACAATGAACGCATACTGGTAGGCCGTTCACGACCACCAGATCTAGTATTTGTCGAACTATCGCCAGCCAATGACACTGTTTCTGACATATCTGGTTCGGGTGAGGCGCAATAATGCATTGAGCTTACTTGTGGTGACGAAGATAGAACATCTCTTGTAGCCATACGCATTTCTAAAAGTCCATCTTCATTCAATTGATCTTCATCTTCAGACTGACTGGTTATTAAGCTGTGTCCATCTGGTGTTACGCCTGGTGTCGACATAACAGACGAGGCCTCTAAACTATTGCGGCTATCAGTCATAGTTATTGAATTTGCGCTATGTGGACTGCCATATACTGAAGCATTGGCTGATGTGGGTGTAGGATGCACAAGATTGGCGGCCACGCGTTGCGTATTTGTTACGGATGTTGCTGTTGACTGACCGTGTGGTTTTCTTGCATGCTGATCTATTCCATTGACAAGTGGTGAAACTTGAGCGTCACTGGGTGCACCATTAGCACTATTGGTAATCGATGGAATCATAGAAGCGGCTGAATCCATTTTATCCAAATGGTTTATCCACTCGCTTTCTGTGTGGCCTTCGTCGGTATCGTTGTAGGTAGGGGCGATGTACATGCCGTACCGGCGCCGATCCCGTTTTGCAGCGGTAACGTCGCTACCGGGTGCAATATTGACTACGCCTGCTACACTGTTTACCATGCCGTATTGCACTCGAATAACACGAGTACTATTATAATGCACAGTAAATAGCCAAGGCTACTGCTGGATAACCAATCTGAAACGACCGATACAACAATAATGTTTGAGTGTTATTGAATCGGTGTTATATGTCAGATATGGTTATTGATGTGCTGTTATTGCTACTGCTGCTACTGCTACTGCTGCTGTTATTGTGATAATAGTAGTAGTAATAATAGTAGTAATGGTAGTAGTAGTAGTAGTGATAGTGGTGATGGTTGCTATTGTCGTTTTGTCGTTGTTAAGGTGATAAATACGTAAGAAAAGCAGATAACACTACGCGGACAGTTATACTTGAGGAAAAGTCGCCGTTCGCGTATTGAGGAAAAGGCGTTGACCAATACGTACGGGTTGTGCTATTTTTATCCACAAAGAACAATTCAAGATTAGTATTGGTCCATGCACTATTTTCATATGCATATGCGCTAATAATAACCACCCTTGCTAACCTGACTATCGCTTGATTAAAGCTGTTGTCAACGCAAAAACAAAAAAGCGGCAGTACCTTCTGCCTCCCTACCCATGCAGCAAACAATAATAAACTCAATCGCATATACACACCTGCTCCTGGCAAAGAACGAAACGCAATGAAAAAGAAACCAAATAAACGAAAGTATGCAACACAACAAAAGTAACAAACGCTATTAGATATGGCGCAAAAATAAATGAAATGGGATAGATTAACGATAGAGCGGCTGTTAAACAATGGTTGGACAACCGCTCGTGGAACAAGTTCACAAACAAGCCAGCGAGAATAGTACACAGTAATAACAGTGTGAGGTAACGAACAAAGATAACAATAACAAAACTAACTATTACAACAACAATAAGCCTTGAATGCTGTACTGATGTTTTTGTTTATGCTATAGCTATTGCTGTTATGTTGGTGGCCAACACAAATCAATACTGTATATATGTATATAATACGGCGATGCGTGGATTTAGAAAGGACAGGTCAGTGGTGAAGTGAGAGGAGGAGTAGAGTGCGCATACACACACCCACACACAAGTGTCAAAGGAGTATTGAGCCGTAAATAAAAGATGAACAAAAGTAAATACTACTAATAGACAAGTTGCCAATATGCGTAGTAGTAATACGAATAGAATTGTAGCAGTGACAGTAATAGCAGTAATAGCAGTGGTTGGTGGTTAAAGACGAAAGAGAAGTGTTATGGAAGGAAAAGAGAGAATAAGAATGATTGGGGGAAGATGTATGCTGTCTATACACACACACACACACACACACATTGGATGAACGGAGTCTCATAAACACCCTCATAGATTCATACAAGTGTATATTGTTGTTTAACCAACCAACCTATCATTCATACACACCTCAGTAGTTAACTTACTAGTACCAGGACAGAGCATGATACACAATAATTATAGATGCAACCAACACGTGAGAACAAGTGTGGACAGTCAAGGCCAAAGGTGGCATTCTATTTTCTTTCTTTTGTTCGTTCGTTCTTTCCTAATTCATTTCACTTCCTCTTACGCTTACAAAGAACAATAGAGAGAAAGCAAGAGAGAGAGAGGGATAATAGACGCTTGGCCAGGCGCATAGAATAAATGGCCCGTAAATATCGGATACAGGCCATTATCTCTATAGCTGGATTGCTTCTGACTATCCTATTGTTAACAAAGGATGCTACTATACAACATGCATCTAGTGATGTGTGTGTATTTTTGTGTGTCAAGGTAGCAATACTGTGTGTGTATTTTATAGCCAGAAAAGAAGGGTGTCCCCTTCTTCTACCATGTTTAGATCTCTTGTACACCCCAAATCATACTATTTAATAAAGCACATGATAAAAAAGGGAGTTGCAATGATGGTGTAGAGTCATGGCCGTCATGCCATGTTATAGTCATATTATGAAGATGATTAGTCAACTTTTGTTGTTGCTACAAGGATTAGTGCAGTTTTAATGATACGAGTCTATTCCGGTTATCTGATAACAATAACAGCCATCATACGAATATAGACAACTATCAAAGCAACAACAATCAATTGATCATGTATCCATTGCCATTGACTAATAACAATTAACCAACCAACCAACCAACCAACCAACCATGGTGGTTATAGTAGATTTCTATGCCGCCATAGGCATTGTATAGGTTATAGACTCCGTTATAGGATCTATTTGTTATATAGATTGGAAGACATCCAATAATAGTAAATGGTGGTATAGCACCGAACTCGGCGTAGAAATATTCCGAACGCCATAATAACCTCGCAATAAATACAATTAATCGGTCTTTAAACTTACCAAAGTAAAATAAAATACGATTCGTCAGTATCACACTAGATATGTCCGGCAATCGAGTCTGACCAATAAAGGAGAAAAATACGTATAGCCGTAAGTGTACTGGTTACTAGAGTAACCAACGAAGAGAGAAAAGAAAAAACAAAAGTAATGCAATGGTTGCTATTGAAGCAAACGTGCAAGTAAGTAAGTGAGTGAGTGTGGCGCGTATTGACGAGATAAAAGGTAAAGAAAAGGTAGATGGATATCTGACCAGTGTTGTTGTGTAGAATAAAAGTTATAAGCTATCTAGTTATTTGTTATACTGTGTGTGGTATTCTCTAAAAGCCAAGCATTATTTGTTGTCGTTCTAACACCTCACGGCCTCAGTTATATTCAATTATAAGGCAGTACACACATACGCCCTCTGCTTTACCGGTTTTGCCTTTTCCCCTCCTTTCCCATGTTAAAAAAGATAGATCAAACAATTTAAAACAAGTCCCGTTCACTGTTGATGAAAGCGGTTTCCGTGATACATCAGATGTCAACATTTGTAACAGTTTTATGAGCTATCAATAACTATGTGTTATCGTAGCATATAGTTGTAAAAAGGCTGCACCAACTAGTATTAAAGATTAGTACAGTTAAAATGAGTTTATAGATAGTAATTAGCTATTACACGATTCAATTTAATTTTATAATAATTAATAAATGATTTAAGCCTGTAGCTAATTGCTAGAATAACACTAATACTATTACAATGCGTATTTAGTTGCTAATTATAAGATTGTTTACCATACTACTAATATCTTAATAGCATTTTTATATTAATTAAAACAATGGCTATATTTTCACTTAATTACCGTTATGGTACGCTTTATTGCCGTAATAGAAAACGATAATTATGCTGTAAAGAAGGGACAAAAAATAGATCATCGTCGCCATCGCACTGTATTTGATAGAGTTATTGTTTGCCATCGGCCATCATTCACACTAAAAACATCGATAGCGGTAAGTAGAGGCTATTGCGTAATAAATAATAACTTACTTGCGTATTTTCGAGTCCATTCTCGAGCTGTAGCTTCATACTGCTGAGAATTTGTTTTGTATACATGGGCAATCTCGGGTACCAATGGATCATCTATTCACAGTAAATAGATATCGATTGATTAATACATTGCACCGATAGACATTACAGTTTACAGTTTAGCATACTAACCAGGATTGGGGTCCGTCAACATTGAGCAAATAGACAGTAGAACTAAATCAAAGAGTCAGTCTCACTTTCACCTACAATATACTAAATACTCTTAATTACCTTTAGAAATAGTCAATGCAGGTGACCATTGATCTTTTAGAATATCCAAACAGATACTGCCATTGCTATTGATGTTGGGATGATAGATTTTCGTGGTAAAGCTAACCTATTAGACACAAAGCGTTAATTATTACCACGACTATGACGATTGTTATTGAATTGTGCCTTTGGCCTAAAACTACATACCTTTGGTGGCTTGAATGGATAATCCGTAGGAAAGTGGATAGATAGGAAAAATACACCACCTGCATAAGGACTATCCGACTATGAATAGAATTAAACATGGTCAGAATAGACTATATACATTATAGTAACAAAAAACAAACTAGTTACTTACCGGGCCCATAATGGTAGCCTGCCAGTGGAACACTAATGTTGCCAGGGGAACAGTTTATTAGCTCATAGTCCTGCTGTATGCACACTGCTTATTCCAGCACTTACAGTCATCGCCTATGGGGCCAGCACTGCACGAGGCAGGTGGATCACGACCAAGATCTTGCAATTCCTATAAGCATATATTGTAAATACACATATAAACATTTTATTACGCACTGCAGCAATCATAGATGAGAGGAATAGTAACGACCACTATGATGATTAGTTATAGACGCTTCTTTATGTATAGAAACATAGTTAGACAAAAGCACTACTGTCAAACACATAACTATAGCTGTTTTCATTGTCATTCATCATAGATCTATGACCAGCATCGACAGTATACTAGATGACAAAACGCCACGGCATATAGACTACCGATGAGGTAGCAATAGAAATCCATCTAGCACATTGACTAGATGATCCTAACTGAACCAACTTGGGCGTATTGAACCACGTCAATACGTCACACTCTTGGAATCCTCCTGCTATCATCGCTCTCCTTTTCCCTTCAACAGCGCCTATTCACGGACTTTGCTGTCTCGTAGGTTGGATCTGTTGCCTGCTTACCTTAGTAATTCGCTTCAATGCCATAGTGATTCTGTAATGATGCCGACAGAGATGTACGGTGGTAGTAAACTTGTACCTGGTCAACGAGTGCAATAAGAACAGTTGAAGTGGTGGTGGTGGTGATAGCGTTGACGGCAGTGGTAGTAGTTGTAGTAGAGTAGTAGTTGCAGTAGTAAGAAAAGATAAAAACTATGCCCGGGTGAACTGGGAAGCTTAAGGAAAGTGAAGGAAAGTTGGAAAAAGGTCGTGGCCATGATTGATATGTGCTGCTACTTGTATTACTCATATTCACACACCCACCCACACACAAATACGTACATACATACAAATACATACATACATACAAATACATACATGGATTATTGACCAATAAATGTCTTTGATTATTTTGTACTAATCTCAATGGATAGTATACAGCATTTTACACCAATAATCACTAATCATATGATAATGCATTAATAACTTGCTGCTTAACCATTGACACTCATAGTACTTGTAGTAATAGTGAGTCATTAATACATTAATAGAATAGATAATAAACTATCTATTAATGCATTGCTATATTGACGATTTATTGTTCAAGCTATAAAAATAGCACTTTATTGAAATTTAAAACTCATCAAGCATATCATCTTCGTCCATATCTTCTAAATCTTCAATTAAAGCCGTGATATCATTGTGCATCTCGCCTTCGCCTTCTTCTTTATTCTCGGCATCTTCTTCGTCTTTATCCTGTTTGTCCGAGTTTGGATAGCGCATAGCCTAGATAGAATAAATAATGCAGTTATATTTAACTAATATATAGTTGATAGTAATAATAATACACACCTTAACTGAAGCATCGTGCAAAGTGAGACAGAACGTAATACGCTGGTCAAAGGCATGTTGTGGCTCTGTTGTTGCATAAATATCGGCATTCTCCTTTGACTGGACGTAACCGTGTTCATGATCAATAATGGCATCAATCACGCCATCTCGAATAGCCTATTAATAAATAAGTATTACATTATAAATAGATATTACAAAGAATATCTTACTTTAGCAACAATGTACTCGGCTGATTCCTCACTGTCAAGGTGTAGTTTCAAACAGATATCTCGCAAGGAAATACGAGAATACGAAAGATTAATCATGCGCACGCCAGTCTTGATCACATTATGACGGAGTCTAGTAGTAACAAAGTAAATAACATATAACTGCCATTAAATACTAGATATTTACCGAAGGATCAGTGTATACGTATTATCCACATGGAAGGTAGCTTCATATTTGGCCAATGTCTCTTGGAATTGGGTCAAATCACCAATACGTACCGCTATTCAATGTGTTATTAGTAGTTTTGTGTGCAAATATAATAAATACACTTACCTTGTGTAAGATGAAGATAAGGAATAAGCGCCTTTCTCAGCATTGGTTGACGGAAGATAGACCGTTCAGGATCTCGCCCATTAAGAGTTGAACAATAATCGAGAATTTGTACACCTATAAATAGCAGTGTATTAAATGGATAATGGATTAATATAATGGATTATATAATGGATTATATAATGGATTAATATAATGGATTATATAATGGATTATATAATGGATTAATATAATGAATTAATAATCGATGGCCTATTTACCGATTGGAGAAATCCGGCTGCCGTACCAGCTTGAGGGGCTTTTCTAATTGCCGTTGTCAAATGTTGATGAGACTCGGTATACTTGAGCTGTAGTGCCTTGATACGACCTATAAGACTCGGTAAGTATTTCGAGTAAATTGGTTATTAATACATACCAAGATAGTAGAGATAACGTGCCAATGACTGTTACTCGTCGATTCAGGGAATGTAGTCTTGGAGACAGATGGTCAGCCTGGTCATACAACTTTGCTGGAAGTAGTTTCTTAACAACAAGTTAATCAACGTTGCCTGTGATTCATCATCATGACGCAGATTGGCCGTACGATGAGCAGCCAGTAATTGTGGACGGATTTCTGCCGATCGTTCGGCCAGTTCAAATACACGCGCATAGTAGAAGAAAATACGAGCGGCAATTTGATCAAGTGTACGACGGTTCAACTGGCCAATCTGAGCTACAAGCTTTTGAGATAGAATGATCGCCTACACGCAATTATATGTCATAATTAAAGATTAGATTATACATTAAAAAGCTTGCTTTCTTACTTGATCCAATTGCTTTTGATCGATAAGCCATACCAACACGAGTAAACCGAGGTACATTTCAATTTCAGGCAATGGTACAATTGCCTCATGAGCAGTGGCATGAACAGCAGTGGCAGCCGACTTGTCTACTTCCATTGAGCTTGTATCGGCCTATTAGACAATTATTACAGATCATTATTGTTAGCATATTGATTATAAATAATTATAAATAAGCTTACTTGTTCCAAATAGCCAAGTAGTACATCCATTTGCTCATTTTCTATTTTGTTATTAACAACATTAGTATTTATCTAGTTTATAATGTATTCATGTTACCAGTTGATGTATACGCTTTAATGGCCCGTTTCAATGCTTCAGCATCCATACGACGACGAATCGATACAAGTGTACGAATGACTCTTGTGGTAAAACGTGCCTCAATAGTAGCAACAGCCTTTTGTAACAAATAAAAGTTTTGTGTAATATCTATATTATTATAGGTTATTAACACGAATATATGAATGTTATCAATTATCTACCTGATACAACTAATGCCAATGCTTCTTCAACAGGATCTACTTCTGGTTCTGGTTCATCAGTAGTAGCCATAGTAACATCGTCATCAGTAGAAGTTGATCCAGAGGCACCATTCTTTTTGACCGGCTTCTTTGAGGGTACTTGATCCGAATCGACAGTCATTTCGTACTCGACCGTTTCCTTTGTCGAAGACTTTGTTGAAGAAGAAGAAGAAGCGCCGGTGCCAGTAGTGCCAGAACGTACGGTACGAGCAGCACCTGTTTTAGCAGGGGCAGCCGCATCTTTACTGCTACCACTAGCTGCTGTCCGTGTAGTCGTTGCAGGACGAGTAGCAGGACGACGAGTAGGAATGGTAGATTCTTTTTTAGCAGCAGCAGCAGCACTCGTGGCTGTTGGTGTTGTTGTACGGGATGTACGTGCAGTAGCGGAAGTGCTAGAAGTTGCACCGCCACGTGTCGAAGCAGTACGGCCAATACGCGACGTCGTTGAAGTAGTAGTGGATGAAGACGAGCTTTCAGCACCAGCATCGCTACTGGCATTCGAGACTGAACGACGTGTAGCTGTTGAAGAGCCAGTCCGGCTCATCGTACGTGTCGTACTCGTTGTTGTTGTCGTCGTTGTGCTGGTTGTCTTTGAAGTACTACCACTTGCACCCGCCGTTGTCTTGCTCGTCGTTGTTGTACGCTTCTTTGGTGCTTGCTGTTGCTGTTGCGGTTGCTGATCCTCCTCCTCGCCTTCTTTCTTGGCCCGACGCGACGGTTGACGTCGTGGAGGATTGTTGTTGTCCGCCATACTGATCTGTCAAAAGACTAGAGATGATCTTGGCAATTAGATCAAAATACCGTGGATGACCGGACAAGAAACACTATAGACAGTTGTTTAGTATAATCGGCGAAAACACAAGATGCGGAAAAGCGGCCGATGATGGTAGTGATGACTATACGTGGTGGTTAAAGGAAGGATGAGCAAAGAGTGGCTCAGTGACGCAGCGAAACAAACTATTGACAAATAGTGATGATGATGATGATGATGTTAGTTAATAATCATTGTTATTATAATTTGTATGGTTATTTATGTGTGTAAAATGGCATATTAATGCTGACGCAAGCTATTATTCAATAAAAATGTCTTTTATTATTACATTAATACATTAATACTAATAATGTCAATTCATCAATTCATCAGTGGCAATACGCAATTAATAAAACTATTACAGTTTAGTCAATTTATAAGAATAGCAATACTTTATTCGCTTCGTGTCGGCGGTGATACCTAATAGTTTGTAGATGGATATAACATAATGGTTATGTCTACTGTACCATCCTATATCATTGTAACTTACCAAAATTACACCGTCACCACGAACAAATAGCATTTCTGACTGGCGTTTAACAGTCTATAAAGATAAAAGCAAAATAGAAAGATATTGATACTTGTATAAGAGCGGTAGTGGTTATTGCAATATACTTACGCGTAATGTATCCTTTTCGCCTTCCATTTCTACTACAGTAATAGTTTCTTCTACATCACCAGAACCATATTTAAATGTTGATCATATGCCTATATTGGTTGTCATAAACAACAGTTATATTGTATTGTTAGTATTCTACTATTATATTGTGTTGCATAGCAAGATTAAGGCTATTGACTTACATGAAGACGACCCAATAATTCACGATCGCCCCGTAATTTAACATAGATACGTTCGTCCAAACTAAGTCGAACAAGATCCAAGGGTCCAATACGTTCGTGGTCGGTGGCCATGTCAGAACTAATATAATAATATGACAAGCGTATTGCTGTGATGGCAAATGATCAACAAGTGGGGCTTTAAGAAAAAGTATAGATAAAAGTTGACGCGGCCCTTTTGAGTATGACAATTCTCCTGTATTAAATATTTTGTTACTATTTTGTTATTATTTTAATTACAAGTATCTAATTGTAATAAAGGATTTGTTTATTTATCATTGAAGTATAAATTTATTAAATATGTTCTTACTATTAGTTTAGTTATAAGATTTAGTATAATATACAAATGGCTATTGCATTGGATAGTTTACTAATGTGTCATTAGTAATGTTATAGCTGAAATTAATTGATGCCCAGTTCTATTAATCAATGTTAATATACAAATAAAATAGATGTACAAGCTTGTGACCGCCAATCACGCCATTTTTAGGATAAGTTCGAGTAATGATGGAACACACCAATGAGAGGCGTGGCAAACAACTAAACCGGTGAGATGTCAAGAAGAGGAGGGAAGATGCGAGATGATCGGAGACAACGAGATAGATGAAGAAAAGCTACAAGTATTCCGTTGTCGGCCTGCCAACACTGTTTCTACTTCCTATTCGTAAACTACACTACCTACTACTATACGTTATCGTACAGTTTATAGCTTATTTGAACGTCAGTATGACAACGAAGGCACCGACATTCCGTCAATTACGGGCTACAGAAAGCATTCCACCTGATACTCCACACGCGGTGTCGGTCTCGTTACCAACTTGGCAGGATAACGTCGACTATGAAGAGGGAGCACCACATATCCATAACGCTATACGTAGCGCTTATCCGCGTTTTGTTATTCACATAGCTATACGTAAATTGGCTGGCTGTTGTCTGGAGCAATTGGGCACTGGTCCAGACAAGCAATGTCTATTATTACCAACGCAAAGTATAGCTAAACGTTGTCGCCAGTTTATTATAGAGCAGCGCAAGCTCACAAATCCGACTCGAGTTGTTGGACAAAGCGACGATATTCATGTTGCAAATTGCACGTTTGGATCGCAAGTTGTACATGTGACGGTGCTTTTAAAAGAGGACTGGGCATTTGCTAAAGCTTTTTGGCAACACACGGGCGATGGTATTTCATCGCGATTTGCCGAACGATGCTTACTAGAGGCGGGTATTCCTTTGGAGCAGCCATCATTGGGCAACAGTAGTACAACGAATAATGCTATGGAAGACGGAGAAGCGGAGATTTGGGAGGAAGCAAACTTTTATGTTGAAGAACGATATGGTCGTAATCTTTGTGCAAAACAAGCCAACGAAGCCAAATCATTGATGCAACAAAGAATTGCTAATGAGCTTACAAAGCATATGGATAGTAACAATAGAAGTAATAGCTCGGTAGAGTGTAATAAGTTAAAAGAGGATAACGTTTACTTGTATCCATGTGGTATGAGTGCCATTTATAATACGCATCGTCTATTACGTGCTATACATCCAGAGCGTAAAAGTGTTTGTTTTGGGTAAGTAATGATTAATTAAAATGTACCTACTAATGAATAATAATCAGTTTTCCTTACACAGATACACTTAAAATTTTGGAAAAGTTTGGACCAGGCTGTCTATTTTTTGGTTATGCCTTGGAAGAAGATATCGACGCATTGGAAAAGCAATTGGCAGATCCTGCTCAGGAGCGGATTCTTGCTGTCTTTTGCGAATTTCCTAGCAATCCGCTTTTACGTTCATCTAATCTTCATCGGTTACGTGCATTGGCAAATCAGTACAGTTTTGCCATTGTTGTAGATGCGACATTGGGCGGCTTTTCCGATATTGAAATTCTACCTCTAGTTGATATTATTGTAGCTAGTTTGACCAAGTTTTTCAGTGGAGACTGTAATGTAATGGGCGGATGGTAAATGGATAGACAATGAATTTGTGTCATGTTAATTAACACTGATTATAGTTTAGTTGCAAATCCTAATTTGCCTTATGGAGCCCGAATCAACCATGCATTAAACGTAGATGATGGCAGTGGACAGCCCGGCTACGAGGATATGTTTTGGTGGGAAGATGCTATTTTCTTGGAACGTAATTCTCGTACATTTGCCAAACGAGTTACTCAAATCAATAACACAGCGGAATCATTATGCGATTATTTACATATGCATCCAAAAGGTAAATCCTATCTAACATTTATTGGATACTATTCTAATATGCTTATAGTTGCAGCCGTCTACTATCCTAAATATGTAACTAAGAATATCTATGATATGCACAAAAGACCCGACGGTGGCTATGGAGGCTTGTTTTCTTTACTTTTGCACACCCCTGAGGCAGCTCGCGCATTCTTTGATGCATTACCCTGTGCTAAGGGTCCATCTCTTGGTACAAATTTTACTTTGGCATGTCCATACACGCTACTGGCTCATTACAACGAACTTGAATGGGCAGCCGAATATGGTGTATCGGCATATCTTATTCGAGTAAGCGTGGGTCTTGAAGAACCAGCACAATTACGCAAATGGTTTGACACGGCATTTGCTGCCGTGTCCGATGTGCCATCTAAATTCCAAAATTAAAAATGTCTTATTATATACGCATTAATAAATTGAATTTCTAGACAATATGGTGTATGTTTATAATGCTGGTTTTATTATTGCTTAGCTAAAGTACTTTAATTGCACACTAGTAACCATTTTTAAGTAATGCTATTTAGCAAATACAAATATAATCAGTAATTTATATGTGTGCATGATATCGCATTTACAGTCGTATTTTATACATCAGACGATTCCTAATGGTAGTAAACATCGCCATTTTAATGAATAAGTCTGTGTAGTTACAAATTTAAAATAATAAACATATAAAAGTTTGATTTTAGATTATAGATAAGAAGTTAGCGTGTGCCACCAATGACTTGAACAAGTAGCACCAATGTCGAATCAAGTTTCACCGTGCCAATATGTACGTGAAAGTGGGCCAATGGCCGATGCAGTTTTTTTTTCTGGTTCCTTACCTTGTACCAAACAATACATGAAGTGTAGATTTTTTATTAATTTTAAATAATCAATGGTATTACCATTTTACAAGCAAATAAACAGTAGATAATCTAATTGTATCATTATGTAAATGACTTTAATTTGCGCGGTCAGTAAACGCACTTAATTAGTATGCTTAATATATATTTGTCATATGATTAATAACACAATTCTACAAGGCCTATGTTCACGCAAGTTCCCCTGTTTGATACACATGCATCAGCAAAACTGAACGCAGTTTTTGTCGCACACTTAAAATATGGTTTAGTTTGCCAAAACAAATGTCTAATTCTTAACATTTTAACTTTATTCAATTTATACAATGCCGACGATCCATATAATAAAATCCTTGGAACCGAGTGGATAAAAGGCGCCACTCGGTTCTTGGGAATACCTCTTTATCCGCTTGGCGAAATTAATATAATGGATTTTATAATGGAATCTCCTGAGGATAAGGCATTAATAAGACAACGATTATTTGGTTTCCAATGCCAGGTTGCCTGTATGATCGTGTTAGCTTATATCTTTGCAAATAATCTTTTTCTTTCAGTTAAAATGCTTGTAGCTAATGCTCGTAAATTATCATCATGGTGCTGCCTAATATCCTCTTGCACAGGAGTAGGTTTGGGACTAGTAGCTAGTCAGATAATGACTCCAACTGGATTAAACTGTCGTACATTAGTTTGGTATGTTGTATGGGGGCTTACTTGCTCCCTCGTGTGTTGCAGCGCCATTATTCTTCAAAATGCTTATGTAGCACTATGTAAGCCACGTTGGGTGATAATTGTGGTATTATCTTCATGCTACCTCAAATGAGCTATGCAATTTTTGTCACCCTTTTTAGTCGTTTTACAGTCCAAGCTTATAACGGCTGCGTCTCAATCTATCCACTTTCTATGCCATGGTATTGGTTTGGATCTGTTGCGCCTATCAACATACTTTTCTCAAGTATTTTTTGCTATACTATTTATCAACAATATCGTTTGTTTGGCTCAGAAGCATGGCGCCGCCTAACGCGTGACGGCATTCGAACAATGAGTGTGGTAGTATTGTGTAATATATTCTGTGGCACTTCTATTATCTTCAACTTAGGTGGCACCTATTCGGAAATGTTTTTTTTGATGGATTGGTAAGTGATGAAAAATGACAGTACAAATAAACTAACTTTTTTTAGGCTTATTACATCTACCATTCTAGTCAGGCATTGCTATAATATGCGTAAAATGTTTACATTATCACATCAACCCAAAACCGAAAATGTGCTACACCTGTCGCAAATCGTTACGGCAAACCCATATCATTCTATTTGAAATTATTATATTCTTTACTCATGATTTAAAAAGTACAAACTACCCTATAAATAAAATTGTATTTTGAAAGTGCTATTTGCACCAATTATCATAGAAAACAACTTGTTTACAGTCTAGTGCATTCTTTTATAAAACCGGTATTGAGAGTAATCTAGTGCATTCGGTAGTGTATACAATCTATAGATATTACCATTTTGCGACAGTTTAGCTGTAATCAATTTACACATGGTGCTTTTCATCATAACGAGCAAAACCAATGTCTAAATCTTCGGGTAATCTATTGAATTACTGCCACAGGTTAGCATACCTGTTAGGCTGCGCATACTTTTATCGTTGCACGCGATCTATTATTTATTATGACATCATTTGTTTTATTATATGGTAGCATTTGCTATCGTTTCATATTAAATATTAAGCATCGAGATTACAAAATATGTTGTTTATTTAGCTTAACATTAAAAATATTTTTATATTCTTATCTATTGTTAAGTATCAATCATTCTTGTTTTACCTATACTGTTATTGCAAACAAAGAATCTTAAGAGTCAAGGCCTCTGTTATGCAGGATTAGTATATCACGTGTACTAGAATCGTATATATCAATTATCCGTAATGTTACCTGTGTAAATATACATAAGCATGCAAGATAGAGTAGCACTAACACCGCCATTGTTCAGTCCAGTCTAGTCCACTACTTTTACTTACATTTTTATTATCTTTGTATTTAATATAAGCATGCCTGTTGATCATAATAATTCAATACTTGGGACCGAGTGGGAAAAGAATGCCACTTATTTTCTTGGTATTCCTCTTTATCCACTTGGAGAAATGCGAGCCGTTGACTATATAATGGACTCTGCCGATGATAGAACTTTAATGCGACAGCGATTAGTTGGGTTTATTAGCCAAGTAGCATTTATGGTAATATTTGGCTGTATTTTTGCACAAAATGTGTATCTTTCTGTTCAAATGATCGCTGCAGGCTCTCGTAAACTTTCATCGTGGTGCTGCTTAATTTCATCAATTTCAGGCCTTATTCTAGGTATACTGAGCACTCAGACATTATCGTCATTCGGTTTAAGCTGCAGAGTACTCTGTTGGTACATTACTCTAGGAATAGGCTCGTCACTTGTTTGCTGCAGCGCAATCATTTTGCAGAAAGCCTACCTTGTATTGTGTAGGCCACGTTGGGTTTTGATTGTTGGTATAATATGCATCTTGCCTCAAGCAGGCTATCCAATAATGGGCACCACTGTAATGCGCCTTGCTTTAGTTGATCATGTAGGCTGTGTTGCTTTCTATCCAGCTGCCTTTCCTTGGTATTGGTCTGGATCGGTGTTACCCATCAATCTTTTATTTTCTAGTATTTTCAGCTATGTTGCCTATAAACAATATAAACTTTTTGGATCAGAGGCATGGAAACGCCTAGCACAGGAAGGCATTCAAACGATGGCGCTAGTAGTCACATGCAATACATTTTGTGGCATTTTCATTTTTTTTGAAATTGGCGAGAGTTTTTCAGAGTTTTTTTTTGACATTGATTGGTAAGTAAATATTAAATAATACGTTACAATATACTAAACCAATGTTAGGCTTGTCTCTACAACAATTTTGGTTAGGCATTGCAGTAACATGCGTAAGATTGGCAGGCTATCGCATCGCCCACGAACCGAAAATATTATGCATTTGTCGCAAATTCAAACAGTTAAACATTTTCAACAACTTCCATAGAATAATAGACTGTTAATTGGTCAATATGTAGCAATTGTGCTAATATCGCTAGATTTATTCGCAAATCATAGCAAATAGAAATATCTTGATTATTCATTTTTATGCCCTTAGAATAAACTGGTATATTTTGAGTCAGATCAAAGTATTTAATGGACTATGAGCATCAAATACACTTTTCTGCGCTAGAAACAATGACAAGTCTCGCCTCTAACAAAAAAACCATTACAAGGAAGCTATTGAGCAAGCTAGTAACTTTATAAATACCATCTAAAAGCAACAACTATATTATAACTGACATCAGCGGGATTGGATGAACGAGCAAAAAAGCTACAGTAATTATGTTGTAATAGCGTTAGCCTAAACAGCAATAAAGCAGTATTTCTACGCTAATATCGCTTTATTAAAAGATAAACAAAAGTAGCATGTATTTATATTGAGCGTATACTGTCCGTGTATTTTCAATGTAGAAATATCGTATAGTTTTTAGAGCCAGAGATCATTTAGCTGTTAATCAAACCTGCGACATTATAAATCATTACAAATTTTTAAAATTTATAAATAAACTCAATAGTACTCGTATATATTTGATTTTAGTGTACTAGTGACCTAAATTTACCATGCTGCACACACTTGAACAAAATACTAAATGTGATGCAGCAGTTTATATAATATCTTCTATGCGATCATCACTAAAATTAAGTGTTCTCAATATCTATAGCCTGGTGCTTAGCTGATGATTTCCAGCAATATATAATATGATTTTAACACACTATAAAGTCTTAGCCACTTTTGCTATCGTATTGTGTTAATTCTTATTATATGGTTAAAACTAAATAATCTATACCGTCCATGCTTTTGCATTGCATTCAGCAGCAATATAAGTATTATTGCGCACAGCTCATACCGCGTAACAGCAGTGCATGCATGCATATCATTTATTAGCCTATTCGAGACCTCGTATAAACCAGTGTTGGGTGCTAGTGCACATACATCACTAATATAACCATATGTATCCTTTAATGGCAGAACCCATTCACTTATTTTCCTAATTATATAAATTCCTAAAACTTGTAACAGTCATTCAGCTACTCAACTATCTATTATTTCTATATTATTATTAATAATTCATTTTTTTATACTATATTGTACCCGCAACAATGCCATTTATTGACAATAGCGATGGTTTATATCTTAAGCGGTTGAACCATCTTTCAAACGAATGGAATATGGCTGTCAATTCACTTGGTACTATATCAATATACGGCTTTTACATGCAAGCTACTGGTAATATCCAAGAACAACGTGACCAATTATTAGGCATTCAAATGCAGATGGTGCGTTATATATAGTGCTGTATGTATCTACACACAACTGTATTACTATCATAGAATGGTTATAGCACAACCTTATGCAATAGCTGCATGGTGCTGTTTAATTCCATCTTTTGTAGGTTTTTTAACTGGAATATTTGTTATAATTGCAGTACTAGGCCGTTCAATGGCTTGTCGAGAGCTTACATTGACAATTTTAACTGGAATGGCTTTGCTAATCCATGTAACAGTTTGGTTTTACTTCAAAAAACATATTTAATACCATCATGTCCAAAATAGATTATATACATTGGTACTCCGCTTATACTAGCTCAACTAAGCTTTATAACTGTGCTTTTCTATAGCATATTTACTATCGAAACAAAAGTCGGCTGCGTAGATTATCATCCAAAGCTGTTTTTATGGTATTGGTTTTCTGTTTCTATGCCTGGTAACATACTGTTTTCAGCCTTTTTAGTCGGATTGCACTAAAGCAATATCGGATGTTTGGCTCAGACATGTGGAAGCGATTAGCCCGTGATGGTTTACAAATAATGTCCATGACTGTGCTGTGCAATACTATATGCTGTGTGGCCGTTGTGTCTCGAATCGGAGAAGATAATGCTGATCTATTCTTTATTGTCGATTGGTAAGGGTGGTAATATATAATATTGCGTAAACTAATTGGTCAATATATAGGGTGGTTATTGCTACGCTACTGGCCAAACACTGTAAAATAATGTGCAAAACTAGGGTGAATCAACCCGACCCAAGACCAAATATATGCTTGGTGTATCACAAATTACTACTGCAGCGCCAACGGCAGAAAATGATAGCTTGAAATATAAAATATAGGCCGCTTTTATATATCCTAAAAATTACAATTAAGTTAATAAATTGTAAATATCATTATATATGCGTAAAAGGTTATATAAGCTTGTTATTTTTGATTTCTTAGAAAACTACTCATCTATGTAAGTATTCTTTGTGTAGATAGAAACTACCATTTGCATATTGTTGATTCTTAATAATATATGGTTTGATATTGTTTATAACACAATGCAGATTTATTTAGTATAATGTAGCTTTTGTGTTAATTTCTATTTATGATCGATAGATTAAAGCAATTTAGTTGGTTTAAACTTTAGTATTGTATCCTATTACAGACACATGGTTTATCATATCCAGATCATGCTGAAACAGTATTACCAATTGCCTGCTTATCAGTCACCGATGATTTAAAACTGTAAATTAATTTAAACTAGTGCTGGTTTCTCAATACGCCATAATTTAGCTATAAACCATATTGCAGCAATACATACGACAAGTATATGATATCACTTATTAGTTATATTACTGGTATGTATTTGTAGCTGCGCGCATAAAGCAATATAATATGCAAATATAAATATACATCATGGTAATCCGATGTTGTTATACATATAAAGTGTGAGTAGAATATAGATTTATTGCGCACTAAGTATAAGGTTGTATATGACAGTCCAGATCTGATGTAATACATTATCTATAAAGCCATATTGCTATATTTTGTTATCAAATGAGTAATTGGTTTGTTAAATCAACAATAGATAATAAAGTTTTTGAATTAAGCCATAAAAAGACCACTCGTCCATGAAATCGATATAAATCTTTTGAATCTCTGTTGTAATAACTCCTCTAGACTTATTTTGTATATAATTTGCTTTTTTATAACATATTGATGCAGTCAATGGGTTTGTTGCAAATGAAATTGTTCTTTATCCATATTTCACTATCAATGATAAGCGCTTAATTTCTATAATATTAATAATGTGCCAAAACTGCTTATATTTCATGTCTTAAATCATCATTCTCTGCTATTGGTGTCATAGTAATGATTTGTGATACACCACGCATATATTTGGTCTTGGGTCGATTTGATTCACCACTAGTCTTGCACATTATTTCACAGTGTTTGGCTAGTAGCGTAGTAATAACCACCCTATACATTGATCAGTTAGTTTATATTCCAAAACATACTACCACTTCTTACCAGTCTATAATAAAGCATAGTTCGGCATTGTTTCCTCCAATCCGAAACGCAATGACTGAAGAGCAGATCATATTGCACAGCACAGTCATAAACATTATTTGCAAACCATCGCGTGCCAATCGTTTCCACATGTCCGATCCAAATATTCGGTATTGCTTTAGTGCAATTCGACTAAAAAGGACTGAAAACAGTATGTTACCAGGCATAGAAACAGATAACCAACACCATACAAATATCTTTGGATAATAATCTACGCAGCCGACTTTTGTTTCGAAAGTAAATGTACTATAGAACAGCGCAGTTATATAGCTTAGCTGAATTGTTATAAGTAGAATACCAACGTATATAATCCATTTTGGACGAGACAATATCAAATATATCTTTTGGAGTAAGACCAAGCTGTTGCATGGATTAACAAGAACCATTCCGATCAAAATTACCAGCATGATGTCTCGGCAGGTCGCTGAGCCGCCTAACACCGCATTCGCAAAAAATATTGGGGCTAAACAGCCTATAAGTGATGGAAATAAACAGCACCATGCAGCTATTGTATATGGCCGTGCCATAATCATCCTGATAGCAGAAATACAGTTGTATATAGATACATACAGTACCGCAGTTAACAGTACTATTTGCATTTGAGTACCTGATAATCGATCACGCTGTTCGTGAATATCACCAGCAGCTTGCATGTAAAAATCGTATAATGGTATATTACCAAGGGAATCAGCAGTCGTATTCCATTTGCTTGCCATACGATCCAGTCGCTCACGATTTACGCCGTAACTACCATCAATAAACGGCATTGTTGCTGGTATGTTATAGTATAAGTAAGATATCTTATTTGTATTAATATAATATAATAAATAGCAAAGCGACTGAATAATTGTCGTAAATTTTAAGATGTTATGCGGCGAAGAAGAAGAAGAAGTAAATGGGTTCTCGCCTATTAGGAACCGATACCCTATGGTTTATATTGCAGTGAATGTATGTTCTACTAAGACTTCGGTACGGGTTTATAAGAGGTTTCAAATATGTCAATACTGATAAGCATATATGTGCACTACTATCACGGGGTGTGATTTATGCACAATAAAACCTGTATTGCTTCAGAATGCAAGGCTGAACATAGGCGAGTTAAATTATTCTGTTTTTTCAGCCATATAATAAAGATTGGCATTATAGCAAATGAATAGAATTATGTAATGTACTAAAACTATATCATATATTGTTAAGATTATCAGTTAGGTAATAGGTTGTAAATACTTGTGATAATGCCTAATTTTAATGCTGAATGTACAAGACATATTGTATAATTGCTGCATCACATTTAGTATATTTTCAGAATAATAGATAATAAACGCTCAATATAAACACATGTTGTGCTTGTCTATTTTTAATAAATTGTTAATTTTTAATGCCATTTTATCGGTATTTAATTAAACAATATAGCATTAATATTGAAACTAAACAAATTAATATATACTATAAAGTTATGTAAAAGTGCTTAATTCCAATATTAGTCGACGCAACAGGTATCACATAAAACATTATGCATTCGAACAAAATATCAAATTTACTACAATAATTTATATAGTATCTTTTTTATTAATTAATATTATATAGTATTTGCATTTTATTTATTTAACCATAGTTCGTTGCAATATTAATTGTATAATTATTTAGATGCTGTATTTAAATCATTAATTTATTATCAAAGTTTGGTAGCAATCTGTGATACGCCAATCATATATTCGGTCTTGGGTCGGGTTGATTCATCCCTAGTTTTGCGCATTTTTCACAATGTTTGGCTAGTAGCGTAGCAATAACCACCCTATATATTGACCAATTAGTTTACGCAATATTATATATTACCGCCCTTACCAATCGACAATAAAGAATAGTCAGTATTATCTTCTCCGATTCGAGACACAACGGCCACACAGCATATAGTATTGCACAGCACAGTCATGGACATTATTTGTAAACCATCACGGGCTAATCGCTTCCACATGTCTGAGCCAAACATCCGATATTGCTTTAGTGCAATTCGACTAAAAAGTGCTGATAATAGTATGTTATCAGGCATAGAAACAGAAAACCAATACCATAAAAACAGCTTTGGATGATAATCTACGCAGCCGACTTTTGTTTCGATAGTAAATATGCTATAGAAAAGCACAGTTATAAAGCTTAGTTGAGCTAGTATAAGCGGAGTACCAATGTATATAATTTATTTTGGACATGATGGTATTAAATATGTTTTTTGAAGTAAAACCAAACTGTTACATGGATTAGCAAAAGCCATTCCAGTTAAAATTGTCAATGTAAGCTCTCGACAAGCCATTGAACCGCCTAGTACTGCAATTATAACAAATATTCCAGTTAAAAAACCTACAAAAGATGGAATTAAACAGCACCATGCAGCTATTGCATAAGGTTGTGCTATAACCATTCTACTGATAGTAATACAGTTGTGTGTAGATACATACAGCACTATATATAACAGCACCATCTGCATTTGAATGCCTAATAATTGGTCACGTTGTTCTTGGATATTACCAGTAGCTTGCATGTAAAAGCCGTATATTGATATAGTACCAAGTGAATGACAGCCATATTCCATTCGTTTGAAAGATGGTTCAACCGCTTAAGATATAAACCATCGCTATTGTCAATAAATGGCATTGTTGCGGGTACAATATAGTATAAACAAAATGAATTATAATAATAATATAGAAATAATAGATAGTTGAGTAGCTGAATGACTGTTACAAGTTTTAGAATTTATATAATTAGGAAAATAAGTGAATGGTTCTGCACATTAAAAGGCATACCATATGGTATATATTCAGTGATTGTATGTGCACTAGCACCCAACACTGGTTTATACGAGGTCTCGAATAGGCTAATGAATGATATGCATGCATGCACTGCTGTTACGCGGTATGAGCTGTGCGCAATAATACTTATATTGCTGCTGAATGCAATGCAAAACATGGACGGTATAGATTATTTAGTTTTAACCATATAATAAGAATTAACACAATACGATAGCAAAAGTGGCTAAGACTTTATAGTGTGTTAAAATCATATTATATATTGTTGAATATTATGTAAATCAGAGTGTTTAATTTAGTATTTTTCCATACATGTAATAATTTATAAAATACACGTTGTATCAGTCAATATTAGCATTATATATTGTTTATAAACTTATAGCTTTGTTTACTTGATTATTTTTAATAATATAATGCCCAATGTTTTATTAAATAAAATAAAACTAACGTAAAGATCAATACTTGGTTGAATATAGGCAATTACAACATGTATTTACATTAAGTGTATGTCATCCGTGCATTTGACTGTAAGAATATTGTATAGCTTTAAAAAACCAATGGCTCATTGGATTTTCAATATAACTCGCAGCAATACAATAGAAAATGGTTTATTTTTATTCTAGACCATCGATAATCCACAGGTTGCATAAATATTTCTATTTTTGTAACAATTTAGCAGTGATCAGGCTGCACATGGTATTTTTTACCATAATAAGCAAAGTCGATGTTTAACATCCGGGTAATCCATTGAATCACTGTCACAGTCCACCACATTTGTTAGGATGTGCATACTGTTATCGCTGTATGTGCCTACTATTCACTGCGGTAGCATTTCTTTATTTTATGATAGCATTTGCTATTATTTTATATTGGATGTTAAACAGTAAAACTACAAATATACTGTTTATTTAGCTTAACATTAAAGGTAGTCATATAGTTGTATATATTTATTAAACATTAGTCATTCTTCGTCTATACCGCTATTGCCAACAAGAATCTTCGTAAGCCAAGGCCTGTTTTATACAGGGTTACCATGCCACGTGTACTAGAGCCGTATATATCAATTATCCGCAATATCGTTTGTATATATATATGAACATACATAGATAGAGAAACAATAACATTGTTATTATTCAGCTTAGTTCTATATTTTACCTAAACATTTTTATTATCTTTGTATTTAGCGTAATAATGCCAATTGATTACAATGTTCCAGTTCTTGGCCCCGAGTGGGAAAAGAACGCCACTTATTTTCTTGGTATTTCTCTTTATCCACTAGGCGAGGTGCAAGCCGTTGATCATATAATAGAATCTGGTGACGATAGAGATTTAATGCAAAAACGTATGTTTGGTTTTAATGGCCAAGTGGCGTTTATGATGATATTCGGTTATATCTTTGCACAAAATGTGTATATTTCCATTAAAATGATCGTTGCTGGCTCTCGTAAACTTTCATCGTGGTGCTGCTTAATTTCATCAATTTCGGGCCTTATTCTAGGTATACTGAGCACTCAGACATTATCGTCATTCGGTTTAAGCTGCCGAATACTATGCTGGTACAATATTTTAGGAATAGGCACGTCGCTTGTTTGCTGCAGCGCAATCATTTTGCAGAAAGCCTACCTTGTATTGTGTAGGCCACGTTGGGTTTTGATTGTTGGTATAATATGCATCTTACCTCAAGCAGGCTATCCAATAATGGGTGCTGCTGTAATGCGCCTTACTTTAATTGATAATGAAGGCTGCGTTGCTTTCTATCCAGCTGCCTTTCCTTGGTATTGGTCTGGATCGGTGTTACCCATCAATCTTTTATTTTCTAGTATTTTCAGCTATGTTGCCTATAAACAATATAAACTTTTTGGATCAGAGGCATGGAAACGCCTAGCACAGGAAGGCATTCAAACGATGGCACTAGTAGTCACTTGTAATATATTATGTGGCATTTCCATTTTTCTTGAAATTGGCGAGAGTTTTTCAGAATACTTTTTTGACATTGATTGGTAAGTAAATCTTAGACAAAACGTTACACTATACTAAACCAAAGCTAGGCTTATTTCTTCAACAATTCTAGTCAAGCATTGCGATAGCATGCGTAAGATTATTAGACTATCGCATCGCCCACGAACTGAACATATTATGCATTTATCGCAAATTGAAACAGTTAAAACGTATCAACAACTTCCCGAAACAACAAATAGCTAATTTTAAATAAGTGACATCTGGTTTAGTAATAAAGATTTATTTGCATATTATAGCAACTAAAAGTGTTTTAAATAGATTGTTGCATTTACTGCTATTATAACACGGATTAAGCAAGTAATACCACGACGACATAACAAATATCTATAGTAGATATTTATCAAATATAAGTAGCTATAAACAACTTTGGACGTAGAATAGGAACTTTTGGATGCTGTCTTTCCATATGCACTACCAATAGTATATAATTTGCCACGCCTGACTGGCACACAGGACATGCAACCATTAGGCCGGCAGCAGGCACACCTAACTGCGGTATGCTATCATTATGTTTATTGGCCAGTACCTAAGCTTGTCTTCTCGCCTGTTCCGTTTGCTCGCTACGAATCATAGTAATAGCTTGTTAAAGTGAAAGTAAAAATAAATAATAGAATTGTTGTAAATAATATACTAAATTTGTTACTTTGTAATCAAGTTTTGTTTTTATATTAGACCCTCACATTAATCTATGTGCTGGCCAATTATAAGTGGATGAAAGCTGATGAATAACTCCCAGTCACTTGTTTTCATTATTATTCCACTTTCTTGCTACCTATACTGGTGAATTTATAGCTATACGCTTTCTACTACTATCGTTGCTACTATCGGACGCAGGAATTGTGGGCAGCTGTGCATTTTCTAAACCAAGCGGTAATCGTAACAAGCGTTGTTTATCTTAATTACTATGCAAAACAAATATACGTGTAATCGTCCAGCTCTATGGCGATTAACGGTCATCGCGTTGACGCTATGGTCCTCTACCTCTTCTCCCAAAGTAGAAGCAGAAGCTACCGTTAAATACCGCAGCACGACGAATATCCCTACATTTATCGAGGATATAGGAGCACGTCCTCGTTACAATATGCACTTTGAGGAATCTATTATTTCTGAAAGTCAACTATCTAAATTATATCCCAAACCATTGGTACAGGTTAGTATTAATGTACAATAAAAATGCTGGCTATTAGTTTAATAGAAACTGCATGACTAGACAACTCCAGATGATATAGATGATGCATCAGTAAGTATAATCATTAATAATATTGCTACAATTATTAACAGTTTTTGCAGCGTTTTCTAAAGCCGAGCGAGCAATTCATGATGCGTATGGGAACAAAACAGCGATATATTTGCCGCGTTCCCCCTTTATTAGCCAAGAAATTGAACACGAGTACACCATCAACTGCAGAAGAATCATCAGGAAGCAAGGACATATTAATAGACAAGAAACCAAAGAGCGAGGCTGAATTAGAAGCGGAGCGTGTTCAAAATGCTACCAAACTTTTAGAACCCATGGCTGGCAGTTGTATTTATAATGTAATTATTGGTGCTAATAGGAGTGATTTAAAAATACTTGACTAAAACTGATTGTTAGAATCAAGGCTGGTGGACTTATGAATTCTGTTATGGAAAATCCATTCGACAAATTCACGAGCCGATCGATGATACAGATGAGGCAGTAACTCATGAATTAGGAAAATACAGCAAACGTATTCCAATAACAACAAATGATGTTATAAGTGGGCCAGTGAGCTTTGAATCGGATGACACTGCCGCAGTGGATGTATCTTCAAATGGTCAAAGTGAAAGTGCGACAGCCGTGTCGGGCAATCGAGATGGTGCCACTGCCCCGGATCTTTCGGGAGAACGGCGCTTTCTAACACAGCATTGGACAGGTGGTTCTATTTGCGATTTGACTGGCAAACAGCGTAGTATTGAAGTACAGGTAAGTAATAATGAATTAAATACTACTAGCGTCTTATATAGTGGACCAGTTCTTTTGCAATCAACAGGAAGGAGAAAAGATATCGTATGCTGATGAACCCGGCACTTGTCGTTATGTAATGATTGTACATACACCACGACTATGCCAAGACCCAGTATTTGCTGGTGTACAACGCGGTGAAGCTGATAAAATTAACTGCCAGCTAGTAGTTAAAGACGAGGTTTATTTGCGAGCCAAAGAACGAGCTCATGCACGAATTAATAAGAAAAATATCAAAGAAACAGCAGCAGCAGCAGCAGCAGCAACACTGAAGCTGATAAATCACCAAATACCAAATTAAAACAACCTCTTAAAAAACCTAGTAATAGTATACCAAAATCTAAACAAAATCTACAACAATTGTCAAACAAAGACGAGCCATCCGGGAATGCCAAAACATTAAAAGGCAAGCCAATACCAAAAGTCAAGACAGGAAAGCCAACAAGGTCTGGTATTGCTACAGGCACTAAAGATCAAAAGAAGACAGATTCATTAAAAGATGTCTCTAAGCAATTGGAACAGGTTGTACAACAGCAACTAAAACTACTAAAGGATGTACTGCAACCAAAGTCGTCAAAGCAACAGACAAAGAATAAAAAGAAGATGGATACGGCAAAGCGACCGGCAACTTTTAAACGCGGCAACAAAGAAAAAGATAGTGATAAAGAAGGCGAAGAGACGAGCGAGGAAACAAACAATGATCTTTTAACAAATTTATTTAAACCTGTAGCAGCATATCTTGATAATGATGGTAAGCTTCAATTTAAACCATTTGGTACAGAGGACGAAGAAAATGATATGCATGATCAGGAAGGTTAGTATTGATTATAAAAAGTATATTAATATATTTACTAAAACAACCATGTTTAGATACCTTGAATCAACTGCAAAATACGTATCAGAAATTGCTGAAGTCTTTGGGCAAGACAAATGGTATAGACGATTTATTCTCAAAAGACTTTTTAGCAAATCTGCTCCCAAATGAGGATAGCAACGACGACAACGATGCCAATGAAGATGACGATAGCAATACGAAACGAGAGGAACTTTAAATAAGAGAATGATAATAATATAATACAATGAGATGTGCTGGATTGTGTTATATGTCATTTCATACTATTAAGCATTTTGTTTTAATATTAAACAGTCTAGTATACTATTCATTACAATATATTGTTTATTATTATTTTATAACAATAGAGTACTGTTAACGCTTTAAACATAAAAGAAATATAAATACACCAACTATAAAATTATTGATATTAATAAATCAAAATAAGTGTAGCCATTTGTGTTTGTAGCGCGATAATGATCAATTATTGTCGTGTCTACGTATTATTACACTATAATAATAAGATCAATCAATTTACTGATAGTAAAACAGCCTTTTCTATACATTTATTCAATTCTTTAGTATAGTCATCAACTATGACGACAACAGCAGCTGCCACGACTACTAATGCGATAGAGGACATCTATGTAGTCACTCCTGACCTATTGGAATTGGAACCACTAGCACGGCAAGTTGCCGACGACACTGCTGGTGCTGTGGTAACATTCTCAGGTACAACACGCGATAGTTTTGAAGGTAATTGCAATGCAAATAGCAAACTATCGTTATAGATAGCAAACTAAAGCCTATTGTAGGAAAAAGTGTAGTTCGTCTTGAGTATGAAGCGTATGTGCCAATGGCTGTAGCCGAATTACGCAAGATTGGCCAAGAAGCACGAATGAAGTGGTCGCTCCATCGAATTGGTGTCTGGCATCGGACAGGTCTAGTTCCTGTCGGTGAAACAAGCGTAGTTATTGCCGTTTCCTCAGTACACCGACATGCAGCACTTGAAGCAACTACTTTTATTATTGATACGCTAAAAGAACGAGTGCCTATTTGGAAGAAAGAAGTATTGGCCTCTGGTGAAGCGGATTGGAAAGCAAATACTGAAGCACCATTACCATCATAACAATAATAATAAACTCAGTTTACTTAATCATGACTCTAATGTATTTTAAATTACGCTATTTATCATTTATAATGATATTAATAAAGAAACTTTTAATATTAATTAGAGCAATATGTTTTATATTATTAATATAGATAGGTTATTAAATGATGCATTAACAAAAAGTACTATTAATTCTCTTTTCGCTTTCTTTCTTATATCACCATGGGACTGTTCTGCTTACCGTTGAAAGCGCCACGTATGCGATTTATTAACCGACGCTGGCTTTCTTGTTTTGACAGCACTGTTACAAAAGGTTACCATGACGTCCATGGCTCGTCGAATTTAGGCACCACTACCACTGTAAAACGCCTATCGACTCACTCGAACGACTCTTCTTTAACTGCCACCTTTGCTGCTTTGCCTCGATCGCGTCACTCTATCCACGCCGACCACTGTGCTTGCTGTCGTACATTCTATCAATTATTACTTCGACGGGCCGCGTCCTCCTCTTCATTGGCGTCTCTGTCATCTTCTACCACACGCATTTTGCCGTTCGATACCATGGATCCCAATTCGTTTGCTAATACAGATGAAATCCAAACTCGCCACCTGCATTTGGATTTAAACGTTGACTTTAGTCGTAAAATACTCGCCGGTACGAGTCGACTATCGTTACAAGCGGTCAAGGAAGGCGTATCGACCGTAACGTTGGATACCAATGCTTTAAATATTAAAAATGTATCATTGCTTGACCATGCAGAGCCATTAAAGGTACCCTACAGTTTATTATAACAACGGTCTATTTATCAACAGTATACTATTTAGTTTGAATTAGGCGATAAAGATCATCGATATGGCACACCATTGCGTATTCAATTGCCTAAAGAATATAAAGTCGACGATAAACTTGATCTAGTAGTGGAATATGAGACTACTCGTGAAGCTAGTGCGCTTCAATGGCTTACGCCCATGTTAGTCTTTACAGCCATACGATAATAAGTAGCTAATTAAACAATACGTGTATTTAGGCAAACTGTTGGTAAACAACATCCATATTTATTTACACAATGCAAGCAGTAAGTGACACCAACTGGTTAATAGAATATGACTAATAGTTTATTTAGATTCATGCACGTAGTATGGCGCCTGTTCAAGATTCACCAGGCATCAAGCTGACTTATTCGGCCAATATTCATACACCCAAACCATTACGTGCACTTATGAGTGCATTGAATGTCGGCCAGGAAGTATCAAGTGATGGCCAATCAGTGACCTATCGATTTGAACAGCGTACAAGTATGCCTTCTTATCTAGTTGCTTTGGCAGTTGGTAATATCGAAGGACGAGAAATTGGTCCACGATCAACTGTTTGGTCAGAGCCTGAAGTGGTTGAAAAGGCCGCTTGGGAATTTGTTGATACAGAGCGCTTTATCGCTACTGGTGAATCTTTATTAACACCTTATGAATGGGGACGCTACGACTTGCTTGTACTGCCTAGCTCATTCCCTTATGGTGGTATGGAGAATCCTTGTTTAACCTTTGTAACCCCTACTTTATTGGCGGGTGACCGATCACTTGTAGACGTGGTGGCCCATGAAATTGCTCATAGTTGGATGGGCAATTTAGTGACCACAAAGAACTGGGAGCATTTCTGGCTAAATGAAGGCTGGACCATGTTTATTGAAAGAAAGATCATTGGCCGACTACACTCTGAGGCCGACCGTCAATTCTCGTCAATTCTCGGTCTAAAAGATTTGAAGACAGATATTGACGAGTATGGACCAGACCATCCATTTACTGCTTTATGTCCAGATCTTGAAGGAGCCGATCCAGATGATGCATTCTCTACTGTACCATACGAGAAAGGCTATAATCTACTCTATTATCTTGAACAGTTATTAGGCGGCCCTTCTGTATTTGAGCCTTATATGAAGGCGTATGTCGAACGATTTGCAGGTCAATCAATTGATACTAATGATTGGAAGTTGTTCTTATATGAATATATGCGTAAACATCATGGAGATGAAAAGGTTAAAGTACTTGATCAAGTTGATTGGCATGCTTGGATTAAAGGCACTGGTATGGTAAGTAGCAATAGTGATTAAGTAAATAGAATGGCTAACCATTTGTTTATTAAATAAAAGCCACCAGTGACTAATGAGTTTGATACATCATTGGCTGAAGCGTGTATCTCTCTTGCTAATCGGTAAGTAGATGGCTATATTAAATGAATATACTAACATAATATGTTAGTTGGGATGCTGCACGTAATAGCGATAAACTGGATTTTTCTCCTAATGATATTAAAGATTTTTCATCTAGTCAAAAAGGTAATTATATTTACTAAGCAACTATTACATAACATAATATTAACTGTTCTATTTAATTAGTTGCTTTCTTTGACAAGTTATCTGAGTATCCATCATTGCCTGCGGATAAATTGGCCGCTATGGATAAGATCTACGGATTGACAGAAGTTACCAATTGTGAAGTACGATTTGCTTGGCAAATGTTATGTCTAAGTGCTGCCTACTCGCCCATCTATCCACATGTTGTTACTTTCCTAGAAGAACAAGGACGTATGAAATACGTTCGTCCACTTTACCGGTAAGTAGTTTACTAGTATTATATACATAATCGTAATGATATTAATCATTATTATATTTAATAGTGGGCTCAATAAAGTGGATAGTCAATTGGCCAAAGATACTTTTTTGAAGAACCGTGATGAATATCATCCTATTGCATCTCGAATGATTGTAAGTTATAAAAATGTTATTAATAACAACAATATATACTTATTCTATACTATACTGTAACTAGGCAAAGGATTTGGGTATTTCAAATTAATTATGACATGCTAGTTATTAAAGCATATCTAATAAACAAACTATTACTTTACTTTACTTTTACTTTTATTAATGACATTTCATTTATATTTATAACAGTAATGGTAACAACAGTTATGGATATTAATTGTTTATTATGGTAGATATTAAAGATGAGCAACCACCGAAGTATAGCCCACTTTATCCTTGGTAATCTCGGCAATAGATCGACAGCCTATAATTATTAGTAAACTGTTATATAAATACTTTCTACTTACCTGCTAGTGTCATACACAGTTTGAATTCATCTTCAAGAATACGAAGAACCCATTTAACGCCTTCTTCTCCCTTTATAGCAATGTATTACTATTTGTTATTAGTATGGATTACTAGTCACTTACGTTATAGGCCAGTCCCCATAGAATAGGACGGCCAACAAATACAGCTTAGCACCTAAAGCAATAGCCTTAAAGATATCGTTGCCACGACGTACACCGCCATCTAAATAAACCTCTACTTTGCCATTAACTGCTTCAACTACCTCAGTCAATGCATCAATCTATATATGTATATTAAACATATATGTATATATTAGCTATGTTTTATAATAGGTAGTTTATAAAACTTACTGTAGGGGATACACCATCAAGTTGACGACCTCCGTGATTACTAACAATAATACCGGAAACACCAGCCTGTACAGCCAGTTGAGCATCTTCAGCTGTAAGTACACCCTTTACAATAATAGGTAAATGAGTAATGGTCTTTAACCAAGCAATGTCCTTCCAACTAAGCGTGGGATCAATCTGCTCAGCCACATAAGTGGCCAAACCAGAATCTTGTTGTGGTTCACCAGGATTAGTGCCAACGTGCTGTTTATCATCCTCAGAGAAATTGGCCAATTTCAAATGACTAGGCAATTTAAATTTATTGCTATTAGGTTTAAATAGCTAATTAGCACACGGTTAATTTGACGGCTATTATTTACCGAATATCAGCCCGACGACGACCTAGGAATGGTGTATCAACGGTCACGGCCAAGGCTTTATAGCCAGATGCCGCTGCCCGTTCTACAAGTCGGCGCGTCACCTTTCTATCTTTATAGACATAGAGCTGGAACCACCGTATTGATTCTCCAACCGATGCACGCATCTCTTCACTAATCTTGGTGGCCCGTCCTGCCTTCGCTACATCTTCAAGACTTGTCGTGGCCCATGATGATAAAATCATTGGCATACGTAGATTGGCACAAGCTAATAAATTAGATTAATTACCCTGTCGTCGTAGTGGTATACTAATTACCGCGGGCTGTTGCCTCCTCGCCATCTACATTAGCCATACGTTGCATGGCTGTAGGTGCTGCTCCAATAGGACAGCAATATTATCACCAAGAATAGTGGTTGCCATGCTTATGTTTGATACGTCACGAAGCACATGTGGCTTAATACGTAGTCTACCCAGTAATAGTGTTACTTTAATGGCTCTATTCGATAACTGTTCAACTTACCGGCTAAAGGCGCGTTCATTCTCTCGAAGCGTTATCATTTCATCGGCCCCTGACGCATAATAGTCCCATGCATTACGACTAAGCATAGTTGGGCTATAGGCTCCAAATCACCAATGCATACCGGCAGGTAATAGCTACATTAGTTGGCGACATTGCTGATAAGATAACCTGACTGACTCGCTAGCGTTAATAGCAACTAAATGGAAGAACAAAGTGACAGGCAAGTCAAAAATACTGACTAATTATTGTACGCCATAGTGTGAGAATGTTAATATTTAATTAACTAATTAATGAATACTATTGGTTGTGCTTTTTTGTCTAATTACCACGATTTTTATTTTATTATTGAATTACAAACCACAATGAGTTTCGGTGCGCCACCTACATCGAGTACATTTAAGCCTACACCTCCAGAAAGAGGCAGCTTTCCGTTAGATCATTACGGTGGGCTAATTAGAAAGTAGTAAATAGCGATCTTTTGTAGTGACCCTTTGTTTAGGTGATTGTCGTGAAGATATGCAACGATATATGACATGTTTACGTCAGAACAATCAGTCTATTGAGGCATGTCGCGACTTATCGAAAGCTTATTTAAAATGCCGTATGAATCAGTAGGTTGTATTAATATAATTAATAGAGATTAAGTATTTATTTAAATGAATAGCGGATTAATGGAACAGGATCATATGAAGAATTTAGGCTTTGACAATGAATCAAAAAATACACAGCAACAACAACAACAATCATCTTCCAAACCAGCAACAAATAATAAATAGCAAAATATTGGATTATTAATCAATATTATAGAATAAATCATAATTAAATAGTAATTTACTTTATTAATAGTTTAATGCTGATGCGGTGTTGTTTCTACGTATGACTGTAAACGATGTGTACCAAGAATTGTAGAAATTGTTTTAAATTTAGCACGAATACGATCTAGTAGTGCTAGTGCATCTATATTTAATCGATTTTCAGTAGGGAATGCTTCAAGAGCAGTTGCTAATGATGCTAATTGTTTAGCAGCTCTACATATGAATATATTAGAATGTATATAGTTTCCTTTATATATACTTTATAAATACTTTTACTACCGAGAAGAGTAAAGAGAAGGTTCACTATTAACTTGTGCTAACCAATATTCAACAAATGCCGTATAATAACCTAGTTCCAAACCAAGCTCTAAACCTTTTTGTCTTCCTAATGAACGACCCTCAACTAGACCAGTTGTTCGCCATCTTGTTGGCCATTTGCTTGGCCAACCGCAAGGAATCTGTATTAAGACATTAATACACGTATCAGTATAGTCTATTACCTATTGTAACATACTGTTCCTCGAGATTCAGTAAATCGTCCAAATCAATCAAAGCCATAATAACAATAAAGATAAAGTTAAAAGAATTAATAAATTATTTAATAAATGAACTGTTTTACTTTGACTTTTACATTTTATTTATCCATTTCATTCCTTTACTTTTAAATACAATAGTAGAATATTAGAAAATGAAACAGACCATCCAGATGCAATAATCCATGCTGTACATAGATGCAACAACAACAAATGCAGAATGACATGGAGTTGCAATCATATGGCTTCTATTAATATTCATTAATCTTTCTACACATGGCCAACAACAATAATAATCGGCCTCAAATATTTAATGAAATCAAATAGTATGTTACATTATTTATTTACATCAATTTATTAACAATATTTTAATAGAAAGCAATATATCATGTTGTGCATCATAATGGCATAACTCTATTTATTTACTATTAATTGACACTGACCTATACAACCTAAATAGCGTTACTAAACAAACAAAATACTTTTTAATTAAACATTCTTGCTAGTAACAAAGTAGTATAATATAATTAATTAATGCTATAATGAAATCATATGATATCTAATAAGTGTGTGAATCCATACTTGCCTATCTGTAACTATCTGCATAGATCCTTAAATCATAGAATGGTAATAAATTAACGCTATTCATTATATAGTACAATGGATCTTCACGCTTATCGGGCATAATGATTGTTCAAGGTAATACACATGTCTAGAAATATCTATATGATTACAGACGAGTAATACTATGTCTAATCAATGTGACTATGCAGTGTCACAGTCTCCTGCTTTTATGGATGATTTGCGTTGACTCAGCTTAAGTGTTAGTCGCTATATGCTTACTTGTTTCTTTCTTTCTCTCTTTTCTCTCTTTTTGCTTTCTCTCTCTTTCTATACTGTCTTTATCGGTGCGCCATATTGTATTGAATTGCCTTCACTACCATATACAATTGCACTTCTTTCTCTTTCACTATTTTGTGGCTCTATCTTATTTTCGACATACTACAATTGCACGTGGTTTCAGTATTGTCGTCTTTATTGGTTTGGTTTCCGCGTGACTACTCTCTCTATCGCATGTGTCTTATTCTACTCTAACTCACTTACATACACTGGCAAATTGTTGTTATTATTATAGTTTACTGCCCACCAACTACTGGCGACTTGTACCTGCACTCTTCTACTCTTTTCCCTATTTCTTACGTCTGTTCTTTATCACTCAATATATGCTCAAGTTCATCACTTCAATATAACTTGTATTCGTTTATCATCTGTAGTTTTCACTACAAACGTATAGAATAGCTTTGGCTATGGGTGACCCACTATCTGCAACAGGTAGTGGAGACACTCCCTATTATGCATTCGTCGACGATTATCCTTTTCGTGCGGCCTATCGCCAGCAGCACCAACAACAACAACAACAACAATCACATTGGCCGGCCACTGGCGCTACTAATTCAGTACATGGCCATAGAGGCGTAGGTCATGAACATCTGATTCTTATAAAGATTACGTTGACGATTTAGAAGCACCAGCCTCATTAATGGTAGAAATGAACCCATTAGGCGACGATGACGATCATAATGGCAATAATGGCGTATCTACCGATCGAAATGATTATAATGATGGCACTAACCGACAACGCAATTCAAATGGACGTCGGTTACGTTTTGGCGATCAACGCTATGAACGTGTTGCATCATCGTCGCATGAAGATCCGTCATTTTTTGGGCATGGCATAAGACATGGTGGTGGTCTCGGCAATGGACTGCGCAATTGGCGTTCTCGTGTATCAAGTCGTGAGCGAGCTATCTACGAATGGACCAATGTCGATAATTTGGACACATTTTTCGCTCGAGTAAGTTTGTTACAATTCAATAATGGTATAGCTATTATCAATACTAATAATGCTGTATTAGGTATATGCTTACTATCAAGGCAAAGGCGTCTATTGTATTCTACTGAATCGACTTCTTAGCCTTTTGTAAGTACCATTTATTTGATATTACCTATTACTAATAGCTGGCTGTAGAATGTTGGCATTTGTCATTATATTTACTACATTCCTTGTGGGCTGCATCAATTATGGCAAACTACGTACAAGTAAATCGCTATCCGATGCTGTCTATGATAACTGCAATAGCCAGTAAGTATTGGCAGTAGTAATAGTATTGTATGTACTTTTAAGCTAATACAACTATTCTAGCATGTCTGGATGGTTGAAATTCTTTGTCGTAGCGGCTTGGTTTTATTGGAGTTGGAAACTATTGGTATTTGTATATGATGTACGCAAATTGGTTGAAATGTATAATTTCTATACGTTTTTACTTGAAATACCCGATGTAAGCTACGTTTAAACAGTTTACAGCTTTATCTAATATTTATATCGTCAAATTTAGTGTGATATGCAAACTGTTGATTGGAATTTAGTTGTATCGCGTATTATCAAGTTACGCGAAACAACACCCACTATTCTTAATGCACATCCATCGTTGCGCATCAATGCTCATGATATTTGTAATCGCATATTGCGTAAAGAGAATTATATGATTGCTTTAATCAACAAAGATTTGTTGGATTTAACGGTACCGGCACCATTACGGTACATACCAATGCTTGGTGGCCCTGTGTTAACACGAACTGTTGAATGGAACCTGCAATTATGTCTAATTAATTATGCATTTGATGAGAATGGCCAAGTAAAAAAGGCATTTTTACGTGACTCTCAGCGTCATGTTCTTGTTGAAGGGTAAGCTAATTTGTAATTATGCTTATTCGATTTCTAAACTAATTGAAATTAACATATTTATATAGACTAAGACGTCGATTTATTACAATGGGATTTATTAACTTTATCTGTGCACCATTTATATTTGTCTACTTGTTACTAATGTTATTCTTCCGCTATTTTGCCGTAAGTATTACTAATGATTGTTATATGGCCATTTATTTATACTGTATATACTATATATACCTATAGGAATATCATAAATATCCAAGTGCTATTGGTTCTCGTCAGTATACTCGATTTGCTCGATGGAAGTTCCGTGAATTTGATGAACTACCACATCTATTCAAAAGCGACTTGATCGCAGTCTTGAAGATGCTAATCGTTATGTGGATCAGTTTCCACGTCAAAGTACGGCTCATTTAGCACGGTAAGTGAATGGATGTACAAATATTAATAGTACTTAACAATATATTGCAGATTTGTTTCGTTTATTGCCGGCTCCTTTGCTCTTGTACTATTCCTATTGACTATAATAGATCAGGAATTGCTTCTTAATTTCTACATTACTTCAGATCGCTCAGTAGCATTCTATCTCGGTCTATTTGGTACAGTATTTGCCATTGCCCGAGGTGCTATTCCCGATGAAAATATTGTGTTTGAACCAGAAGCAACACTACGAGCTGTAGTGGCAGAGACACACTATTTGCCTGGAGAATGGCGTAACCGACTACATACCGACGAAGTCCGACGACAATTCTGTGAGCTATTTGATCTTAAAGTCACACTGCTTATCCAGGAGCTCATTGCCGTTCTGGTTACACCGTTTATTCTTTGGTTCTCACTGCCTGGATGCAGCCAGCAAATTGTCGACTTTTTCGTGAATTTACCGTTCATGTTGATGGTGTAGGCTATGTTTGTAGCTTTGCCTTGTTTGATTTTAAACGACATGGCAATGTTCGTGTAAGTAGAATAGATTGAATTAGTGTACAAGTGCTAACAATGACATTTACTAATCTAATACTATTGATTACATTGTTTAGTATGGCGCACCCTCTGAAGCAGTCAATGAACATTTCATATCAAAAGAAGGCAAAATGGAAAAGTCATTTATTAACTTTAAAGCCAATAATCCAGACTGGGAACCTGAAGATATGGCTGGTTCACTTTACTTGACCCGATTGCAAGGTGACACTACACCCAGTGGACAACGACAACAACGCCCGTTGAGATCGGCTATGAGTCAACGTGGACAATCGACCAGAACAGCCAATACACCCGGCGACAATATACCTATTGGATCTCCTCAAACACGAATTCATCCTTTAATGCACCAACGTACATTTTCAACTGAATCCATTAATGATTCAATGCTAAAGGACAGCGTTACTATGGACAACGAAGCAGCTCAAACGGCTACAACAAGCTATTCGCCAACAAGTCATCAACATAATAACATTAGTAATGACAATAGTCTGTATGATCGAGGCAGTGCAACAAATACGCTACCGCCACTTAAACGCTCGTCTCGCCAATTTGATGAATTTAATAGTCGTAGTGAAGATCGTTTAAATGAAAGTGGCAATGCTAGTTATAGGTCCAATAATCCAATAATTCAATTGAACCATCACTTCATATGACAACATTTAATATTCGACCCACATTGGAAGATAATGGTATACACCAAGATATAGAATCTACATTAGCAGATCTATCAAATATGCATACTACTATGCTACCTACCACTCAATCACCCTACTTGACAAGTCATCGTGACAACAACACTTATCACGAGTATAGTAATACAGTGCAGATGACAATGACGGTGCATCTGAGATGACCGCATCAGTTAGTGGACAAGTAGAAGGATCGAGTACAGCTTCATATTCATCCAATCGACCTTTAACACAAATGGTCACTTCACCATCATTATCGTCATCTACACATCAATTAGATGAAAGTGAGAATGAAGATAATGATGACGATGATGACATGATGGATGGTGAAAATAGATCTACTGATGGCAATGTATTTGCACTAATGAATGAGGTAAGTAATAGGTTAGATAATGGTATTATTAACTAATATTAACCATTGTATTAATAATCTATATAGTTTTACGACGATCGTTTACCAACGTTGTAATCATTCAATGGTGGCTATTACCATAACATCCATCCACCCATTGGATACATGCCAATATTACTATTGTTATTATTATATATTTAAGATTTATTATAGTTTGCATGGAACAAACATGCTTATTCTCTTTAATAAACATCTTTTCTGATATTTACTCTGACTTTGTAGCCTGGATGCGGCGATGAGCCACATCACTTAGAGCAGTACGCCCACCAGTACTGTGAAGAGGGTCAATGGAACGGCATAGGCCATAGTTTGTAGTAGACGCAGTTTGATCCAGTAAGCGGCGTAAAGAGAAATAAATCCGGCAATACAGCCAAAGAATAAAAGATGGGCAATAGATGCCGTGGCGGTCTTTGGTAATTGATTTGGTTTAATACCAATCCATTGCCACTATTATGTAATTAAATATATACATAAATAAGTTGGTTAGTTAGTTGGTTGGTTATATAGAGGTATATCTATACTACGACTACTTACAAGTCCCAGTAGAACAAACCATGGCGATAGAACAACGGCTGAATAGCCAAGTGAGAATACAATGGGTGGCATACGTTCTTCACTACGGAATTGATGTACAATTTCTGGCAATGCTTTATATTCGGCATCATCAGGTCCTTCGAGTTTACGTTGTTTTACGCGTTTTGCTTCCTCATCAATAAATGATGGATCAGTTGGATCAGCGGGTGGAAAGTCGAATTTAATAGTACCAAGTTTATAGCGAATAGGGATCATTTCACCAAATATACCAAGTATTACTTCAACATCATATGTACCTGGTTGACGCGAGAAATACCGAACAAATCGATTAGCAATCATATTAAATCGATGTTTGCCGCTAATCGTCGATTGAAAAACTTGAGCGAGATTGCCTAGATTGTTCGCGGCAATAGTCGATGGTTGAGGACGGAAAATAATAAATGCTTGATGGGCACGTACACCCTTGCGACCAGTATCGTCGGTAGTGCCTACTGGTACCTTATGCAATAAGCAGCTAATATCCAATTGATCGCCCGGCTGTACAACCAACTCGTTTTAAATGGTGCTGGGTAAGTGAGTCTATAAAGAGGCAGTGACGAGAAACGTGACGTATATCAGTAAAATGCACTGCAACACAGCAAGATTCATTAAATCCTAACTTACGTTTCTTTTTGCGCTTTTGTTTTATCTTTAGGATTGCTGACTTCGACGGTCATCTCTGAGAGTTTCAACTCAAACGATTTAGTGTCCGATGCAGTGTTACTACGCGTTTGTTGCTTCTTAGTGGCCGTCTTCTCTTTCTTGGCCGCATCGACGTGAGGCGTCCATAGCGATGTAAAAAGGAGCAATGAAAAGAGAATCGCGGCCGTAGCCAAGAATGTATATCGGATGCGCGCCATCTTAAACGAATAAAAGAATAAAAGAATAGATTGGACGACGGGACGTATACAGGAAAGAGTGTAGTCGTAAACGAATTGGGCGTGTGATGTGTAGTTGGCCACTATCGCTTCTCTACCAATGAAATCCATCCACACACTGACCAATATAGATTTGCCTATTGCATCACTCTACATTGTGTATTCATCACATAATACTAATTATCCATGTTATTAATAGTTAATTAACTATAACATTAAATAATAAAGTCATTATAGTTATGGTATTATGTTATAACTGTAAGTGTTTAATTGGCATTGTAGCTAATATTTAATTGTTTACTGTATATGTCAGCATTATAGCATTTGTCTTTTTTATTAGTAAATCGTAATTGTAATTTTCTATGTTTAACATTACAATCTAATTACATAATGTAGTCTACTATTATATCGATCGATTGAATAAATCAATAACAATTAATAAATATAACTTTTAATTAATAACTAGTTGGTAAATCAACATTTAGTATTTACTAAACTAACAAATGGCAACATTGTATTTAACATATAGGCCTATGAAAGTAGCGACAAGCGTGTCACTTTGACGTTTCATGTAGATAAAAGTGTCTGCTAAAGCAATGGGGATTGGTATGGTGTAACTGTAAAAAGTTAGTTTTGAGTTGTGTTTGAGTGGAAAAATAGCCATGGCACGCGTTGAAACGGCGCATTACTACGTTCCAACCTATTGGCCTATGCTAATAAAATGTTTGGCATTCAATATATTCGTCGATGATAGTTGTAGATATATTAGACAACAAATAAACATATGCTGTAAATTATATAAATGCAATTAGTATTTATTAACGTTTTGTCAGTAGTATGCGTATCATTAGAATTAAACGTATGAAATAAACATACACAATGCCATCGACTATACACAGTAGATCCACGTCACTTTTAGCCTAATAAACGGCTGAAACATAGTAGCAAACATCGCTGTACAATCGTAAAACTAGATATCCATCATATCCCATACCAAGAAATGCTATGCCATAGAATTATTTACAATGTCCAAAGCTTTAAATAGCGCATGTTTAAGACGTAGAATTGAGCAACATTATAACACGCTTCACTTCGTCTTCAGCTTTCTACAATCATCCTCACCTTTTATAACTTTTACTTGCATATCCTGCTGGTCCAGAATATCATGAAGCTCTCACTGGTTACCATTTGTACCGTTGCTCTCATCTACGTGGCTAGTGTTGCTACGGTAGACGCCGAACCAATACCAAATCCTCAGTATGGAGGCCGGAACTGTAGTCCTGAGGAAGCCCAAAGCTGCAAAGAACGTGGTAGAACTTGCATGAAGATTTGCAGTGTTGGCATCAGCTGTGCAGTTTGTCATGATCCTCTGCCATCGCCACCTCTTCCAGAGGAAAAGAAAAAGCCAAGTACACCAGCGTATCCTCCAAAGCAAGAGCCAAAGCCAAGTACGCCAGCGTATCCTTCAAAGCAAGAGCCAAAGCCAAATACGCCAGCGTATCCTTCAAAGAAAGAACCAAAGCCAAATACGCCAGCGTATCCTTCAAAGAAAGAACCAAAGCCAAATACGCCAGCGTATCCTTCAAAAAAAGAACCAAAGCCAAATACGCCAGCGTATCCTTCAAAGAAAGAGCCAAAGCCAAATACGCCAGCGTATCCTCCAAAGCAAGAGCCAAAGCCAAATACGCCAGCGTATCCTTCAAAGAAAGAACCAAAGCCAAATACACCAGCGTATCCTTCAAAGAAAGAACCAAAGCCAAATACACCAGCGTATCCTCCAAAGAAAGAACCAAAGCCAAATACGCCAGCGTATCCTCCACCAAAGAAAGGATATGAGGAAGCATAAAATCAAGTTGGTATTGCTATGTTATTAGAATATAGCTTAATCTTGTACCTAACGATCATTAATGATTATTCATATTAGTCTGTTAATACCAGTTTTTGCTTTACTTTTATACGCCTTTTAACCTTACAATTAATGGAACTGTTAGTTAATAATGAAGCTACATAGATTTGAAGCATTAATCCGTTTAGTTTATTTAAATAAATTCATTACATTAATCATAATATTATTGAAAGTTTGAAAGTTCAAATTAGTTTTACTATTAATGATTTACAAAAATATTAGCAAATTACATTACCAATTTAATTATTAATTACAATTATTTACCATGATATTATGCATAATTATAGATATTAAACCATTATCAACTTTGGATTTTTTTAAATAAAAGCCATAAAAAAATTTGCACAGCAATTTTAATAAATAATTACGTATATTAATCAAGTATTGTTATTATTCGTTGCAACATGATTAGTCGTATCAAACTTTACAATTTTCAGGCAAATCTGTACTTTCAACCGTCTCTTATCAGCACCCATACCTGCTTCAGTACCTAGCCCACGCTTGGCAAATGCACGCCAAATATCGCAAGCATGTTTACCACCGGTCAGCTGTTTTTCCGCTTGAAGAATGGCATTTCGAGCTGAAATAAAGGTGGGATTGCATGCCAGCAATTTGATTCCATCAAGCACAATCTGAAGTGCAAGCGAATTACCTTTTGTCATATCGGCAAAGTATTTGTTTTCTTGGAAGCCAAGTTTGCTAACCAAGCTCCAATACATTTCATAAAGCATCGTAGCCCATATCGTGCCAACAACGTGCATTTCTAAACCCGAATTTTTATCGCTCAGGTTTTTATATGTAAAAGGATTTATAGCCATATTGGTTGCATATGGATACTTGCGCGAACCACCAGCATTGGGATACTTGGCATTCTCGCTCACTTTGGTGGGCTTGTCAGCCAATTTCATTTCCATCCAATATGCAAAAAAGTCGCTGTAGCCTTCACTCATGCCTGCACCTTCGTATGTGTACATACACTCAATAGTTGTTGATCCGCCGACCAATCGAGTTGCAACACCATGCCCATATTCGTGGATTATGATGTCGTTTGAAAAAGCACTGTCACGGTCGGGAATGGTTTTATTGTAAGCCAACAGAGTTATTGTAGCAGTTTTACCATCAGGAGCTGGACTAAAAATGGCGTTGTTTCTTGTATTCTTACTAGGCGGATCATCGTAATATGCAAGCACATTAACCGTAATAGCATCATTACCTAGGCCTCCTTTGTTGTAATTATCGTTTTGATAATTGCCTGCCGCTTCATCAAAACCATAATGATAGAATATATCATGCATTGTGTTAGCTATATAGAATGCATTGGTGACTGATGCATCGATGTTATCTTTTGGATTTTTCTTAGGATCAAACGGAAAATCAAAGCTCAAAGTCTGTCCGCCATCAGGCAGATGGTGTGGTTTTCGATTAGTTAAATCGCCGTTGTAGTTTTCCTGTGCAATAATATTATTGCCTGTAGTATTTGTAAACGTATGCGAGCCACTGAAGTGCCAACCATCGGGTGATGCAATTTTGTCGGCTGGATTTGTAACAAGTTCTCGTGGCGTGTCAATGGGATTATTGTTCCCTGCTTTAACGACACGATAACTAGCAAATCGAACCAAATCTGTCATTGAAATAATCTTGGCACCATCAGCAGAAACTTGAACGTGAAAGTAATTCAGCGGCATTTTAACATAAAAGTCCCATACTGGCACAAGCTGGTCAGAGCTGACTTGTGTGTACGATTGTGATACTTTAACATCTTCTTTAATAAATCCGACATTCTTAATCAAATATGATTGGCCACCTGGCGTGTTGGCTTCTGGCACAATTGCTACTTTGCCTGCATCAAATGTTTGCTTAATATGTGCGGCAAATGTACGAAAAGCATCAACCGGCGATACAAATCCGTTAGTTTGCCCATTCCACGTTTTAAGCTGTCGAGTGACCAGTTTATGCAAATTGTCTTGAGTGGTCAAGTTGCTTTTATAAAAGCTGTCATCGTATGCAATTACTTTATTGGCTTTGTCTAAATGAACGCCTATACGACCATTTGATACTTTAACTCCATTAATGGTCTGTTGAAGATAGACATGAGTAGTGCCGCTGGCTTTGGTCTTGTAGGAATTTAACACAATAAAATTACTGTCCTTAACATTAAGTTGTGAACGGGCAAACTCAAGTGCAATTTCTTGTGGACTGCGAGCCACCAATGATACTGGTGGTTTGTAGTTGCTTAACATTGAAGACATACTACGAACTTCAGAGTTTGTAGTAATATCTGGAATAATCGGAGTAACTTCAATATGCTCGATATAACATGAAGCGGCAGCAACAAATGCCAGAACAATGGCAGCAGTGCATAATTTAAAGTGCATCTTAAAATGCCAATATAACGTTAGAAGTAGAAGATTGTGATATGCAGTATTATATTTCTGCAATATTAATCGCTTTAAATAAAAGGTTTTAAAAATGGGCGATATAGTTGCATCGTAATAAAATGTCCGCAAACATTTATTAAATAAATTCAACTATTAACATTCAACAGCTCGCATGATATTGTTTGAGGCCTCTATGCAACACAACGGCAAGCAATAAGGCTAAAAATGCACAAAAATCCTGCATTATATTAGTAACTGAGGCCTTGCATCAATTAACTTAATGTTTCTTTCTGGGCATTATTGTTTTTGCGTCATGTGATATATGAATAAACTACAGAAAGGATTTGATGTAATATTTTGCCAATAAAAATAATAAATAGTTTCTAAAAAGAAATGCGAGAGATTTGATGATTTTGAAAGAGACACAATCAGTTGTATAAATGGTTAAGTTTATTATCTTTGAATTAATAAGCTTTTATAGTATGCTTTAAATTGTATATAAAAATATAATGTGAGCCTAGTTTACAACTACAGTTTCCAGTATCAATAGAAAAATATAAGTTAACATTGAGCGAGCAATCCATATTGGGTCAGGTCTCCAGTAATATTTAAATCAAAACATAAAGGTTTGATTATATTTTAATATGAAACAAAGCATGCCAAGTACATACAATCCAACTACGGCACACTAGTTCTTTTAGCAGTAATTTCAATGCTTTATTTATATGGTATTGTTAAACTATTAAATATATCATATATCATTTCTTTTTAACATTTAGAATTTTGTGAGTCCATGCTATTTACTTAAAGTTAAATAAAATGCGTTAATCACATAACATGTTGTGGTTATTTAATAATATTCAACAATTTATTATACTTTTATTGTGATTTGATGGTCAAATAGTTGAATTTAATAGCATTAAATCTATTGAACATGATGATGGGCGGTGAGTGACATCAACCATCAAATACTTATTATTGTAGATTTATTATCCAGTATGCATATATCCAGTGCACACATCCTTTATCTGCCTAAGTCACTATCATACTATTTCATACTACTATATATTGTTTTACCAGTAAGAAAGTAACAGTGAGTATATCCAATACAGTATTGTGCTATCAGCTATGTATATACAGTAGTAGCAATAGTAGCAGATCATACTACTATATTGATGCTAAAGATTTGCTCAGCAACTGTACTAGCAGTACTTTCAATATTGCTACTGTTATAAATGCATAGTAGCCGTAAACAATGACTGTGTGGCTGTATGCTGCGAAATCACTGTATGCTCTTTTTTGCTATAGATCGCTAGTGCAGATCATGCTGACAACAGCTTGTATAGTCTCGTAATAGCATATCGTACTGTTATTGTCGAGATTGCAGATTATTGCCAGATGACTGACAATTGCAATCTATAGTAAAAAATAAAGCATACAACGAGATTACGCAGATATACTCAAATAACATAAAATAAGCCAGAAATGTATCTACCGTGTCAAAGAAGCTGATAATCCAATGATCGGAGTGTTGAAGATGAATTGCAAAAAAAGGTCAGATTACAAAAGGCAATGCAAGACATAGTGTAGAAGTGTTTGTACCTAACTAGTAGTCAGTCAACTACTAACTATCTAATTAGTATATATGGAGTGTACAAGTATATGCAATGGATATATGCTGTCAAGTGTAAAGAAAGAGAAAGGAAATGTGATGACGTAGATTGTGAGATGTGAGCCTGTCAGTCAATATTTATAAACAGCCGAGTTTAATTTATTGATAAATGGAGTGTAAATAATAAAATCAATCTACCCAACATGTCAGTACATCATAGAACAGATTAATAGTAAATGAATAAATGCATCAAGAATAAACGTCATTTTACCACCAAAACTACTCATTATTATAGAACATATACTCAGTATATTAAAAGATCAATTAATATAATAAAAGTCATTTACACCCAAAAACACTCATTATTATAGAACGTAGTTTCAGTATACTAGCAAATGTAGAAAAGAATAAAAGTCATTTGACACCAAAATCATTAAAACATATTAATTTTATTGCATTAAACAATGGAACAATGGTTTATATACTAAATAAAAAATATTTACAATATTTATTATAACGCAAATAACTAATGGATATATGATATATAGCAGCTAAGTATATAAGATAGTTAGTATTGCGATTTGTATAATTATTAGTGAGTTCTTACTTTTAAAATGCACAGTATGCTGACAGCAATATATTACCCGGCTAGTTAATTGTTAGTAATAATGCGTAGTATTAATTAAATAAATAATTACCTTAATGTTTAATTAAATAGTGATAGTAATAATAATAGTTAGTAATTGTATTAATAAATAAACAAATCTACTTACCACCGTGGATAATATTTTTGGAATGCAAAAACTAATATAGTGTTAGTGTTTTAATTATTAAGTTATAGTAATGCTTACCTTGATTCTCTCAAGTAATTGTTTAAAGATGTATTTTACTTCCATCTCTGGAAGTGGAAAATGATTCCAAGTGTAGTGGTGTAAACTACCACCAGCAGCGTACTGAAGGAATAAGTACGTGTTGATGGTAGTTTTTTCTTCACCTAGCAGCTCCATAAAGTGGGAACTACCTCCCACCTCACGCAAAGTGCGAACTTCTCGCACGAAGCTTTGCTCGTTACAAGCACGCGATGAAACTTTACCGCAACACGCGCCAATGTGTTGCGGTCCACTCCTAGGCGCACTTTGCCAAACGTTCCCCTATTATGAATAATTAGCTATTTAGTTATTTATTTAATTTTAGTACTTACTTGCCCAGAATTTCATCAACGATAATGTAATTCTGGCGAACTTTCTATATTATCAATAAATGTGTTATTTTAATATTTGATTATTTTTATAAACTTACTTGGTCGTACTCGGTATTGTTTTCTACCGGTACGGAAGCAACAAGTCTAAGCTTGTAAACAACAAATGTTGCTGTAATTCATTGTTAATGGTGGTAACAACACTTGGTTAATACTTACTTGTACAGCCAGGGATTTTGATGAAGCAGCTATTAGAGTGCTGCGTTGTTTCATCTTGATTTAGTGAAGTGCGATTCACTAAATTAAATGTTAGTAATTTATTATTATTATTTATATAAACTAACCTAATAATTCTTGCATGCCAATATTCTAAACTAATGATTATAATAAAAAATAAATTGCCATTTACTTACTGTGCATGCAACAGTGTCATTCTGTATTAATTTATTGTTAGTTCAGTTCATTGGAACATATAATATACTTACTGCCGACACTGAAAAGCAAACTTGCGGAATATCATCCGCATCCAGCTGGTAATTACTATTTAACATACGACATACTGTTAGTTTAACGCTGTATATAATTTTACTGTTACTTACCACTGTTGGCCAGCTCCAACAGTGAATTCTTGGTCAGGCACCAAGATGAACTCTAAGCAGTTATTGTTTAGATGGATATACACCCCATACTACTTTAACATACCTTGAGGTGCATTCAAACACCTCAATCCAACCAGTAGTGCTATTACATTTCTCTTTAGAAATAGCCATAATAATTCAATTATAGAAGCAAGTATTAAAAGTGGAATGTTATTATTGAATGTAAAGAATAGTAATTATTTAATGTGTGTTAATTGAAAGGTATTTATAGCAAAATGGACACATTTGTTATTGCTATAGCTTAAGGTAGGCATAGTAGCACAATGATAAAAACAATGACATATTTGATTGTGAGCGCATTAAGCCATTCAAATTTGAATATTACGCAATAAAACAAAGACATGCAGCGCAGAGATATAAAGGAATGTAGTACAATGTGCTGACAGACAATAAATACAGCGAATAATAATGTTTAAATTGGAATACACATGTTATTTATACTGTGACAGTTTTATTTTATAATTGATAACAATAAAAAATAGCACAAAAAAGCAATACGCTTTTATTTCTAATGACAGCATAATACTCTGAGCATTGACATTGAAGATTTTAATGTCATGCATGGACATTAGTAAATGAATACAATGGCTTAATCGCATTTTTTAAATAATTGCAACAACATACTGCTGGATGTAAACACATTTACGATATCGAATTCTAATCAGTATTAAAATAAATTGACATTAATAATACTTTGTTTTATAAATAATTCAACGTTAGCTTTATTGTAGCATACTCAACCTATTAATATTACAGCTCTGTTCATAAATTACATAGCAAACTACTGTGCATATCGGTATTTTATATAGTCACTTGGCTAAGCATGCATGTGCTACATCATACTGGTTTTCATGTTGGCCTTTGCAGTCGATATGATTACGTGTTTATTCCTGTTTTTACTTATAACTTTAACGGACTTTGTATGTAATATGAACAACGTGTATTTTATTCTATTTAGTAGCATTGAAACTCAATCGGTGAATTATGTTATAGACCATATTTCTAAAGAAAAGTAGTCATTTTTATTTAACTAATACAGTAATAAATTGTGTGAATCGACTGATTTAATTGTGTGCCAAATGGCAAGAATACTTGGGGGAAAGCAAAAATACCCGCTAGACCCTGACAATATTGATAGCATCGGAAAGAGCCGCTATTATAGTGGTACAACTGATTAAGAATGGTTGCATTTGGCTATGTTTCAGTTGCATTGGCCAATTGATTCAACTAGCCAGTGTAGATATGCTGATTATGCGCGGAAATGACCGGCAAATGGAAGGCAAAAAGTGATCGAATATGGAAATAAGGAAGGGATTATAATCCAATTACTGGTAAGATGGTATCTGCATTAGAAGGTTTCAGTCAGTTGCAATACGCCAATGAGCAGCTACCACGTACTATTTACCAATATTATCCATTCTAATTAATGGATATGTTTTGGGGCAATTTTATAAGAACGTGCATGGAATGCTTTTGCTATTACCTCGCCTCCTTCTGTTTCTAGTTGTTAATGGTATAGCATCAAATCTAGTAGTTACATCTAGTGGTTTGTGGTTCCTTTGTTGGTTGACCATGGAATACTGTGTTCTTACTTGTGAGCTGTGTTGAATGTGTAATATAATATTGCAGACTATTGTATTATACTGGCTCAGTAATTATATTACTGCCCGTAATAGGCAGCTGTATACTAGTGTAGTGCGGAAACATGTGGGATATCAGGGTGCAGTAGCAGTATTTAGCAAGTCAGTATTGCTGTGCGCTCCCTCATGTGGATGCGGCGACCTGTGATGGGTGGCATATGTTAGTGCTCACTTGTTTGTAATGCGCGCTGGAGGTGTGTGGTAGTGTTCAACTTGCTGAACACTACCATCACACACTAGATTGGTGTGATATGCAATTGCCTATAATAGCGAAGTATATCCATACTGTTTACTTGTGGGTTTGTTGAATATTGCAGTATAACTTCATTAGTATCATATCATCTAAACGCTGTGTTGCGAGCCACGGTATTTAGAACCGTCTACCCCGGGCCCTGTTTCTGCCGGTATTGTTAGATGATATACCACTATGGTTATGTTGTGGCCATTTGATAACGCATTAGCATATAATAATATCCATTTTTTAATCGTAACATGCAATGGTGTTTATACACTTAGCTTTACACACTAGCTACAATTGGGTGAACCAGTAGACCAGTGGTGTTTATTGCTGCATATCATATTGTTTAATAAACCGTATTATCATCTTGATAGGAAGCTAGTATAAAGCTATGTGCTTCTGACATATGATACTTGCACCAATGGTGGTATCGTCAGTATTCCAGGTGGACGCATAGTTTCTATATAGCCATCATCATGATTAGCAACTTTTAACATTTTTAATTTATTTATAACATTTATATAACAAAATAATAACATCCAAACAACAAACAATTGCATTATATGTGCACCATAAATTACATATGAACAATAATTAATTAGATGCATAGTGCTTTATTACTACAAGCAATACTAACAAATATTTTATATAATTATTCAAACATTAATATTGAGCCAATATTCAGATTGCACTTTTCAGCATTCGCCATTATTTCTGCATGTAATTTACAATACCAGTTATTGCCTTTATCGGTACAAGTATCAACAGTAATATTCTATACTGTAGTTGATATTGTCATTTGGCATGGTTTTCCAAATGGAAAGAATATATATTCATTTAGTTTTCTATCTAGTCAAATGATAATTGATATTGTTATTGCATGTTTTCTAAGCGTGTTAGTCAAATAAATAAACTGACATTGGTAGTAAAGATAAAGAGAATAACATATACATCGAACTGAAAGAATTATAATAAAGTATATGGAATGTCTAGTGAAGTGATACAACATTATAACGATGGATTTATTACTATTGCTTATATAATTGCTTGCTGTATTTATTTAGTACAAAAAGTATTGATGCTTGAGTAATTAGATTACAATTAAGTGCATCTGATACAGCTCAGTACATTATGCAGCTGACTTTATAAATAATTTATTAATTAGTGTAATTTAGTGTTAAATGACTATATTTAATGACGCCTAATCTATTGAACATGATGATGGGCGGTGAGTGACATCAGTCATCAAATACTATCATTATAGATCCATTATACAATATGCATATATCTTCGATTCACCTATATCATTATATGATATACCTACAACATACTTTAATAAAATTTAATTGTTTATTACCAACCATATTTGTTATAAATATTCACTCATTGCTTCCATTACACGCATATGATAATATTTTTAATACTATCCATATTCTTTAATTGCTTATTAATGCTATTATGCTGTAATAATGTAAATGAGACAGTATTTAACTGATAATAATGATTACACTAAATAAAGTTTAGTACTATAAAATGTATATTAGTATAACGTATAATATTTATGAATGCTAAAAGTATTTATATAGCTTTTTATTGAAAAGTCATAGAATGCTTTTATAGCCACTCAAATACAAATATTAAGTATGGTATAATAGCAATAAAAGCATAAATAGTATTATTAACGATGTGATATAACTATGGACGTCTACAGCACGACATTGGCCAACTGATTACTATGTCGATGTATTGCTACAATACAATGCTTTAAATAAGACTAATTATAATCAACGATGGTTGTTAGGTAACACTTTCCTTTTCTATCGGTTATATTGCCTGCAATTCACATTTGCTCTTTAAACAGATCATGACGACAGCATTCTGGGACTCGGCAGCCAGTGCGGCACAGCCAGAAGTAGAGCGTCTACGCGACAGTCTAAATTCCACGGTCGTGGCACACCTCTTCGTGTGCAACGAGTTTGTCAGCTAGACGCGTCCTTGCTGGATTCAGAGCTTAATAGCACGCTTCTCGACCAAGCACAGCAAGCAGTTTCTTTATTTAAGGTTGTAGTAATTGCTATTGTATAGACGCGGTATTGCTTATCAACGAATATATCTATGCGATAGGGCAATATTAAGGAACGATACAAAGACGAGATCAGTGCTGGTCTAGAGGCACTTGTGTATGGTTTTGCGCTATTTGGCACAAATAACTCGGCCACCTACGGAGCACGCCTTCAAAACTTGCGCTATCGTAATGAATACGAACATAGTCGCCATCGAAAGCTACTGTCAGTTCAAGACAATAACCAACATGCACCACTGACCAAACTACAGTCCGGTCTTTTTTGTTTAACTCACGTTGGTGGACGATATGCATGGCGACGTTTCTCACATTATATAGCGCAACTTGGTTGGGCAGATATGCCTGAAGTAAGGATAACTACAAACAGTTTTATAGGATATACAGGCTAAATCATATAAATTAGCATGACTGGCGTCGCAAATGCTGGCAATGGATGCAGCAAGCCGAACGTATCGGCCGCTTAATCACATTGGCTAATCTTATTGTATTTCTATTTAATGGACGGTAAGTGGAATTTATCTTTATTAAGTAAAACGACTAATGTGCTGCCGGATAGCTATCGTACACCATTGGAGCGCATACTGGGAATGCGGCTCATATATGCCAATAAACAAACAAGCGCGCTGTTAGCTTTGAATTTCTTAATAGGCAACTTGTATGGCATGCATTCACGGTAATATGAATTGTATACACAAATCAATAAGCACTACATTGACTAATATTAACATTTGTTTATTGATGCTTCTACAGGAATTTTTACTGTTTCTTATGCCCTTGATCAATCTGGAACGACTTGGCAATATTATACGTCGACGACTGACAAAGGCAGATACAGGATTGGCCGAATTACCGGAGCGAGTGTGCGCTTTTTGTCATCAAGATCAGCCGAAAGATCAAGTGGTATTGGGTACACAAGTGCAGCTACCTTACGTGACAAGTTGCGGTCACGTCTATTGCTATTACTGTATACGCTCTCGTCTAATGACTGATCCCAGCTATCCATGTCCAAGATGCCATGAGCCAGTAAAATGGATACGTCGCGTTGAAACGATATCCACTGCTGACGATGGCTCGGACAAAGGAAAACAGTATATTGAGGATAGGATAGCGTAGTAAATTAGCTAGTGTAAATACAGACGGTATTTTAAGGATTAATGATGCCAATAATAATAATAATTTAAAAAATTAATTTTTAATTTTAATTTCCTATGTATAATCGTATCAACTATAAAATAATATACTGTTATTGCTAGAAATTTAATAAATTACGCAGATTTGTTTGCTAAAACTAATTAAGCTGCAGTTAATGCTAATGCAAGCTATTCAGCTAGTTTCATCAACGATGCAACAAGAAGCAATAGGAATAAAAGCCATGACAATTAACACTTGGCTATTTGCATGTAAACTTTATAGTTTAACATATGACGAGTGTTTATTTTGTATTGTACTAAATGATAGTCAAATGTCTATCGTCCTATAATCATTTAGTCACTACTACTACAATCAAAAAAAAGCATCGAATGTGGCCATAAATTGCTATGGCCATGGAGAAGTAGTAGGAAGAGAAAGTGAAACAAAATACACCATCATTAAGTCATATGTTTAGTAGGTGGGCGAGATTTGGAGAAGTAAGGATTGGTAGGCGAGTAGAGGTGAAGTAGTCGTAAGTAGAAAAAGCACACGCTGCAGTGACCGTTGCAGTCGTATGAAATAAAAGCAAGCATGATGATGCAGTATACTATGGTAGACGTGCGGTGAATCAAAAAGTAAACCTTTTTGAAAATAAACAAAAGAAACTTATTCCGATAATAAAAGTGGTTTGGTCTATCGTGAATCTTAATGGGTGGGCGTGGGTAAAAGGTTGAACGTTGCGATGAAGGTAAGGATTGAAAACAGAGAAGCCATCAAACTAATTTACATACCAGGCTGCACATTCATACCGCCTCCGCCTCCATTATTTGCAGCAGCATGTCCACCACCTCGGCCACCACGACGACGTTGCTGTGGATGTCGATGGTGATTAGGCTGGTGATGTTGTTGTTGTTGATGGTGGTGCGACTGATGCTGCTGTGTTGTTGTTGTTGTTGTGGTGGTGGTGGTGATGTGACTGCTGTTGGTGTGAAGCATATTGTTGTACCTGATGTTGACCATGATGCTGTTGATGGATATGGCGTTGATATTGGCGTTGCTGTTGGAATTGTTGTTGCAACTGTTGTTGCTGTTGCTGCTGTTGCTGCGGTGACACGCGTGGTTGTCCAGCGGCCTCGTCCAATAAATTAGGAGCTACATACAAACGCTTGTCGATCACTGGTGGAATAGGCTCGATTTCCGTGCCAAGTTCCTGTTCAATCTTATATAGATTAAATCGATCGTCATAAGTAATCAGATTAATGGCCAGACCCAAGTGACCAAAACGGCCACTACGGCCTATACGATGCAAATAAGTTTCGGCGTTTTTAGGAAAATCAAAATTAATAACCACGTTGACGGCCTGGATATCGATACCGCGTGTCAATAGATCGGAACATACAAGATTACGGCAGACACCGTTGCGGAAATCGTGGAAAACGCGATTACGGTTTTGTTGTGGCATCTTAGCGTGGCTGTAAAAACAGGAATAGCCAAGCTCCGTAATCTTTTTGGCCAATAATTCGACTCGGTTGGTAGAGTTACAGAAAATAATAGATTGGTTGATTTGGAGTTTAGAGAATAAAGTGTTTAGACAGTGTACTTTTTGGCGTTCTTCAACAAATGCATAATACTGTGTTACACCACGTAATGTCAACTCGTCCATAAGATTAATTTCATACGGCTTTGTCATGTATTTGTCCTATAACAACGTTATATTTAAGTAAACAATAGACCATTTAATGTATAGGGGGTATCTGTAGATAACTTACTTTAAAGTTTTTAACAATAATTGGGAAGGTGGCACTGTATAGCATAATTTGTCGGTCTTTGGGAAAAAAGCCTAAAAGCTTTTCTACAACAGGAGAAAACTCTGGACTGAGCAATTTATCTGCTTCGTCCATAACAAATGTTGGACACTCGCTAAAATCGGCCACACCTTTACTGGCCAAGTCAAGAATACGACCTGGAGTACCAACAAGAATATGAACCGGTTCGGCCAAACGCATAATATCATCCTTAAGCGTTGTACCACCCGTAGTGACCATCACTTGAACACCTAGATGTTTGCCTAGTGTTTTACAAACCTGTGATGTTTGCAATGCAAGTTCACGTGTCGGCACTAGTAATAATGCTTGGATTTTTTGTTTACGTGTAGCTACTTTTTCCAGCGATGGAATAACAAATGCCGCTGTCTTGCCTGTACCGTTCTTTGCTCGGGCCAAAATATCACGTCCTGTGAGTGCAATAGGGATTGATTCCTCTTGAATAGGCGAGGGCCGCTCAAATCCAGCCTCAAAAATACCCATAAGCAGTTCACGCTTTAGAAAATAGTCTTCAAACTCGTTTCCTTTGGTAGCAGTAACATCCTGAGATCCAATCGTCTCAGATTAATTGAAAGTTCAAGCCATTACCAATACGTCTCAATTACCTCTGTTTGTGGTCGTATATCTTTAGCGGGTAGATTAAGCTTTGTTTTCCAGCCTTCTGGATTCTCACTACAATCGAATATTTTATTAGATTATCAAAACGCTTTATATTCATCATTGCTTACTTTGTTTGTTGTTGTTGCGTAAGCATATTGGACGCCATGGTTACAAAGCCACCAGTCGACGATGTGTCGTGGCGATAATGGCGGCGATAGTAACAGTATTAATAATACTGATAGGATAAATGGTCGACGGATGTATGTTAACACGCGTCAAACGTCAACGGCCACAAGACTAGCCAATACGGACCTGTGGAGGTAACCTTGCGCGTACTTTTGTAAAGTTAATTATACGCAGCCACAGAAACGGTATAAGAAGCAGAAATAAAATATGTGTGTGTATATATATATAGGTGAAGTCCGCCTATAGTACAATGAAAATAACGCACAGTAAAAGTGCTAAAAAGAGGGAGAGAGTATGAGAAAGGGAGAAGAGAGAGAGAGAGAGCGTATGGGGTAAGAAAAAAGAGAAATATTCACCGCGTCACGTCAAGTGTAACCGATGCAATCACTAGAAGGAATATAAAGACAGACTATTAGATGATGGTTAGTTAGTAATTGAATTACATCTAATATTTAATTAACAATTCACAGAAATAAGTATTAATTATTTAACACTTTTTCTTTATCATTTTGTTGCTCTATTTATATGATAATTATATGACATCTACTTGATGCCTATAAATACACCACATTTCATTCAATTATCAAAAGCTATATGCTATCATATGCCTTTACGCATATATCCTTTGTATATGGTATAGCAATCGATTCATTACTATAACAGGTCGTTTCTTTAACTCATCATGTTCTATCAAAACCATGGTGTTTAAGACATACATATAATATAGCAAATTTGAATAAAATAAAAGCGCGCGCGTTAAACACTGTTTTAGAACTTACCAATCTTGATGATGATGATGTTGATGAATAGAAGAACCCCAGGTTGACGATGAAAACAGTAGTGTACTAATGGTAGATAGTAGAGAGTAGTAGAAAAGAAGCAATCAATGACAGTAATCGTCCTCGTCCTCGCCTTTGGCAATATTCAAGCACAAAGAGTGTGTGGTTGAGTTTGGATGTTTGGTAGAGAGTAAAGATAGACGCGCAACCGAGTTAATTTCGCCGAGGAACTGTCCGTGTAAAAGAAAGAAAGAAAGAGAAGGAGAAAGAGTGAGAGTGTAAAGAAAATAATTGTAGTAGAAGTGTGTGTGCAGTGTGAATTAATCCACACATGCATAATACACACCGTGTCAATTCGTTCGTTTATTGGGTGGGAAAATACGTTGAAAATTAAATATATTTGTTAATGATTATTATACTAATAACCAAAATGTTTATTTTGACTTGGATTGTAAAAACAATTGACGAAAATCATCATTACTACGTTCACTAGTTGATACGGTATTATTTTCATCAGTAGTAGTAGTAGTAGTAACTGCTGTACTTGATGACGTCGTTGCTGTACCACGACGGGTTGCGGATACTGGTCCCGTTGGAGAAATGTTGGGTAGACGTCGACGACGATGACTTTGACCACCACCACCTAGATGACGTGGCACTAAACTAGTGGTACTCATTCTACTATTTATATTAATTATTACATCCATATTTATTTAACTTTTACTTACCCTGCAATATCTGTTGCTGTAGTAGTAGTAGTAGTAGTGGCAGCTGATGGCAAAGATGCAAGCACACTTTGTTGGGCAGATGTTACAGTTATACGATGACTTGGCACTATCTCATAATCATTCATGGCTAGCACGGCCTTATTGGCCTCCTATAAATACATATCAATTTAATTAGGCTGTATCAATGTAATAGTAACTAATCGCTCTTACCTTATCTGTGCTATATTTGACCATAGCACCACCTCCACCAAATAGCTTTACTTTAAGTAGTTGGCCATACTATAACAACAATAAATTAGAATGGTGGTGTATAAATCAGCCAATCGTATAGTACTTACCTTGGAAAAGGCCTCTCTTACTGCTTGTTCGGTAATGATGTCGGGCAAGCGAGTAACACGTAATACACCTGACAAGTGTGAGTCAGATACTTGATTTGCTGGCATTCCCGTGTATTTATTCTGATGACTGCTGCCTCTATATTGATTTATTAGTGATTGATTGCTATTTGTGATTAATTAAATTACCGTTTATTAGGATCAGCGGTAACTACTGATAAATGTCGATCTCCTATTAAGTAGTCATTTAATACAAGTGCGGCTTGTGCATTGGCCTATATCATTAATAGCATTAATAGCATTACTATTATTTATTTACTCTTTTAGTAGCTACTTACATGTGTATAGTATTCAATAAAGCCACATCCTTTAGATTTGCCTTTTGTATCTAGTAATATACGTACATCACGAAGACCACCATACTGAATTGATCGATTAGTAAAGGTGGTAATGAATTAATTAATGAATTACTTACTTGACTGAATAATTGAACCAATTCCTCCTTTTCCGTACTACGTGGAAAGTTGGAAACAAATAGCTGACAAGAAGCACTTGTAGAGGCAGTAGATCCTAACGAATCTGTATTCTCTTTTCCTTTTCTAGCCGATCTACGTGATGGATCGGAAATAGCCACGGACCAAGTTCGATTTTCTTGTTCATTCCACTGTCCATTCATAGCAAGTGCGCCTTGTGCTTCCGACTAATCAAATAATGATCATAGTTATTATACCGTTATGATTGATGTGTTACCATTAACTTACCGGCTGTTCATACTCAATATAGGCAAATTGACGTGCTTTCTCATTACGTGAGGCGGGTAATCGAATAGATACAATTTTACCATACTAATCCATAGCATTAACACTATTATTATTATTGCTATATAATTTAAACATTTGTGTTCTTACCGGTGAAAAATATGAATTCAGCTGTTCTTTAGTCATTTGTTTACTGAAATTACACACATAAAGTGTGGTAGGATCGGCTTTTTGTTGAGTAGCCGGATGGATTCGTAAGACATCCAATGACTTTTCACCAATTGCTAATTGGCCTTGCTCTAATGCTTTCATGGCACTTCCCTATACATAATATATAATTAATATTATGCTAATGGCAGTTTTTATTCCTACCAATTCATTGAAAACAATATAACCATACGATTTGGATTCGCCTGTTTGATCTCTGACTAGCAATACACTTTTAACTTCTCCATACTGATATTTATTAATATTAATAATCTATGTCGATTCAGTTTATAGTAACTTACTTGTTTAAATAAGTCAATCAACTGTATTTCATCCATATCGGGTAATAATGGGCTGACCAATACCGTACATGCTTTTTCATTGCTTATTGTTGTATAAATAACTATAACTATTCAATATTAGCAACTTACCGTGGTTGATCAGTGATTTTTATAGCTGTGTTATCCGTAGATGCTATATTGGTATTTTCTAACCATCATATTTTATATTAATTTAATATTGTACAAATAAACTTTTCATACGTTTTTGTTTCTTTGTAGACACTTCAACTTTGTCTTCTGCCATTTCATTAGATGCTTCATCCTGATTGTCTAGCTTACGCTTATGTTCTTCTTTTAGCTTATCCGCTTGCATTTTCTTTAACTAATCAACTATTAATTATGTATCATTTAATTAACCTTTCATTTACCGCTTTGGCCTCTTGTATTTTCTCTTGTTTTTGACGCTGCTTCTCTTGTTCAATCCAAGCCATTTGTTGAGCCTAATTAAATTAGTTTAATGTTTTCAATCTAGTAAACAACCTACTTGATCGAGACGTGAAGCCAATACCGCTGCCTGATGACAGGTACGCGCATAGGCCACGGTTAGACTATCGGCTGTGCCGTGTTGCTGTTCAAAGGCAATCCAAGATGAAAATATACGTTCAGGCCAATCACCTACACGGAAACATGCCTGCTTGAACACTGATTGTACCTGTGTTGCATCGCCATATTGGCTAATTAAATATAATCAATTAACATAACCAATTAAACACGTTCTACCTACCGTTCAAATTGTACATAGCCCAACCATGCATCTGCTTCAACTGATCGCTTCTTTATAATAGATAGCCAACATTGTCGGCCCATATCGACATTATTCAATGTAGATGCCTATATATCATGGTATGATTACACTAAGCTTAGACAAACTTCATCACTATCTTACGTAGACTTGGGCGGCAAACTCCAATAGCAGGTTAGTAGCATCGCCTTCTGGAAATACTATTGTACATAAATTAATCATACTTTTTGGACCATAGGCCGATGCTGTACTCACATGTATCCAATTGATTTATAACCGTGCTTAATACATTGCTTAAATGGTCTGATCCCAATTCTATAATATGTCTAAATCCTATCATTCTTTACACCATCATCATTGCCTACCTGGTTGTGCCACATATCGACGTCGCTCCCAGCTGCAATAAGCTAAACTTAATTTTACCAGTTCCATTTTATTCGATTGCATAACACTTGAAAGTCGTGTTTTCTCATATAGATCTAACTATTAACTACCGTTTGTATAGTGCTTACTCCAACTTACCATGAATTTGACTATAGCGGCATTTGATTGTTCCTAATATCAAATGATATAAATTTAATCCCTATTAGTATACTAAATTAAATAGCTTACTAATACACGAAATAATGACCCATAGATTACCAGACCACGGACAATTTCTAACTGTTCGTTGACATAATGCTAACTGAGCATCTATGTTCGATTCAGCACGAGCCATCTAATAAAAATAACACTATTATTAACATCATTGCTATCAACACTTTAATACCTACAGTATAAAGTAGATATTGTTCCCAAAGTAAAGGATTTAAACAATAAATAATTAGGGCCCGCTCATATAACATTAGAATATTGTGCAAACTCGGTGGACGTTGTTGTTTCTCAAATGCTATATAAGCATCAAATGAGTGTTGATTATAGCCTGATTGTACCTTTAACCATCAGTGATGTTATTAACATTATAATCAATTAAACTGCTACCTATTACTTACTAATTGTGTCTCAAATGGTTCTCTAATCATGTATGCTTTATCTCCTTGTTGTTTCTTTTGATTGGCATCTACCATAATAGACTCGTATTGTTCAGCGCAATACTCAGTTACTAATGGTGATAAGCGTGAAAATGTACCTCCAATCCTATATGACAACCAATAAATTTAATAGACTATATCTCAATAACTATTTAACTACTCATACCTGCATGTCCAGTAGACAAACGACGAAGAAACATGGATCTAATTCGCTCAAACTGCTTTGTACTAATATATAATAATAAATATACGCCATGTTGATTGAATTGTCTTTAATTGAACTATACTATTACCTTTTTACTTTCTATACCATGTAACTATTAGCTATTCCATTACGCATCATTTAATATATTTACCTCTAAAATAGACACTTCAATATCCATTACTAAATCCATACTTGGGCACTCTATTTTGTTGTAATTAATTTACGTTAAATAATTGGATTAAATATATAAACTTACCTCTGTTACATGATACATCACTTGATCTACAGCCAAATCAAGCAATTGAGACTGTATCTCTGATATAAAACTATTATTTACATCAAATGATGCATCAACCTGTTCCAATCTTTTATCAATTTCTATCTGAATTCTAGCAATTCGATCATGCCACAATCCAATAACTATCATAGTAACAATAGTGTCAATAACATTGATATGATGATGGGTCAATTAACCTACACATATAATCCTCAATGGCTTGTTTATAAAGTAGATCCACATTATCATTTAACCAAGGCGCTTTTACAGTTACGTGTCTTTTTTGCTCTACAACAATTGTATCATCTATCCATTGACGCCACATCACTAATAATAATAATAATAATAATAATAAATCAATATATTTACTATAATACAGTTACAATCTATTTACCTTCTGTAAGTGGATAAATGGAATGCATACGTTTCCGTGCCACTTCCAAGGCTGAAAACAATTGGCCGATCTTAATAGTTCGATAAGACGAACATGAGCATTATACTGATAACTATCTTCGCTAATCTAATACGACATTTACAATTAGTTTATTTATTAATACATATTTATATACTTGCCTGTTTCTCAAGTTGTTGTATTTCATCGTTCAACTGCACATCAATACCACTATTTGACACATCATCCGTAACCATATCTTCGGTAGTTGTAGTGACGGCCATCTCAGACGGATGGCTATCCTGTATCATATCAATTCGTGACGTCACGAAAGTCCCAGCAGATTCGCTGTCTGAATCCTCCTTAAGAACTTCGCTTTGCTGTTGATTCACATAGTCATCTTCGTCCATTAACGAGAATTCGCTACCACTTTCTGAATCAGAAGCCATGTTGACCTGCTTATTTGACAAGTAGTAGTAACAGTAACAGTAATAAGAGTGGTGCGAGCAGAAAAAAATCAAAACAAACTTTTTCTCCCATGGCATCACTTAACCATATCAATTTAAAGTAGAAAAGTCTTTAAAAGAATTACAAGAAGCAGAGGAGAGCTATAATCGACTATTAGACCAGTGTCAGGTACTAAGCAATATTACAAATGGCACTATTGGCAGTAGATAGAAAAGATAACTTTAATTATAATAGTCATTAGACACTGCGCTGTTAGAACTAGGCGGTATTATTGCCTGGCTATTACGAGAAAAGTCGTATCAACTAGATGGTAAAAAGGACTGCCATCTATTAACATCGTCAAAAGAACGCCGATTGCTACGCTATGAAGTGTTACCACATAATATAAGAGAAGAAGAGAGTAATAAGAAGCAAAAGGCTACTACTAACAAATCAGGTTTGCATCTTCGTTTAACTGCCATCTATTCCCTTCCTGGTGGTTGGTCATGTATCCTTATTAATATGTAATATGAATACAACTGTAAAGTGTAAATAGTCCATAACTTGTTATTGAACTGTTATACAGTGGATGTTCATTTAAAGAGCCGTATTCATGTGGATAAACACACTCGACACACTTTTTCATTACCTGCACTAGAACCAAATGATACTTGGTAAGTGTTTAGATCACGGATTGAGTAAGAATGGATTGTAACTGTAACAGGGATAGAATAATTCCAGTGGATTTCATTTGGACACCAGCACCACTTGAAGTTCAATTGCAACTGACCCGTTGGATGGAACACGGCCAGAGTGGTGAGTAGTCTATAGTTATTGCTGTTAAATAGTATTAATATTTGTATTAATTATAATACAGTATCTCTACCGGTGGCTATTGTGAATATGGATTTATTACGATTTGCATCTGCCAATACTTATTATAAGATTGAGAGTGATAACGATGATTTAATAGAAATGGCAGATCAAACGTTAGATTTGAAGGGTCAATTCAAACGTTTGACAAATAAACCAAGTCAGCATGTACTGTCATCGCTTGATAGACACTACGTAATACCTATTTCATTACAGAGACTGGCAGAACAGCTCAGTCGATACAAGATCATGGTAGATGGAAGGGCGTACTCTATCGATCAAGTGTATCGCATGCTATTGGCATTATTATTAGGAGAATATTTACCAGAGTAGGCTAATGTTATTTAGAGATTACACAATGATGTTAATTACGATGTAGAAGGCAGCTATCGACGATCATCCAAAGTGCTCATTACGCTGAATGTTATTTTCCTAATAGTAAAGCAGCAGTTTCTTTAACCTTGAGTCGTGATGGTAAGCAATATGCTGTAAAAGCTATCTTTAATCGTATAGTATAGATGTCAATACACAAGATCAAGCAGCACTTGCTATATATTCTATGGATGCTTTGATGTCCAATACAATATGTCATGCTTTGAAACAAAGATTAGCAACTCTTCTTGCCTAAATGATTAATTATAATAAATTAAAATAGTTAAATAGTAGTATAGATTGTACACATTCTATATCAATGCTGTATATATAACAAAATAGTTTAACACTATGACAACATGATCGACATTTTGAGCTATTACGTCGTCGTCGTCGTTGTCGTCGTCACCCCATTATACCATAGTAAATATAGCATTACGTATATTGAACTTGATCTGCAATACTGATTCGTTACACGGCTGTGTATCCACGTGGAATGTTGGAAATACTTGATAAAAACGCACTTAATAAATGGCACTTTTTTCACAATAATATGAATCAAATATTTTATTTATCCACCAATTTTTCTATATTGGTTATAGTGATTAAAAGCAAATATGACTACCAAGGCGCCGATATTTGGCCATTTGAGCGCAACAAGAACCATTCCACCCAATAATATACATAGTGTATCGGTATCGCTACCTACCTGGCAAGATAATATTGATTATCAAGAAGGAATACCACGAATTGTCAATACATTAAACATTGGCTATCCACGCTTTGTCGTTCATTACAGAGTAATACAACTGGCTAAAGAATGTCTCAAAAAACTTGGAATAGATACTAATATCTATGGTGCTTTACCTATGCTAACGGAAGAAGCAACTAAACTGTGTCGAAACTTTATTATTAAACAGCGAACGCTTACGTATACAGATACAGAATCCAATTCACAATTGGTTATATCTGATCATATTTACACTGAGATGTGCCAATTTGGAAAATATAACGTATATATCACTATTTACCCTATTGAGAATAGAAAACTTGCCCAAGCTTTTTGGCAAAATACAGGCAATGGCATTTGTTCTCGCTTTGCCGATTGTTGTTTAAAAGAAGTAGGCATTACCGACGCAGATGTACCTCTTGATTGTAATATAGATCCTGTAGAAGCATCACTTGAGCCTTTAGTAGATGACTATTTACCCGCTGATCAACTAGACAAAGCTAAACAGCTCATTCGACAACGCATTGTGGATGTTCTGCATGCAACCTACAACGATGCGGATGATACAAATGCCGAATTTACACGACAACATCCTAGTGCTTTGACCTTAAATGAAGATAGCGTGTATTTGTATCCTGGTGGCATGAATGCAATATTCACCGCCCATTATCTATTAAACATTATGCATCCGGAACGTAAAAGTGTTTGTTTTGGGTAACTTAATAATAATAATAATAATAATAATAACTGTTTACTAACAAATGATTTGTAGATTTCCTTACACAGATACACTTAAAATTTTGGAAAGATTTGGTCCCGGATGCCTGTTCCATGGCAGCGTGTCTAAGGAAGATATTGACCAACTAGAGCAACGTTTGCAAGACCCGATGCAAGAACGATTGCTTGCTGTATTTTGTGAATTTCCAAGTAATCCATTACTGCATAGTCCAAACATTAGAAGATTAAGCGCATTGGCCGATAAATATGATTTTCCATTGTTAGTAGACTCCACCGTAGGCGGCTTTTCAAACAGTCAATTGTTGCCATTTGTAGATGTAATGTTTGTTAGTTTAACAAAATTCTTTAGTGGCGATTGTGATGTCATGGGTGGCTGGTAAGTAGCTGCACTGTTGTGATTGCATTTAATAATTTGTTTTATAGCTTGATTGTAAATACTACTCGATCACACGGTGCTCGTTTACAACATGCATTAAATGTAGATGATGGCACTGGCCGTCCAGGCTACGAAGATACAATGTGGTGGGAAGATGCAATAGTGCTTGAACGAAACTGTCGTACATTTATGGAGCGAGATGCACGCATCAACCATACAGCAGAAATTATTTGTGACTATCTTCGTAGTCATCCTCAAGGTAAATATATTTGACAGTAATCAATACTATATTAACAACTCAATAGTTGCAGATATTTATTATCCAAAATACAGTACTAAAGATGTATATGATCTGCATAAGAAACCAAATGGCGGCTATGGCGGTTTATTTTCGGTACTTTTACATACACCTGAAGCGGCCCATGTATTTTATAATACCTTACCTTGTGCCAAAGGTCCGTCTCTTGGCACGAACTTCAGCTTGGTTTGTCCATATACACTGTTGGCGCATTACAGAGAGCAAGAATGGGCGGCTGAATTTGACGTACCACCACACTTGATTCGTATGAGCGTTGGTCTTGAAGAGCCCGAGCTTATACGTAAATGGTTTGATACAGCATTCGACGCCGTCTCTAAAGCGGAGGCTGCCACAACTAAGTCTGAATAATGCCATTACTATTTATCCACATATTAATAAACTATTATGAATATACAGCTATTTGTGTTTGAATTGAAAAACATGTAATTATGTGCTAATGCATGTTTTATTATAGCAATTTATAACAACTTATCATATAATTCAGTATAAGTATGTATTGCATAACATTTACTTATTCACTGGCATGAAGAAAACAAAATACTTTAATTTTCAAGTGCCTTACAGTCATCTGGAATTGCTGCAAATGCAGTATCAAATGCAGCACGAATATAATCCGGTTCTTCAAGACCAATAGTTAAACGAATCAAATGAACTGGTGCGTTAACTTCATCTGCCCATTCTGGAATATCATAGTGTGCTAATATACCATATGGACAAGCTAAAGTAAAATTAGTACCAAATGTTGGACCTTTGGGAAATATCAATGCATCAAAGAACGCGCGAGCTGCTTCAGGTGTATGTAAAAGTACCGAAAATAAACCGCCATAGCCGCCATTTGGACTTTTGTATGAATCATACATTTCCTTGTCTATATACTTTGGATAATAAAGCTTTTCAACTATTGAGTTGTTAATATAGTATTGATTACTGTCAAATATATTTACCTTGAGGATGACTACGAAGATAGTCACAAATAATTTCTGCTGTATGGTTGATGCGTGCATCTCGCTCCATAAATGTACGACAGTTTCGTTCAAGCACTATTGCATCTTCCCACCACATTGTATCTTCGTAGCCTGGACGGCCAGTGCCATCATCTACATTTAATGCATGTTGTAAACGAGCACCGTGTGATCGAGTAGTATTTACAATCAAGCTATAATACAAATTATTAAATGCAATCACAACAGTGCAGCTACTTACCAGCCACCCATGACATCACAATCGCCACTGAAAAGCTTTGTTAAACTAACAAGCATTGCATCCGCAAATGGAAACAATTGGCTGTTTGAAAAGCCGCCTACGGTGGTATCAAGCAATAATGGTATGTCATATTTATCAGCCACAGCACGCAATCTTCTGATATTTGGACTATGCAGTAATGGATTGCTAGGAGTTTCACATAATATAGAAATAATTTGTTTTTGTGTTGGATCAGCCAATCGTTTTTCCAGATCGTCGATTTCTTTATCTGAACCATGGCCAAAGAATACGCAGCCGTGTCCAACCAGCTCCAAAATTCTTAGCGTATTAATGTAGGGAAGTCTATTGAGGCGTTAATAAACAAATAAATAAATGGCAGTACATACATACCCAAAACAAACGGTTTCGCTTTCTGGATTCATAAATCCTAATAGACGCTGTGTATGAAAAATCACATTCATGCCTCCAGGATACAAATACACGCTGTCCTCATTCAAGGTCAAGGCACTTGGATGCTGTCGTGTAAATTCGGCATTTGCATCATCGGCATCATTGTAGGTTGCATGCAGAACATCCACAATGCGTTGTCGAATGAGCTGTTTAGCTTTATCTGCTTGATCAGCAGGTAAATACTCATTAATATTAGGCTGGAGCGATGCAGCCACTAAATCTAGATTACAATCAAGAGGTACATCTACGTCGTTGATGCCTATTTCTTTTAAACAACAATCGGCAAAGCGTGAACAAACGCCACATCCTGTCAATGACCAAAAATACTTAGCAGATTGCTCATATCCAATAGGATAGATGATAGCATGTATAGTATATTGTCCAAATGTGCATGCCTCAATACGAATTGAATTTGCTGCTACAATGCCATTCTTTGCCGTTTGGTCTTTGTATGTAAAATCGCGACATCGTTCTGGCATGTCACGGGTCAAGAATGGCAAGCAGCCGTAGGTGCTTTTATCAACACCATGTTGATTCATACACTCCTTGGCCAGTTGCAATACTCTAGCATGGAACATAAAGCGTGGATATCCTATCTTTACTTTGTTACAAACATCTGCCACACCCGTCCGAAGACCTATAGCATCTTGCCAAGTAGGTAGGGACACCGATATACTATGGAAGTTATTAGATGGAACAACTCTTCCCAGTGACAAATCCTCGATTATTGGCGCTTTCGTAGACATTGGATTTCTGTTATCTAACAATATTGCGTAAATTAGATATTTAATTCAATATACAAAATATTGCGTAAACAAATACATATGCCCATTTCCATTTACATTCATATGCCACTTACTTTCAAATATAACTTTGACTGCAACAAGTGTAATTAGCCACAAGAATAAAAGCTTTTACGATATAATTTGTGGTAGAACAAGATAGTTGACACGAGAAATAATATGCGGAAATATGCATTATTTGTGAGAATAGAAAGCAAAGGGCAGTTCTATTTTGGTTTGGTTGACTATTACCTTGAGTTCCCCCAGGACAGCAAATATTTTTACGCAATTAATTGTAACGATTTAAATAGTTGACGAGTTGATTGGATTAATTTGTGTTTAAATCATCATTTATAATAGATATCAATGTAATATAATAACATTATCACTTCCATAAAATAGAATTAAATGTAATAAGACATTGTATTAGTAATATTATTAAATATTTAAATAAAACTTACATTTGCTATCCAAACAGTCTCCTAAGAGCCTGAACCTGCCCCCAAAAAAGTCACACTTATTGCACCATATAATATGGCAAGTAAAATTTATAAGAGTGGTTGTGTATTCTTATTTAAAAAGTTGTTAATCTCCGTTCTGTTTTAAATTTTGTATAAAGCTATGTTGTGGTCTATTGTATTGTAGTAACAATAGATCATTATTTAGCTAATTCGTTTTGTATTAATTTAGCAGTTATATAAGCTGTGTTTCTTTTTTTTGTATTCGTAATAAGGTGATCAGTTTTATTAAGAATACTAAAGAAACATAGCCTATATAGCTACTAGAGTAATACAGTAGATCGTGTCATTATAATTGGTTCTATATACAAGGCGTAGTTTAGAGTAGATGTATTTACAAGTATTTTATTTAAAATCCAATAAACACTGCTGTTTATATACTGAATCCAATGCTTAAAAGTTTAGTTGTCAATTATAGTATCATGTTCTATGCTAATGGCATTTGTTTATGCATTGATATTCATCCTTCTTATTTTACTGTTAACATATTCTATTGTTACTATTGCCTAAATTACATGATTCAACGAAGTTTAGTTTAAGCTTCGTTGTATTCTAATTAAGCTTTTTCCCATCAGGGTCCATTGCATTTACTCGCCATTTAATTACTGACAGTATTATAAATACTTAATACTGTTGGCCAAACATTAAATAAACAAAATTTTCTACTTCCAATCACTTTAGCTTATTTTTAGGTTTACACAGTTGAGACTTTTGTTTAAATTACTGAATAATGCTATTTATTGGTAAAAAGAGTTGTTAAGCTATTAAGTTAATAATCTTTATTAATTTAATTAATTAACATTTGACTAAGCTACCTTTATTGTTCTCTCTTCTATTTAGATTGCGTAGCAAAGTTTACAAAATCATAAACCTGGTTTTGTAACACTATAATTGTATTTGCTTTTATGCTATTGATTTTTACTCTTTCTTTTATTCCACCACTTGAGTAATTTCCTCATCTATATTTCAATTTATTCATAGTCTTTTATATAAAATGTCATTCAATTTATGGATTGTATATATTACATTATTTATTAATTAAATAAAGATAACTATTTTTTGCATTAGACAGTTTATTAGTCATTTAATGTTTATTTGGCGTAAATAACTACATTTAATAACATTCGTGTAATTGAACTACACATTCAATCTATTGAACATGGGACAAGTGGTAAGTTTTATTTAACCATTACATCATCACATTTATTGTTTACTTGGTGGCTAAATGACTAACATTTAATAACATCCAACCTATTGAACATGGTGATGGGCGGTAAGTGACATCAGTCATCAAATATTTATTATTGTAAAGTTATTATCCAGTATGCATATATACTATATTCACGTATAGCATTCACATTCTATTCTATACTATTCTATATCATTCTATGTTATACTGGACACATTTTATTGTTTATATGTCTCAATACACTTCATTCACTCCACTCATTGCACTATATGCATTATAACACCAACATCGTTTTATATGCTTTATTACTGTATATTTATTATTCTATATATCATTCTATACTCACCTAGCCTTCCTCTATCCAAAATTATTTTATTTTTGTTCTAGCTTTATCATTAATAAATGTCGACTAATTCCGCTCATTGATTATGCATATATGCTCAATAACTTTAACATGGCTAATTTTGTTCAATACTGTATATTCATTATAATGTTTATTATTTTATTATATATTGGCCATAAGCTATCTATAGCTGTTGTCGGTATGATTCCAACTCTTTTATTAATAAAAATACACTTATCGCACTTAGTTTGTTTACTGAGTTATATTGATAAAACAAACGATATGAATATGAACGGAGTTATGTTTTATTAAAATTATTTATAAACAAACTAGATCATGTCAATTAGTTATGATTTTAACGTTGATCAAGCAAAATGACGGGTATACATAGTAATAACACATACCGTGATGATATATGCATACTAGATAATGAATGTACAATGATGAGTATTTTAATCATCGATGTCACTCACCACTCAGCTCTATATTTAATAAAACGAAAATGCAATTTAATTACGCGAATATCATCAGTTATAGCCATTTAACCATCAATCATAACAAAAGGTCAATAATTGTTAATAGATACGCGTTGTGTGTAGCACAAATGTAGCGCGGTATTTAATTAATAGAATAATTTATAACAAATTAAGATTTTTTACTCCTTTAACGCACCATTGTGTTTTGTCGAGTCTCCTTGTTACTACGTATTATGTTAGATGTCCAGTTGTTAAATGCATTCAACTCGCTTGTAAGCGGGCAACGAGTCATTCTTCACGTTGACTTGGGTAGGTGGTAAATGAGAAAAGAATGCGTTCTAAAAGTAACATAAACAGATTGCTTCTACTGCCAAGTGGGTAAGTAGAGTCGAATACTACGTTGGCTATAGCTTGCTAATTGTTCGTCTAGAACAAGTACGTCTAGGACTTGACCCAAAAAAGCCACTTGCAGTACAACAGTGGCAAGGTCTTATTGCTGTCAACTATCCGGCTCGTCGAGCAGGCGTATCAAAGTGAGCTTCAATTTACATCTGCGTTTGTTTAGTACTATTTATGCACTTTAGACAAAGTTCAGTGGCCGAAGCGCTAAAACACTGCCCAGGTAAGTAAATAAAACTCATTAAATAGGACATGCTTTTAACGAAACTACAGATATACGTATGGTCCACGTGGCAACCTATGCTGGCGATGGACAACCGGCCGCTTATCACGAGCGGCCACGCCGCCAAACCCACAAGGTCTGTTTAGATTCGTATAGACGTGCCAGTAAACGGATCATCAAAGTGTTTGAAACATTTACTTCAAACATCCAAAAGGCGAGCGTTGGTGAGTCCCACGGTGGCTGTTATGATGGTAGATAATAAAATTACTAAGCGTAGCCCCCCGTTAGATGAGGCGTTTATTGATGTTACTTCGCTTGTAATTGAGCGTCTTTATAATTTCCTGCAACCGGAGTTGATTGAAAAAATTAGAAAGGAGTACACGCGTGAGCGAGATATGTCGGAAGTAGTGGCGCTGGATATATTCTGCCCAACAGTACCATGGCACACAAACACGCATATCATAGCAGATGAAAATGCTACCTCGATAGAAAGCGAAGTAGAAACAATGATGAACGCTGAAAGGGAAGGATTGGAACCACCAAAGCTAGATAAACCAGTACCTCCAAAAGAATGCACTGACTGGTCAAGCATGTTTCTCAACTTGGGCGCTGCCATAGCCACAGATATTAGGCGTGCTGTCTACGATGAGCTTTGTTATACCTGTTCTATTGGTAAGTATAGCAGAATTCAGTTTACAGCAATGGCTATTAACTGTGCTTTAGGCATTGCAAATAACAAAATATTGGCTAAACTTGGATCAGGCTTGAATAAACCAGATCAGCAGGTAAAAATAAGGTTGAAATAATATACCATCGACTAATTATGCAATAGACAATGATTTGTGCGAGTGGAATTAAGCAAACTTTACGTAATTATCCATTACGAAAACTAAAGTATTTTTCAGGAAAGTTGGGCGATGAGCTACAAGCTGCCTATGACGTTGAAACGCCAAAAGATGTGTGGTAAGTTAATATGACAATGTCCTATATTGAAATATATAATGAATAAAAAGGAAATACTCGTTAGCACAGCTGGAAGAAAAGATAAGCATTAAAAATGGTGCATTATTAGCATATAACGCTGCGCGAGGTATAGGCAGTGATGAGCGTAAGTAAATCAATTATTATTGATATTAACTAACTACTGGTATTAGTTAAAGCACACCACTTAATTAACTCAATGATTTCTGTCAAAACATTCTTTTATCCCTTAAAAACAATGGAAGCATTCGAACAATGGATAGATATATTATCTATTGAGCTATTTAGTCGTATACAAGATGAATACGAAACAAATAATCGTTGGCCATACAAATTGTCATTCAGCTATACTGTAATTAATGATATAACGCAACAAAAATCGCGCTATAGTTCAAAGAATACTCCAATGATTAGTAGGAAAGAACTGATCACGCCAGACTTATTGGGCAATCGAACATTGCGTTTACTGCGCAATATGCCAGTACCCATTCCTTGCCGTGGATTATCTATTTTCGTAAGTCAGTTCAAAGCAGAACAAGATCCACGTATGGATATTACTCGATTTTTTAAGACAAGTACACCGGATACAATAGAACTAGCAGAATCAACCTCCATTACACCATTAATACCCCGGCCACCATCGCCTAAGCTTAAAACACATATATCGGCAAAACCACGCGTTCTTAATGAGTTTTTTAAAGATAAAGATGCCGTACTGGAAGACAATCAATCTAAAGAATTATTTTTAGATACAATCAATTCTGTCGAAAATAATAATGATGCTGATGACTGGACGTTTCAATGCGACAAGTGTAAAAAGAAAATCTCATTATCAGATCAACAGGAACATCAAGACTTTCATTTGGCTATGTCGTTGATGGAAAAAGAACGGCATGAATTTAGACAAGCCACTAGTCACAACTTGCGTAGTCTATCCACAGTAGTAAATAGCAATAATTATGATAAAACAAATATTTCAAATCCACCAGCTAATTCCAAACGACCCAATCCATTGACTAAACCAGACAAGTCTGCACCATCTCCTTCAAAACGAACAAAAGTTACTGACTTTTTCAAGAAAAAATCTAACCAATCTAAAAACTAATATTTATACATAAGAATTAGAATTTGTAACTATTTTCTTATTTTAATAAACACGATAATAATAAACAATATGATTTTTAGTGCTTATCTCATTTTATTTAATTACAGTGTTATGTGCTAGCTTTTGGTTCAACTAGTCACTCAGCCTTAAAAGATAGTTTATTTTTTATTTTAGAATACGCGAATAATATACGATTAATATAAATGTATGCTATCACTGCATATATGCCAATATAGTATTGATATTTATATTAATTTTATTTCATTGTTATTTAGTCAAGTATTGGTGCAATATATTATTGGAAATAAACAAAGGTTATAAAACTATGTAAAATACTATTCTTACATTATTTTTATGTATATCTTTCTTATAGTTTTTACAAGTCAATATTTTGATTATAATTCATTGCAATATTGATATAGATAAATATGCTTATATGTTGTATTTTAAACTGTCAAGTTCTGTTAATGAGACCGCAGTAGTGATCTGTGATACACCAATCATATATTCGGTCTTGGGTCGATTTGATTCATCCCTAATTTTGCGCATTCTTTCACAGCGTTTGGCTAATAGTGTAGCAATAATCATCCTATATATCAGTCAATTAGTTTATATTGCAATACATAATACTATCTCTTACCAATCTACAACAAAAAGTAGTTCAGCATTATCTCCCCCAATTCGAAATGCAATGAAAGCGTAGCATATTGTATTGCACAGCACAGTCATGGACATTATTTGTAAACCATCACGGGCTAATCGCTTCCACATGTCTGAGCCAAACATCCGATATTGCTTTAGTGCAATTCGACTAAAAAGTGCTGATAATAGTATGTTATCAGGCATAGAAACAGAAAACCAATACCATAAAAACAGCTTTGGATGATAATCTACGCAGCCGACTTTTGTTTCGATAGTAAATATGCTATAGAAAAGCACAGTTATAAAGCTTAGTTGAGCTAGTATAAGCGGAGTACCAATGTATATAATTTATTTTGGACATGATGGTATTAAATATGTTTTTTGAAGTAAAACCAAACTGTTACATGGATTAGCAAAAGCCATTCCAGTTAAAATTGTCAATGTAAGCTCTCGACAAGCCATTGAACCGCCTAGTACTGCAATTATAACAAATATTCCAGTTAAAAAACCTACAAAAGATGGAATTAAACAGCACCATGCAGCTATTGCATAAGGTTGTGCTATAACCATTCTACTGATAGTAATACAGTTGTGTGTAGATACATACAGCACTATATATAACAGCACCATCTGCATTTGAATGCCTAATAATTGGTCACGTTGTTCTTGGATATTACCAGTAGCTTGCATGTAAAAGCCGTATATTGATATAGTACCAAGTGAATTGACAGCCATATTCCATTCGTTTGAAAGATGGTTCAACCGCTTAAGATATAAACCATCGCTATTTTCAATAAATGGCATTGTTGCGGGTACAATATAGTATAAACAAAATGAATTATTAATAATAATATAGAAATAATAGATAGTTGAGTAGCTGAATGACTGTTACAGTTTTAGAAATTTATATAATTAGAAAAATAAGTGAATGGGTTCTTGCATATTAAAAGTCAATACCATATGGTATATATTCCAGTGATTGTATGTGCAGTAGCACCCCAACACTGGTTTATACGAGGTCTCGAATAGGCTAATGAATGATATGCATGCATGCACTGCTGTTACGCGGTATGAGCTGTGCGCAATAATACTTATATTGCTGCTGAATGCAATGCAAAAGCATGGACGGTATAGATTATTTAGTTTTAACCATATAATAAGAATTAACACAATACGATAGCAAAAGTGGCTAAGACTTTATAGTGTGTTAAAATCATATTATATATTGCTGGAAATCATCAGCTAAGCACCAGGCTATAGATATTGAGAACACTTAATTTTAGTGATGATCGCATAGAAGATATTATATAAACTGCTGCATCACATTTAGTATTTTGTTCAAGTGTGTGCAGCATGGTAAATTTAGGTCACTAGTACACTAAAATCAAAATATATACGAGTACTATTGAGTTTATTTATAAATTTTAAAAATGTGTAATGATTTATAATGTCGCAGGTTTGATTAACAGCTAAATGATCTCTGGCTCTAAAAACTATACGATATTTCTACATTGAAAATACACGGACAGTATACGCTCAATATAAATACATGCTACTTTTGTTTATCTTTTAATAAAGCGATATTAGCGTAGAAATACTGCTTTATTGCTGTTTAGGCTAACGCTATTACAACATAATTACTGTAGCTTTTTTGCTCGTTCATTCAATTCTGTTGATGTCAGTTATAATATAGTTGTTGCTTTTAGATGGTATTTATAAAGTTACTAGCTTGCTCAATAGCTTCCTTGTAATGGTTTTTTTGTTAGAGGCGAGACTTGTCATTGTTTCTAGCGCAGAAAAGTGTATTTGATGCTCATAGTCCATTAAATACTTTGATCTGACTCGAAATATACCAGTTTATTCTAAGGGCATAAAAATGAATAATCAAGATATTTCTATTTGCTATGATTTGCGAATAAATCTAGCGATATTAGCACAATTGCTACATATTGACCAATTAACAGTCTATTATTCTATGGAAGTTGTTGAAAATGTTTAACTGTTTGAATTTGCGACAAATGCATAATATTTTCGGTTCGTGGGCGATGCGATAGCCTGCCAATCTTACGCATGTTACTGCAATGCCTAACCAAAATTGTTGTAGAGACAAGCCTAACATTGGTTTAGTATATTGTAACGCATTATTTAATATTTACTTACCAGTCAATAAGGAAAAAAAACTCTGAAAAACTCTCGCCGATTTCAAGAAAAATAAACATACCACATAATATGTTACATGTGACCACTGACGCCATCGTTTGAATGCCTTCCTGTGCTAGGCGTTTCCATGCCTCTGATCCAAAAAGTTTATATTGTTTATAGGCAACATAGCTGAAAATACTAGAAAATAAAAGATTGATGGGTAACACCGATCCAGACCAATACCAAGGTAAAACGCTTGAATAGAAAGCAACACAGCCTACATATTCAGCTAAAGTAAGGCGCATTACAGTGGTGCCCATTATTGGATAGCCTGCTTGAGGCAAGATGCATATTATACCAACAATCAAAACCCAACGTGGCCTACACAATACAAGGTAGGCTTTCTGCAAAATGATTGCGCTGCAGCAAACAAGTGTTGTGCCTATTCCTAGAGTAATGTACCAACAGAGTACTCTACAGCTTAAACCGAATGATGATAATGTCTGAGTGCTCAGTATACCTAGAATAAGGCCCGAAATTGATGAAATTAAGCAGCACCACGATGAAAGTTTACGAGAGCCTGCAGCGATCATTTGGACAGAAAGATACACATTCTGTGCAAAAATGCAACCAGATATTACCATAAACGCCACCTGGCCATTAAAACCAAACAAACGTTTGTGCATTAAGTCTCTATTATCGGCAGAGTCCATTATATAGTCAACGGCTCGCATTTCTCCAAGTGGATAAAGAGGAATACCAAGAAAATAAGTGGCATTCTTTTCCCACTTGGTCCCAAGTATTGAATTATTATGATCAACAGGCATGCTTATATTAAATACAAAGATAATAAAAATGTAAGTAAAAGTAGTGAACTAGACTGGACTGAACAATGGCGGTGTTAGTGCTACTCTATCTTGCATGCTTATGTATATTTACACAGGTAACATTACGGATAATTGATATATACGGTTCTAGTACACGTGATATACTAATCCTGCATAAACAGGCCTTAGCTTACAAAAGTCTTTGTTGATAATAATAGTATAGATAAAACAAGAATGATTGACACTTAACAATATATAAAAATTACGACTATCTTTAATGTTAAGCTAAATAAACAGTATATTTTGTAATATCAATGTTTAATATCTGATATAAATAATAGCACATGTCAGCATAAAATAAAATAAATGCTATTGCAGTGAATAATAGTCTACATGCGGCGATAACAGCATGCACATCCTAACAACAGGTATGATAACTTGTTAAGTGGTTTAATGGATTACCCGACTATTTATGCAACGGCTTTGCTTGCTATGGTAAAAAACACCATGTGCAGCCTAATCATTGCTAAAATGTTACAAAAATAGAAATATTTATGCAACCTGTGGATTATCGATGGGTGAGAATGAACAAAGGCATTAAAGCATCATTTTTATCAGTGTAGACGCATTCAAGAGCTTTGGAGAATGATTGGTAGTTTTTGACTGGATTTGTACACTATTGCCCCAATCAACACCCCTAGAGCTGGCAAATGCTTTGAGCGGATTGTAGGCATGAAACAAGTTTATTTAGGAAGCAAAGTAATATATGCGCCAGCAATATGGCAAATATATAGAGTGCACACCGAAGCTCTATTTGACAATGAAAAGACACCAACCATCATTATATTTGTCAGATGGCAAAGTGAAGCCATAAGCCAAATCCGATGATGTTTAAGATTGGCGATACAAATCTACAATTGCAATACATTTGAAAAGGTGTAAGCAACTATTAATTGTTAATGCTTTAACTATAAAACAGATGTTAAGGTAAATGGGTGCGAGTAATATTTAACAATACTTAAAACATATTTTCAACAAAACATTTTAACATCAACTCGCACTGCCAGTGTTAAATTCAGCAAGTTGACAAATTGATATTAGCCACGTTTATTCTTCGTTTTTAATATCTTTATTTAATCAAACATTGGTTCTGCGTATTATTGAGAATTAGAAAGTAGGCAAAGACGATAAATTTATATAAAATACTTAACTTCATCATTAGTCAATACAATGGCTATCATGTAAGCTATTACACATTTGGATGGGATGCCAAATCTAATGCGATAATTTATATATATCTTTGGTATCAGCTAATATCAAAATTAAACATTTATGAATATACTTATAGACTGTTATTTAGCTTATGATCTACAGCAATTTATAATAAAATAATAAATAATAAATTTATTTCCAATCCTATTTTTCGTTTGCATAGAGAATATTCACATAACTTAATAATTTTTCTAGGAAACCAAAAAAGCTTTTGTACGTTATATTTTAAGCATATACATTTATAGATGTTACAATTTATTGATTTGATTATATTCTTTACGATAGATAAAAAGCTACTATATGTTATATTTTAAACTATCAAGTTCTGTTAATGAGACCGCAGTAATGATCTGTGATACACCAATCATATATTCGGTCTTGGGTCGATTTGATTCATCCCTAATTTTGCGCATTCTTTCACAGCGTTTGGCTAATAGTGTAGCAATAATCATCCTATATATCAGTCAATTAGTTTATATTGCAATACATAATACTATCTCTTACCAATCTACAACAAAAAGTAGTTCAGCATTATCTCCCCCAATTCGAAATGCAATGAAAGCGTAGCATATTGTATTGCATAGTACAGTCATGGACATTATTTGTAAACCATCACGGGCTAATCGTTTCCACATGTCTGATCCAAACATCCGGTATTGTTTTAGTGCAATCCGACTAAAAAGGACTGAAAACAGTATGTTACCAGGTATAGAGACAGATACCCAATACCATACAAATAAACTTGGATAATAATTTACGCAGCCGACTTTTGTCTCGATAGTGAATGTACTATAAAAAAGCATACCTATAAAGCTTAACTGAGCTACTATAAGCAGAATGCCAACTTATATAATCCATTTTGGGCGTGACAATATTAAATATGTTTTTTGAAGTAAAACAAGGCTGTTACATGGATTAACAATGGTTACTCCAGTTACATTTAGCAATATAAGCTCTCGACAAGCCATTGGACCGCCTAGTACTGCAATTATAACAAATATTCCAGTTAAAAAACCTACAAAAGATGGAATTAAACAACACCATGCAGCTATTGTATATGGTCGTATTATAATCATTTTTCTGGTAGTAATGCAGTTATACATAGACACATAAAGTAACACGCATGAAAAAGCTATTTCCATTTGAGTGCCAGATAAACGCTCATATGAGCCGTAAATATTACCAGTGTCTTTCATGTAAAAGTCGTATATTGATATAGTATCAAGCAAATCGACAGTCGTATTCCATTCGTTTGCCATACGGTTCAGCCGTTCGCGGTTTACACTGTTACTATCATCAATAAATGGCATTGTTGTTGTTGTTATAATATAGTATAAACAAGATATCTTATTTGTATTAATATAAGAATAATAGATAATAAATGGCTGGGCTGTAGGTTTTAGAAATTTATACAATTAAAAAGAATAAGTAGATGATTTCTTGCCTATTGGGAACCAATGCCCTACGGTATATATTACAGTGATTGTATGTTACACTGGGACCCCGGTACTAGTTTATACAAAGTTTCAAGTATGCTAATTGGATAATAAATTTATGGGTACTGCTGTCATATTGGTATAAACTGCGCATAATAAACTTGTATTTGCTGCAGAAAACAAGGATAAGCATAGGCGAATGAAGTCATTCTAATTTATTTAGAACAAATAAATTAACACACCGCTGCGGCAAAATGACGAGGACTATTTATGTAAGCACTGATAATTTATTTGTAGAAATTTAAAATATACAGTAATTTATATATTCTATATTGTTAAAATTACATATTATGAAATAGTAAAACCTTTGAATACTAGCTTATAGCTACATCTTTTATATAAATAAGAAAATAGCGCTAATCAAGCACACAATTCATATGGCCTAACTATTTAATAATGTTTTATGACAGCACACTACATATAAAATAATAAATATATTTGTATATTAAATTTTATTCACTTAAATGCTCCCATGTAATTTTACTAGGATCAACCATTTGATCCAATGATACACGATGCATTTGTACAAGTGATTGCAAATGCTCATGTGTCACAGTAATAATTAGATTATTATTGTTATTACTGCTATTATTGTTGTTATTATTATTACTATTTGTTCCTAAAATAAATTTAGACTGATTTGCGTGTACACCTGTTGCTTTCTCGGTAATCTCATCTAGAGCACCGTCATAAGAAAGCGGCAATAGATGTAGTAGCTCTAATGTATAAAGCACATCCTCAGGTCTAATTCCCGTCTCACGACTTAATCTCATAACGGATATTGTTGCCCATCGTTGTTCGTTTCCATCCAACGTAACTGATGATAATGATGATGTGCCTATGTTATTTGTTGTTGATGGTGGCGCTGTTGCTGTTATCTCCATATTGGTTGAACCATTACCATGGACATCTTGTGTTGCAGTACCTTCAGGAACATCATCAACTTCTTGATCTATTAATGCTCGTAATAGCGATGCTATCCAAAACGATTCATAACCTCGTAAACCCAAATCAGATAATGGTTTTTCAGGATGACCTGTGGTATTTTCTAATTTTGATAATTCATAACCTAGTTGATTATTGTATTAATGAATATTCAATAGTAACGAAAAACCTACTTAATTCAATAAGAAATCGTCCATAGCCTCGTTTCTGATAAGGCGGAAAAGTAGTAATACATGCTAAATTATAATTTTCAATAGATTGCTTTTCCTAATCAATAGCATGTTTTTACATCAATAATGGCTATACTCAAATTTCATATATGTATTTACCTTGGAAAAGTAAGCGACCACACGCTGTGTTGTATGCCCACTTTCACTATCAGCCACAGCCATAACATAAAATAGAAATGGTACAACATCGTAGAAAACAGTTTTTTGATCAAGAAATAGCTTAGCAAATAAACAAAGGTTCTGACAATAAAGCTGTCATATCAACGGTATTAGCTTACTCTCCTATCGCCTATATATCTATTTATCTATACCTACCTTATGCTGATGTCCATCTATCTCGTACACTTTGGTATTCCCATATCGATAAATTAATGTGCCCGGTGGTTGTCGCATAGTGCATTCACTCTACATATCATTAGTAATACTATTTCATCAGTGCATCTAAACTTACTTGATGTCGAATATAGGTTTTTGGATACTTCATATATTTAAAACAAAATTCACATACATAAAGTCTATCCAATTTACTATATTCCTCCGCATACGGTGAATAATACCAAGTGTCGATAAGAAACGAACCAAACACTACTTGTTCAATATTACGTACATTCGATGATGTTGGATGCTCATGGTCCTCATCACCTTCATCATCATGATGGTGACCATATCCATTACTAGTCATTGATTCTACACCATCATTAGATACACTTTGTCCTCGTGATGACGATAAACTAATATCATCTGGGTCAATCTATAATATATCATATTAATAACATACCATAACATTTTCGTATCATCAACTGTACCCTTTCTACGTCAATATAATCTTCTTCTTCCTCTTTTTCTTCTGCTCTATTACCGTTACGCTCTTCATCTCGGCCATTTTCTTCGTTCATTTGCCTTGTATATTTTATACCAACTGCTTCACTCTCTGCATGTTTATTCACCCTAGTAACGCTACCAGGCTTATCGGCCCAGTTATTTGAATTATTTTGAATAAATCTGTCAATGGTTATCCATTCATCCAATCGCTTATCGCCTACAATAGTATTCATTAGCTTATATCATACTAAATATAAATTATTTAGTGCGTACATCCAACAAAGTGAACATATACTCTTTCTCCTCGTTCATAGTACTTGACGAGTCATCTAACGCGATACTCGGTTCTGAACTTATAACTACTTTAGAGTCTAGTAGTCGAATCTGCAAGATGTCTGCTTCCCCTGTCATAGTAGTGTGTCAATTTAGTTGTAATAATACATGGCTATTCATAACCTACGACTAGTGTCGCGCCATTGCACTTCATGACGCGTGCCAACTGTAAAAATAGAGTCCATTCCGTTGTTAATTCAAAGGAGTGGGAGAACAAAAATGACTGGTGTGGACCATTTTTGGTGTATTTTATGGTAAACAAACCTGTTGTTTATTAAAATGAATTAAGCTTATTAATAATTCAATACTATATAAAATGTAATCATATTGGTTATAAACGCTTTATTTGATGGACATTGTATCCGATGAAGCATAAGTAATTATAGCCATTATTTACTTGCTGTTATTGTTGCTGTTGTTGCTTTTCCTTTTCTAAACGTTCAGCCTCAGCTTCCAATCGAGCCTTTGCCTCCTTGCGCGCTTGACGTTCTTCGTAACTGTAATTGATCGTCGTTTAGTTAATTTGTATAATAATACAAGTAATATGCTTACAGCTGGCGCTGCTCAATAATACGTCGAATAATCTCGCGGGTATGTATATTCTCGCCAGTATGAACGATCTCTTGGTAAATACCAAGTTTTTTGGGTAGCTATTTGATGTAACAAATATTAGCCAATATAAATAGATAAATACATCTACTATTACCTCATATGGATCACGTCCATCAATATCTGGGACAGCAGGTGCAATACCATGGCCTACAATATTGACAATAGCCACCTTTTCAAGCACATCTTGCGTAACACTATAGGGTGCTCCAATAATAACTTCATCCACATACTGTATACCATATTAATAAATACTATCCATGCAATAGTTAATTATCTTACTCGGCAGGCCAATACACTAAGCACACGCTCATGTAGATTCATTAATGGATAGTTGCTGCCTTTAATCTGATTAATAGTCTACAATAGTTCATATTTAATTATAGTTTTAGTTATTAATAAACAAAATACTTACTTTATCATCATGTACACCAACGAGCAAATAATCTCCAAGTGCTTTAGCACGTTTTAAGAATTCGATATGGCCAGAGTCTAAACCATTATGTTATTAAGTATTTAACCATATCATTTCAAATCAATTCATCAAAATAACTCTAAAGGATACGGAATAAATCAAATGCGCCATCGACATAAACTACTTTATCTGTAGGCTATAGATATATAATATAATCGTCGTAAGCTATTTGTTTATATGCCATTTATTTATTTACCTTTGGCTCTTTACCATCAGAGAACTGAACAATACGTCTTGAAGTAGGCAAGAAATGAGATACACTTGTTCTTGTTTCGGTCTTCTTGCCGCCCTATACCATACAATTAATACTGTTTTAATCACTAACAATGACTATTAATACGTACTGATACAAATGTACCAAGTTCATCGGATCCAACACCACTAATAGGTGCAGAACCTGAACCTGAACTGAGCGTTTATGATGATCACGGGTCATTAACAACATACGACCTACTAGTTCTGTAGTGGATACACCTTGTGTGCGTTTACACTCTCTAATTACACCATTAATAACTATTAGTTTAACTAATTAAATCAATCAATTACCTATAACGACCAGCATCTTTCACTTCTTGGTAACAATCAGATCCATCAGCAGCCGTTGTGATATCATCACCGTGTACACAGAAATCACAGTTGTATCGATCAAGATAGTCAAGTGAAGTAACATATGGTGCATCTCGCACTACTTCATCGACCCATTTACACGCTTCTACAGCAGCATATCTATATTATAATAAATTACATTGTTATTGTTGTTATTATCGCTATTATATTATATTAACTGTTCTACTTACCGCTCCTCTTCTTTCATAACCGTTGGCCCTTTATTTAATAGAATCTCGGCGTCGGAATGAACACCTACAACTAAATAGTCGCCCATTTCCTTGGCCTATTATCAAACAGCTATAAGCTATCTATCACTCTACTTTTGTATAAATAGCTTACTTGACGCAATGCATTGGCATGACCATAATGCATCATATCAAAGCAGCCATCAACCCAGATACTATTACAATATATACAACAGCACTTAATAATACATTATACTAAACTACTACACCTACCGAATTGGTTTACGTCCTGTTTCCGCAGACATGTTAACCTCTTTTACTTTAACTATAAACGATATATAGAATAGATACGAAATAAAATGAACAAAATCAATGTGAAGGGCAATAGTTACTATAGCTATGATAATCGAGTTATCGGAGTGAAGACACTGACATTGCCGTCAATGGGGCCAATAAATAGACTTTTTGATTAATAAATCATGGCGTCACTATGTCTATAATTAATTCATATTTACACACGCGTATTACTTATTGCACTTCTTTATTGACACTATTGATCTTGTCTTTTTTCTACTTTATATTGCGTATTCACTTCGTTAAACACGATGGAAATTCGTTTTTTAAACGAATTCATTCCTTTTGGTTCACGGTATTTAAAGGATAATCCACCAGTCCGTCCACCTTCACCGTCTACCTTTAGTCATCCTCGACCTAAAAGTACACAACAGAGTCGCGCAACAATAACACCACTTATTGCTAATGATATCTATTCGGCACCAGGTCCTTCTATAGGCTCGTCAGTCAATCAGTGTAGTACAGTATGTGGTTCTGTTCAGCTTTCACCGGGATATGTAGTTGGAGAACAGCCCACTCATATCTATCAGTCACCTATATCGAATATCCTTCAACGGGATACCAGTTCATCAAAATGGCTACAAGATGAAGGATTTGATGAAGAACTTTACGTACAAGGCAGTGAAGTTATTTGGTCAAAAGCGGGTCAATTAGTAAGATCGTTTTCATTTTATCGTGAACGATACCCAGTATCACATGCTTTATGGGTCTGGTTTAATGATCCCACGGATATCAACACTATTAAGAAAGAAAGATACGGGCTTTATGTGTGCTATTACATGATATGGCAAAGTTCTATCTTGACAATGGACATGATTATACAGTTAATATGCCTGTACCTGTACTTTATGCCTGGGCTCTTGATACAGGTCTACTTATTCAACGACGACCTGATGAAGGTGAACAGGCATCTGAATCGACTAGAAGTGCCGTATTATGGACGCTATTAGATCCATTGACTCACTTTAAACCAGTATCTGTTCGATCTACTATACAGCAACAGCAACAGCCACCATTAAGTGAATCTATTAACTCTAATGAACTATATCATCAATGGATGTCACTAGAACATGATATTTGTTGGATATCCGATCATATAGAACGGCCATGGTGTATGACACGCCATCGTTTAACGGGTCAACATCAATTATGGCGATATACGTGCAACTTTGATGACAACTTTAATCAGTCAGAATTAAAACGAACCATATCATTAATCAGTGCTCGACGCGAATTAAATACAGTTGCTCCACAACGTGTCTATGCACTGAATTGGATATTGCAACAACCATAAGACATTTCCAAGAAATGGCGTCTGATACATTGCTTGAATGTCTATGGCAAGAGCCCATAGATTCCACATTTATAAATACACTTAAACAACCAAAAGGTAATATAATATATATATATATAGTATATACTGTCCTATGTTAATCTATAAAATTATTAGATCATATAATCAATGTTCAATCTCAAGTATTTACCGGTCATCATTTAAATGGAGATGAAGTCATTTGTATTCTACATACATCCATTCAAAAACTATACACTTATACGGTCACTGTTAATGGAGAGTGTGTACAATTATCTAAACTATTTGATACATCTGCTCTATCAGCCACTGCAATATGCGCTACACGTCGACATCAACGTGATATACTTGTGGTTAAACCGGATTATACTCTAGCACTGTGGTATGGCAATGGTCAACCATTAATATGTACACTCGATTCAGACATTATACAGAAATCATCTAGTGATACACTCGATATAGATACTACAAATCATGAACCTATTAGTAAACAACCCCGTCAATCTCAGTCTAAACCATCGACACCAAATACTAATCATATGTCTAAGGTGCCCATTGTGCGCTTTCAATTACCAGTCTATAATCGAGTTAATATTGTAACAAGTCGTCATAAAACAATACGTGTACTACTTGATTTCACACCTCGATCCCCTATAGTACGTCATTGTTGGGATGCCATTACGTATGCTCTACCAGATACACTATATCCCATGGCCTATACAAGATATATGGCCCATGCTTATCAATCCACTTCATTAGCAACTCAATTATCAGATCAACAAGAGTGGCACAAATTTTGTGTAGTTATTCTATCCTGGTACTCATTAGATACTTCTACTATTGACAGAAATAATGATATAAAAGAATCTGACCCATGGCAATGGCTAAGGGGCAGTCAAATACATCGACGACATCAAACAGATCCACTTATTAAACGACTCAATATACCATTATCCACTATTGACACACGAATAACATTGATGTATCAACAGGCACTTCTACTACAAAAAGAGATGGGCAGTAATACACTACCAGAAAAGTATAGAGCCAGTCTATTCTATGCCCTCCATCTTATCTATGAAGATCTCAAATTAGACATGCTATTAGTTGAAGGTAGACATCGACTAGGTCAATTATTAGTGCAAATAGCCTTGTTAAATCGTTGGACCTCTTATATCGATCATTATTGGCGGGATGGTGAAGTAATACCCACAAGACAATTAGCACTTAATGGTAATAACTTAGAAGCAATTAGTATTGATGTTAATATAATAATAATTAGATAAATCTGTCCCATTTCCTGTTAAATCAATGGAAATACCACCATGTATATTCTGGACCTGGTCACAACGACAACTTGAACATAGCAAATTACAATTACAATTCCCTCATCCATCGATGTTATCAACGATGCTTAAATTTACACCATTATATCAAGTTCATTATGATCATTGTGGTCAACGAACACAGCAATTAATGGAATTACATACAGAATTGAAAAAGGCAGATCCACATTCAGTTATCAGTTGTATGGTGAAACATGGATGGACATATCAACAATTAGAGACACTGCCCATGTCAATATCTTTACTATTACGTAGAGCAATCATTATAGTCAATGGCATCCCAATTATAACTGGCCACTATCTGCCTATAAACTAATTGGTAAGAGATGATAGATATAGGATATAGCTATATATAAATTAATATAATATAATATAATATAATATATTTGTTAGGAAGAGAAGATTTGATTACTCGTACATGGACACCACAACAATGGATGGATTACCATGAACAACAAGTAGGTTATTATATTCACTACATATTAAGACTAATTATAGCGATATGTCAATTGTATTAGAGAATTAAGCGACGAATAAGTACGGAGACTATAATACACATCCAAATGGTGCCAATAATACCAACAGCACTGGTAACGGCAATACAGCTATAGATGATATTTATGATGGCACCAATGTTAATGACAATGAAATTACTCAATCAAGATTTAATGCAGATCAACGTATACTTGAAGTACAACGACTTTTACAATCGGCCAAAATAGTTAAAATACGTGTACCCAACACCACAGATTTAAGGTAGCTATTACATTATACTATAAACATCTATAATAGATATCTAACAATTTATATTTAGTGATCATGCTTTGTCTGAACAGCAACTTCATCATGTTCATCAACTGGCCAATCGAACATTAAGTCGACCTGTTGGTAGAGCACTACTTACTTATGCCACTGTATGTGAGATTGATCAAGGTAAACCATGTTTAATACCTCGATTAGAAGTGGCAGCCAAGATTATTGGACATAGAACAATTATACGATTGGATGAATTACAATTGGCCGCGCCCGTAAGAGAATGGCCCGGTTTCCATAATGGCGTGGCTGCCAGTCTACGTTATAGTCCATCATTGTCTACATCGTCTACATCCACATCCACATCCACACCCACCATTGATAGTTCGTGGATTGCTTTAAATAAGCCAGAACAATTAACCGGTCAATATGGCGGATTTCTTTATGGTCTAGGATTAAATGGTCATTTACGAGAATTAATATCCTGGCACTCTTATAGTTACTTGACGGCTAAACACGAGATTATCACGCTTGGCCTACTTATTGGATTGGCCGCCTCTCATTGTGGCACTATGAATGATCAAGTGGGCCGTATATTAAATTTACATATTCCAGCTATCCTACCTAGGGGCGGTGCCGATCTACTGCCTACTTCTTATTTGCCATCAGGTGCCCTACTCGGTATGGGTCTACTTTATATGGAGACTGTACATCGTCGTATGACCGAAGTCATGTTACAAGAAGTGGGTCGTGTTGAACGTAGTGGCTGTGATGAAGATGATGCACGTCAAGAAAGCTACACTTTATCGGCTGGTTTCGCCTTGGGATTTATTACGCTTGGACAAGGTGATAAGGCACAAGGACTGGTTGATTTAAATATGGCACATGTACTTGGTCGATTAGTCGAGGGATTTACCGATCATAATAAGCACGAAGGACATATCTATAACAATACTATTACAAATGGCAATAACAATAATCAAGTAATAATGATGAATCTAACTATCGTGAAAGCGGAAGAATAGCGGGCAGTTCACATAATTCAAGCCATCCATTAAGCATGCTATCCACTCATGGCGCTATTGTAGCCCTAGGATTACTTTATCTACAAACGAATAACTATGCCGTAGCAGCACGTCTATCTATTCCTACAACACCACTTATATTGGATCAAGTACGTCCAGATCTGCTATTATTACGTACAGTATGCCACTATCTTATTCTATGGCATGATATTGAACCGAGTCTTGAATGGGTCCGTCGCTGTATACCAAACTATATACATGAAGAGAAGGATCGGCTAGATAGAGGAAAGGATACACGCCATACTATTCATCAGAATGAACACTTTAATAACGAAGATACGGTATTAATAGTAGTGGCAGTATCCAGACAGCTTGGTGTCATATTATTGCGGTATTTGTCTTAGTATAGGATTAAGGTTTGCCGGTACAGCAGATGAACGTGCCTCTAATGTACTACAACACTATTTCACTGAATTTGCCCGTCTATTGAATCGATCAGGTAACTAGAGATAGATATTATCATATTAATGGGGCACTCATTGTGTTTATAGGTGTGTCGTTTGAGAATAGAATATTTAAATGTGCAGTACGTGAAGGTATTAGTGTGATTGCTGTGGCGTGGTCGCTTATTATGGCTGGCAGTGGTGATCTTACCGCATTAAAAGCTATACGTCAACTACAACGACGTGTTTCCACCGATACACATTATGGCAATCATATGGCCAACCATATGGCATTAGGCTTTCTATTTCTGGGGGGTGGACGGGTTACTCTGGGTCGTACACCCTAAAGCAATTGCACTTCTACTGTGTGCCACCTATCCCCGATGGCCATCGCATCCAATGGATCAACGACCTCATTTACAACTGCTAAGACACTTATGGGTCATGGCTGTTGAGCCACGTTGTTTAGTTGTACGAGAGATTGAATCGGGTGAAGTATGTGCACTACCCCTCGATATTGAAGTGACATCGACTACAAGCAATAAGCTGTCTGTTACTAGAATGACCACCGTGAATAGTCCATGTTTATTACCTGAGTTGAATAGAGTTAAAAGAATACGATTAAATCCGTCTGTAGTATCGCATTTCCCAGTTGAATTAACACCACTATCGCATCCATACCAATATGATCCATTTTCACAATCATGGACACTATTAGTGAAGCGTACAACAGCCAATAGCATTACTAGAGTGTTAAATGAGGTAAGTTATCGATAGTATTTATTAAATATAATTATTAACTATATTACAGTCTGCACGTATTGGATATTCATCAATTAATAATTGGTTAATTCCACCGCCTATAGATCCACAAACTGACACATCATCTACACTTATGGCGGAGGAATTGTCGGATGAAGCACGTTCATTGTTATTATTATTCATTCATTGAAAGGTCAGCCACTGTTAAATGGTCATCATGAATTGGTCAAGTTACAATGCCTGGGTAGATTAAATGATATGATTATTATGGTCTACCACATGATACGTGGCCATTTATTCTATCACTTTATCGAACTGCTCAACAATTAAGTGAAGATAATACAATATCGATTGATCCAGTTAAACTACGGGATATCCAATTGGCTGTTCATTCGTTGAAATCGATTGAGATAGAGGATACAACTATAGCACAGCTATACAAGATATATACTGAATTGTTACATCATTGGATCGATCATAGTATTTATAGTCGAATAGAAGCAAATTTGGTTCTATTTGAACCCTATTATAACGATAGCACTAACAATACAGCACATCGATGGCCACAAGCTGCGTCATTATTACGCACATCACTTATATGGCTTTCATTGCCTTCAAAAGAGATGTTTAAAGCGGTAAACGACATATCAGCTAACAAGAATGAAATAGATCAAGTGCAATGGATTCGTTTATCTCGCGTATTTCCTCATCTTTCCTATCGGGCACTTCAATTATTATCAGCCTATCAGGCTGTACAATAATAGGCTAGATGTATTTGTATAATAAATAAATAAATAATAACAACAGCTTCAATATCATTATAGACTACCATAGTAAAATAGTAATTCTGAGATTTATTCACGCATCGTTGATAGAAACCATCGTCGTCGTGAGAGTGAGAGAGTGCGATACTGTAGAAGAAATGTAAACACGCTTCTTAGGCGGTCAACACGACGGCACCACCAGTTTGCTTAATCTTCTTCTCAGCCTGCTTGCTCACGTAGCGAGCCTTGACAATGCATGGCTGCTCTGGCAAACGACCCTTGCCAAGAACCTTGCCGAATCCCTGTGTTGTTATTACAATCAATAAATAAATAGTATTAGGATCAGTATTAGAATCATTAATATTATCAACGCGTTATATTTATATTCTATCCACATTATAGAATATAATGTGTTAGATTGGTACTTACAGCGCGGAGAGTATCAATGACGGGGACAACCTCGGTGTTATCCTTGTACTTTTGGCGGTGTTGCTCGGTAACAAGGGTCCAGAGCTTGTCGACGTTGACGACTGGGCAGTGGAACTTGTTGCGCGTCAAGTGCAAGTAGCGCATACCAACCTTACCAAAGTAACCAGGATGGTACTTGTCAAAGTTGATGCGGTGATGGTGCTGACCACCAGCAAGACCACGACCACCTGGATGCTTACGGTGCTTACCTATAATTTACAAGCATTAATATGGTTGTTTTTACATAGTAATTACGGCGATGCATTATCATAAATTACGCTAAACCGCTAATAACTTACCGATACGACCGTGACCGGCCGATACGTGACCGCGTGACTTCCTGTTCTTCTTAAAACGAGTAGGCTATTATACAACAATATAATAATAATAGTAATAAACGTTAGTATCTGTATTAAATATATGCTATATGTCCGTTATCTATGCTCACTCCCTCACCCACTATACTGTACACCAAATATCTATAGCGCATTTATAGATTGCTATTCATTAATTATACATCCATCTATGCATCCATCTATGCATCCATCTATGCATATATCCATTCATCTATTTATCTGTATATCCAATTATAATATATAGAATTTATATCATCTATGGCTATTCTAGCCTATTAGAAGGTTTATAGGATATATAGACTTTTGTATTTATCCATCCATCCATATAGTATATAGTATATATTATTATGTTGCTTCATCCGTTTCTATATACATCTATACATCCATCCATCTATCCATCCTCCTCTTTCTTGACCATCTCTAAATTAATATGATTATTGTTTACTACTTACCATGTCGGATATATGTGCTTCAACTGGCCGATGGCACGATCAGTCGATGTTGACGAAGAGGGAGGGCCTAGTCAGCGGGCGAGTGCCGTTCGGCCTGTCCAATACTCACTCACTGACACCACACACACACACACAAAATAACACACACAAATAATAAAAACTAGTAAATTAAGAAATAGAATTTTTATTATTATATTTGTACACTACTCTGATGCTATTGAATCAATAACACTCACTCACTCAGTGCGACTCAGCACAGAAGATACTTGCACACTGACGAGTATTTGTGATTTCTTTTTTTTTCGTAGATTGCACTTACACTGCGTTTAACTACGTTTATTACTCTTTTAACTACCGGCAATGCGTCCCCTAACGGAAGAAGAAACGAAAGTGTTTTTGAAAAGCTGGCCAATTAGTAAGTGATTACTGTTGTATAATAATAGACTGAATATTTATCTAAAACCAATGTTAAATAGTATTGGTCGTAATATTACGCATCTTATCGATCGTAAAGATGAGCAATTCTGCTTTCGTCTACACCGAGATCGTGTCTATTATGTGAGGTAATACTAACTAGTAGCTGTCAAATAAGAACATAAAGTAATTGTTGTTTATAGTGAGGCTATTATGCGCCGGGCTACAAGTGTGGCACGCGATAACTTGGCTTCACTGGGCATTTGTTTTGGTAAATTTACAAAGTCGGGCAAGTTTCGTTTGCAAATAACAGCACTTGAATACATTGCACAATATGCCAAGGTAAATAGTGTTGATTGATTGATTAACATGTATTGATCATATTTCTGAATTTATTATAGTACAAGGTCTGGATTAAACCAAACGGTGAAATGCCATATCTCTACGGCAACCATGTTGTCAAGGCACATCTTGGCCGCATTACCGAGGATACACCAGAACATCAAGGGGTCATTATTTATTCAATGGCTGATACGCCACTAGTAAGTTGAATATATATTTACTAAATTTAATATTTAATGACTATATATATACTTATTAACCACCATGTTTCAATCATTGCTATTTGTTCAAATTTATAGGGATTTGGTGTTACAGCTCGATCAACGGCCGATACACGAAAGCTCGATCCAACAGCCATTGTTGTCTTTCATCAAGCAGATATTGGTGAATATCTACGTCAAGAAGATACACTACTTTAAAAACAATCTTATTTACATGCATTTGTAATAAAATATAATACAAATTAATACAATTATTATCCGATTGAAATATGTTTATTCATTCATACGGAAACCAGATACACGAAACCGTCGCAAACGCTAGTTTGTCCAGTGTTAGAATGGCGATGGGCAGCAGCGTATAGTATACAGATAAAAAGCATGGTTGACCTTGTCAACATAAGCAATAAAATGCCAAGTACGGAAGAGAAATAGCAAGATATAAAGTCAAAGACGGCAATTGTCCTAGACGATTTACATCTCCTGCGATTCGATCTTCTTGGTCTTCTTGGGCAGAAGAACGGCGTGGATGTTGGGGAGTACACCACCCTGGGCAATGGTGACGTGACCAAGAAGCTTGTTCAACTCTTCGTCATTACGGATGGCGAGTTGCAAGTGACGTGGGATGATACGTGTCTTCTTGTTATCACGGGCAGCGTTACCGGCCAATTCAAGAATTTCAGCAGACAAGTACTCAAGAACGGCAGCCAAGTAGACTGGAGCACCGGCAGCAATACGCTGGGCGTAGCTACCCTTACGGAGATGACGGTGGATACGACCAACTGGGAACTGGAGACCAGCCTTGGCCGAACGGGTACGAGAAGAAAGAGAAGCACCAGCGCTCTTACCACCAGCCTTTCCGGAAGCCATGTCGATAGTTGTTGTGATGTGTTGTGCGCTTAAAGCTGGCTAATAAAATAGCGTAGTAATTGTTTACGTAGGTAAACGTAAAGATGAGTAGACAAGTACGAGTAGTAGTAGTGGTGAACACCAGACTGGGGTGCACTGTTTGTCATCACCTTTTTATCTTCTAAGCAGCCAATCCAAAATTAATGGCCCACCGGCCAATCATTACCCGCTATCGAATTGCAATTACTCACGTGATCTTATATTTGGAATCTTGGATTTTCCCCCACTATGATGCGGAATGATAAAAGCACTCGATGACACCATCCCCCATGACCACAGTTTGCCTTACGCATCATCATCATCTTGTTCTACTGCTGATAAGCTTTCTTTTCTGATCTCTACGTGATCACCACTTCTTTCTACTTCTACCACTCTAAACATGCCACCAAAGCCAGCTGAAAAGAAGCCAGCCACCACTGCCTCCAAGGCACCGGCCAAGGGTGTTGACAAGTCAAAGAAGTCTCGTCGTCCACGTCGTCGTGAGACTTACGCTTCCTACATCTACAAGGTCCTTAAGCAGGTCCACCCCGACACTGGTATCTCCAACAAGGCCATGTCCATCATGAACTCGTTCGTCAACGACATCTTTGAGCGCATTGCCGCCGAAGCCTCCAAGCTTGCCTCCTACAACAAGCGATCAACCATCACTTCCCGCGAAATCCAGACAGCCGTCCGTCTATTGCTCCCAGGTGAATTGGCCAAGCACGCCGTCTCTGAAGGCACCAAGGCTGTCACCAAGTACACCAGCGCCAAATAAGCGGTGCGTGTGTGTGCGCGCGCGCGCGTCTACCTTTGCAATCGGTATCGTGTGCTGCTTTTCTTTCCAACGCGCATCAGCAAGTGTCGATGCCATTCATTTCAGTGTGCGTTAAGCCCGCGTATGTTGTCGTCTTTGCGTCGCTATCTATGGTTCCGTTCTGTTTGCGTGCGTCCTCTGCCGTTGTACACTATAGCAGTAGATTTGTCTACTTTGCCTCTTACCATGCACTCACTTGATCTTTGCTCCTTTTACTATCGCTTTTGAGTGGTATTTGTATATCGCGTCTATGATTAAAAAAGGGGTTTGCATCTAATCTACCATCATCTAATGTGTGTCAAGCTATATTATAATGTTTTGTTTATTTAGCACTGTAACATGCATCACAATAAGGTGACAAGTGTCAAAGGAGTAGTTATGTCATGCATATCTAAACACGGACCAGTATTTACCTTACATATCACTACACACCTATATTGCTATTCAAATCTATTGATACTGGTGTATGTATGCATATATGACAGTTCTAATAGAGTTATAATAACACGCTGATAACTTTGATATATTATTTAAACTAATATATAAAATATGATAATACTCGCCTATATTATTAAGCTAATAAACATTGCAGGCTAATTGCACTTTCCAATATTCTAATCTACGTGACAATAATTTTATTTTTGCTTAGTTACATTATCTAGCATACATTATACGTTTATTTAGTATTTATTTATTGTAATAAAAGCAAATACATGCAATCTACACTTTTAAATGTAATTGCCATAAAATAATGAAATTTACAAATATATTCTAACAAATATAAATACATTTATTGACATTTTCAAAATAACTTTACAATTTAAATAAAAATATTTGGAATTAGTATTAATTTAATGTATTTAACTATTTTAAATATATTGAAAACAATTTTAATAAGTTTCTGCTTATTTTTACGCGAGATATAAGCATATAATGTCCAGTTTATAATGACTATAATATCTCAACTTGAAGACTGTTTTAATACTAATTTAGATTATAAGCAATTTTTATCTATTAGTAGACCTTTTTATTATCTATTTAATTTTTATTCAATTTGGCACTATCATTCTGTTCACGCTCCACTGCTTGTTTCAACTCGTTTAAAAACATTTCTATTGAGATTGACGTTGCAATCTATACTGCTAGTAAATAATACTGAATATATGCTAATGATAAGGGGCGATTACCTTTAATTGATTTGCACACGCAAGAAATGGCAGTTTTCGAAGTACACGGCCACTCAGTCCCTAATAACAATAACAATAGTTGGTATTAATATTGCTTTTTACTTGTAATATATACTTAATCGCGTTAGGCTATAACTACCACTTACCTGGGCAATAGTTGCTGTTTTATATAATATACAACTAGGTGTATGCGTATCCTCCATATCATACATTACTTCAATAACACCCCACGATAACAATGGATGCTAACAACAACAACAACACCAATAAATATTAATATGCTATATAGACTAGTAGAAAATACTTACCTAGAAGTAACTAATCCTACACGTACCAATTCTTGTATACAAGAAGTGAGAATAGTATAGATTGCCTGTGGCGATGGTAGTCCTATATATTGTTTAATATCAGCACGATCGACAAAAGCCACATCTAACTATTGGTTAGCACTAGTAATACAATATCGTCATTATTTGTAAATAGTACCTATAGCTCAGTAATGTTGGACGTGGTCAACAAGAGTACGTTGGAACAACGTCGAATACGGTCTAATTGTGTCAACACAGCATTAACTACCTAGTGGATCGGTGTGCTCATTAGTGAAGCAATGAGGATAGTTAATTTATTCTATACTTACTCTAATAGCATCAGATGGTTCTGCGCCCGAAAGTGCTGTTTTTCTAGCTGTTGTCAAACTTTCAACCTCATCTAAATAGTTTAGTATAATTAATGATATGATTAATTAAATAAATTAAAGTGGATTTACCAATCAGTACATAAACAAATGCATCCTCATCCTCGGTCAATTCGACAATACGATCAAATGCTTTTGTGACAAGTTTACCCGACTCAGAGAACCATTTGGAGAATAGACTATGGCTATTAAGTTCAATTAGTTTACCATAGGTATATCTAATATTATTAATTAATTAATAAATAGATATATTGTTATTCATGCTTATAGATACGAATAGTTTAATGCTACTCACTGTTCTGATAATCGAATAGATAGTTTATGGGCCAATGCTTTACATAATGAAGTTTTACCGGTTCCAGGCGGACCATGTAATAGTACAACACTAATAATGATGTCATATGATTATAAGAACAAATCAATAATATAGTTGCTACCAACCGATTCCACGTGATAATCTGTGGATCTACATTTAATCGAGAGAATTGCATTGCTGTAGATACATAGCGTAATAGACGATTTTTAACATTTTCATCATAGATTAGACTATTAATATAGAGTTAGATACGCTGTGCTACTTTTATTATATCTACGTACTTTTCCCAAAGACCTTGTAAATGCTTTGCTGGCAATGTCCATTGTTGGAAAAGAACAGCCTGGTCTCCCGATATATCCTCCATCTCTGGATCAGCGCCATCATCTTCATTTAACTGATATACATGCAGGTGTAGTTGAGCATCTGTTATTGTAAAGGAGTTGTTTTCCGTGCCTAGTTAATTAATTAATTAGTTAACTAGTTAGTTTTGTTATAGATAATTGATATCTATTTAAATATGTTACCTATAATTAATTCGGTAGTGATATGGCTTACATGCTGAGAAAGTAGCTCATTGTTATGAAAATCTGAAAATTTTGTTTCTGCTACAAGTGGTTCTATTGACGGTAATTCTAGTATGAATGACCGCAACGCTTCTTGAATAACCGATAGTCGACAAGCACTTGTCGGTTTTAAGCAGCATTCAACTAAAGATTATTATATATATATATATATATCAATTTTAAGTATATTAGCTTTCGTTCACTATAGTTTGTAACTAATATAATATCCTACCGTGTAAAGTAGCTTGTTTATCCATGAAGAGGTAGCTGTTGGTAATCAGACAATAGTAAATACTATCTTTTATTCCATACGTATTCAATAGCACTATCAACTATAATATAATATAATATAATATAAACAAGTTGTAGCTTGTAGTATAGAATAGTATTCACGGTGATGGGAATTTGTCTTTAAACTAGTTGGTCAGTAAAGGGACGACGTGTTTTTAGTCAAGTAATCTAATTAAATTATAATTTTTGTTATTTTTTTGTAATGTGTTTGCATGATCACTGTAATTATCACTTTTCCTATTGAAATAACCATTTGAACAGGTTAACATTATACGCGTACACAAGTATATACACAACTTTTACTGCAATTATTGTTGTCGCACGTATAATTCGTTGCTACAATGAGTCAGCTAAATATTGCAGACGCGTTACTTGAAATACAGGAAGGAGAAGTGGAGATTGAATATGACATTCGTTTAGAACATCTCGGCGCAGAAAGTATCCACGATCACTTGAACGGTAAGTAGTCAGCTGGCGGCCAGGTAGAAAGTATAGCGTAGTTGCTTAGCTGTACTGTTTGTTCGCTTTAGATGTTGTTGATCGTCTTGAGGAATCACCGTTAAATGTTACTGAAACAAAGCTTTTCGACAAACTGCGCTGTTTCATTCGGTAAGTGAATCAGCGGCTGTAATAACAATAGCTACAGCCATATATTTATACTTAAATCACTTAGGGACTTTTCTTTACTACGCCCTCATATATGTAATCGTGTTGTCGATGTCCTACTTACCGGTAAGTTAAGATGGAGTTGGTTGTAGTTAGTATAAGAGTAAAAATACGCGTGTATTAATTTTATAATTCATATTAATGGCTTAATAGGTATGACAGCTCATATTGAGCTTGTAACGCGTGAATCTCAATCTACCACGGCGGGTGGCAGTTTGGGACTGCACCGTGATGCTTTAGAGCGATATGCTTTTCTATTACAATGGTTAACAGCCGTTGCTGAATCTCGTGAAAATGCACGTAATGCCAGTGAAGCGGCAGCTGCTCCCACCCGTGTTAAGGTAATACACTTCATATATTATATAGTTAGTATATTAATAGCGTATATTTTATTTAATACTATTTACTACAGCGTGGTAGAGGATTAAAGAAAAAGGCTACATCGGATGATGCAGATGATCATTGGGATTGGTCATCTCAACGTAGTCGCTTATTGGATACAGTACGTCGATGCAGTCGATTAAGATTATCACGTATTTGGGAAACAGGACCAGAATTGGATACATTTATCAAGTAAGCTAAAACTGCTAATTGGCTATTTAATTCATATTTATTAAATAACTTTATAGTCTTGTTACCAAGCCTGCCTATTTGTTAATGGAGAACGTCAACTATTTGAAGTTAGGAGCCATGCGTACAGCAATCTATTCGCTTATTGGTAGCTGTATTAAACATCATAACCATGGATTTGGTATGTAGTATATATATATATATATGTATAAGTATGCAATTGTAGTAGCTATTAATCAACTACAATATAGCGGCTCAAACGACAATGATGCAGAATTTACAATACTACGAACATTTATCCCAGCCAATGGCTGATCTTCTTGCATTAGTAGCCGATCAATTCGGCTACTCACAACTGGCTGATAGTGTATTATGGTAAGTACTTATGCTAGATACAACATCATACCTTTATTAATAGAAATATAATAAATATAGTGAAATATCCAACAAGGAATTCAATGCACAAGATACAACAGGCCCTAAAAACTTTTCCAAGTTTCTTGTACGATTATCAGAAATTGCACCACGTGTCGTACTTAAACAAATGGTACATCTTGCCAAACATTTGGATAGCGAGGTATGTAATTAAACGATACATTAAACTATAAATTCTTATTACCGTTCTAGTCGTATACTATGAGGATGGCAGTTATTGAAACTATTGGATACATTCTTGTGTTTTTACTTTCACAAGAACCCGATGAGACACAGTCAAAGCAGATTGAAGCATTCTTTGATATTGTTGAAGAGCGATTCCGTGATGTCAACTCATTTTGTCGTTGTAAAGTACTACAATTATGTGGTAAATTATGCGAGTAAGTATTGTTACTAGTATTATTATTATTACGTAATCCATTATTGTTGTATTGACTCTTTATTAATTACTATTTAGTGGAAAGGCCAAGTTTCCAAAGCGTCGTCAAAAGTTAATTGACTTGACTATCAGCCGACTTGAAGACAAAAGTAGCCACGTACGCTCCAATGCTATAAGAGTACTTGGTAAATTTATTGAAACACATCCATTTGTTATGGATGGCGGCGAGCTTTCTCTTTCATTATTTGAGTCCAAATATGGCGAGATTACACAGAGAATTGAGGTAATTAATTGCTATGTAATGTATATGAATCTGTATTTATTTACATTTAATTAGTCCATGTCATTGCCTGAGGGTATGGTTACACCCGAATCATCAGTAAAACAAACAGAAAATGAAGAAGGTTTAGACGCCGATGTATCGTTATGGATATTGATGAACAAGGAGTACCAATTGCCCTAGTACCTAAATCATCATCGTCAGATCAAGAACAAGAGGATGAAGAAAATAAGCCAGTGGATAATGAGCAGCACCTATTGAGATGGACGTGATTGCTAGCGTCGAGACACGCCTATTGGACCCTGCTACAGCCAATGAATATATGAAGTTGCAATTATTACAGCGCTATTATACAGATGCCATTCGATTCAGCCGTCAAATTGATGATGCCGTTCCTATTCTATGTCAATTATTGGCATCAACCAATAAGACTGAGGTGATTGATGCTATGGAATTCTTTGTTACTGCTCATTATTACAAAATAGGTCGGCCCAGGTAATTTCAAATGATTAACTATGAACATATAGATATACAAAATGAATAGTATTGACTATTTAATAGGAGGGTATTCGACGAATGGTTCATTTAATTTGGACTAAAGATGCCGGAGCCGATGAGACGAAAGGTGTACGTGGTCGATTGATTGACTGTTACAAAAGTCTTTACTTGTCGCCTATTCCATCGCTGTCAACTAAGGATAATATCAATTTAATGGCCCGTAAACTTATTAGGTACTTGAAATGAACTATTAATACAGTTGTATTTACAACTAACTGTACTATCTGTTAGTTTGACGTTTAATACAACATTGGCCGAATTAACATCGCTAGAACAATTGGTTGCTACAATGATGTCGGAAGATTTGGTACCATTTGATGTCATTCGTAAATTATGGTCTGTCTACAGTAAGTTATTTATTGGATAAATAATAATAACAATAATAACAATATGTTAGGTTATAACAAGACCAATATGCCAGCACTACAAAGACGTGGCGCTATTATCATTCTTGGCATGTTGGCAGTGACCAAGAAAGAAGTTGTAACTGATCACGTAGATCTATTATTGAAAATAGGTCTGGGCCAATTTGGACGAGTAAGTATTTGTCTAAAGTTACTATGCAATATTTATAATATATCAAATGATTGGTTACAGGATGATTTATCTTTAGCAAAATATACATGTGTTGCTTTACAGCGTTTATTAGAAGTAAAGCGCAAGGGTAAAGGTTAGTATTTGTATTGCCGCTATAGTAACAATTGGTAATTAATAACCAATTATATTGATAATTAGGTGGTGTTGAAAAGAAACAGGTTCGATTTCCAAAGGATCATGCAATATTCCGACGCCTTAAAGAATTAATTGAAACACCATGTACATCCTCTGAATGGTAAATAATAGCAATAGTGTTGTATAGATAATAGATTAAATAATTATAATAAATATTATCGAATATTATTGAATAGGTTCCCAGTGGCAGAACAAGCCATTAATGCCATTTATTTACTAAGTGAGCATCCTGACGAGATCTGCACTGATATGCTACGTACCAAAGCAGGAGCCATCTTCAAATCAAGTCCTATCGATGCTACAGCTACCGCCGAGGACATGGAAGAAGATACAGTGCCAATTGACTGCTTTACATCGCCATATGAATTGAGTCAATTGGTATTCTTAGCTGGCCATATTGGTATTAAGCAAATTGTCCATATTGAACTGATTGAAGCTGAATTGAAGCGGCGTAAAAATGAAGAATCAGGTTTGTTAATATAGATAGCATTACTAATGGGATACTAATTATGATGTCTATAAATAAAGATAAAAAGAAAGCACTAGAAAAGGAGAAGAAAGCGGCTCAGGGTGACGATGAACTTGACCAAGTTACTGGTACCGCAGAAGATGATATAGCTGATTCTATTGCTCAAGTACGAGAGAAAGAACTATTATACGGCAAACACTCTCTACTTACGGTGTTTGGACCTATGATTGTCTATATTTGCAGCAACAATAAGACATTTTCTGTAAGTTAATAATAGTTATTTAATTGTACTACTAATCATATTATGTACTAATAGAATGTTACTTTACAAACGGCAGCCACAGTTGCACTCACCAAGTTTATGTGCGTAAGCGCCGAGTTCTGTGAGCGTCATTTACCGCTTCTATTGACTATTCTTGAAAAATCACAAGAACCAACTATTCGCAGTAATATTATGATTGCTCTCGGTGATATTGCTGTTTGCTTCAATCATCTTATAGAAGAGAATATTTCGTATGTGTATAAGCGCTTAACTGATCCAGATCTGGCTGTTAAAAAGAACACACTTATGGTGTTGACCCATTTAATTCTTAATGGCATGGTTAAGGTTAAAGGACAGCTTGGCGAGATGGCCAAATGTATTGAAGATCCTGATCAACGTATTAGTGATCTGTCAAAGCTATTCTTTACGGAATTGGCATCAAAAGATAATGCAGTCTATAATAACTTACCGGATATTATTAGTCATTTGTCAGTTGGTGCAAATGCCGTTGATGAACAACAATTTATTCGTATTATGAAATTCTTATTTGAATTTATAAAGGTAATGAATAGTAATTACTTAATACAATATAATTAACTAATTAATTAATTAATTACTATTGCAGGATAAGCATGCGGATAATATTGTGGAAAAGCTATGTTTACGATTCAAGAATAGCGATGATCATCGACAATGGCGCGATACTGGCTTCTGTTTGTCTCAATTGCCATTTAAGACGGAACGTAGTTTAAAGAAACTACTTGATGCAATGCCGCTTTATGAAGACAAGTTATTTGAAGATGTATTATTCAAGTATTTTACCGATATTATCCAAAAAGTAATGTTAAATAGTTATTAATAGAGTATTATTATTAATTTATTGTAATTAGGCACGAATGCAAAAGATACAACGAGCTGAGGTCAAGCTAATGATTGATGATCTTGAGCGACGTATTACAGAACGACGTGAAGCAAGCGGTAGTCAGCAGGCGACATTAGAGAAGGCAGCAAAGACAGCAACAGGAAAGACACGAACACCACGAGGACGTAAGTAGTAAATAATAGGTGCAAGGATTTATATTAATTTAAATAATATATATATTAGAAGCAGCAGGGCAAAGAAAAAAGTAGCAGCTACCACTGACGAGGCAACAAGTACACCTGTTGTAAGTAATAAAACATATTTTTACAATAATTTAATATTAATAAATTAATTGATTGATTGAATTAGACACGAGGTCGTGGCCGAGGACGTGGTCGTGGTCGTGCCGCAGCTAATGAATCAGGCACTAGACGTACATCTAATCAAAGAAAGACACCAACTAAACAGAATGATGACTTTTCCGATGATGAAGAAGAAGAAAAAAACAAAACTGCTTCTTCAGATACAGAAATGGCTGAAGCTACACCACCTGTAAGTTAATTAATAGTTAATTATAATTGATATATGTATTAATTAATTATTTAAAGACACGGCCTAAACGTACACCACGTTCTCGTCCAGTTAAACAACAACCATTGCCATCATCATCATCATCTCTGCAAGTAACAATGAAGACTCGGAACCCGAGTTATCATTAGTTGAGTCTGATTCAGAATAACCACCGATGATGATGATGATGATGTTATTAGTAAATGTTATTAGTAACTAAGCGTGGTAATAGTTGTAAAGGAGTAGAAAAAATAAACCTTTCATTTATTATTGTGCTATTGATTGCTGCTAATACTCATGTTGTTAAACGTTCAACAATAAGCGTCTAGGATCTTCAACGGCCTCTTTCAATTTAATCAAGAAGGTAACTGCCTCACGTCCATCGATAATACGATGATCGTAGGTAAGTGCCACATACATCATAGGACGGATCTCTACCTTGCCATTGACGGCAATAGGACGTTCCTTGATGGCATGCATACCAAGAATGGCTGCTTGTGGCATATTAATAATTGGTGTGCCCATAAGTGATCCAAAGACACCGCCATTAGAAATGGTAAATGTACCACCGGTCATATCTTCAAGTGTTAGCTTATTCTCACGAGCCTTTAATAATAATAATAGTTAATAGTTAATAGTTATTCTAATAATAGTGTGTTAACAAACTTACCTTGACGCCTAATTCGATAATTGCTTGTTCCACTTCAATAAATGACATGGATTCAGCGTTACGTAGAACAGGTGTAACTAGACCTTTAGGTGTGGCTACTGCAACACTAATATCGGCATAATCGCGATAAACAATCGTATCACCGCCGTTTGGTCCTTCAATCGATGCATTGACCATAGGTACTTCAGAAAGGGCAACGCACGAAGCACGTACAAAGGCTGACATGAAACCAAGTTTAACACCGTGTTTCTTTAATACGGCATCCTTGTATGTGGAGCGTAGATTCATAATATTACTAAAGAAAATATGAATTGCTTTGTATTAACTCCTTATTATTGTAACTTACGTCATATCAATTTCGTTGAAGGTTGTCAAGGAAGCAGCCGTATTTTGTGATTCCTTTAGACGTTCAGAAATACGAAGGCGCATGCGGTTCATTTTTACCTAATGATTACAATAATCACGGTTGTCATTAGTGTGTTGTTAAATCAATAGTCGGAGTAGTATATAATTTACCCGGCGTTCTTCCCGCTGATCAAAACGGATCTTATTGGCAGTCGAATCGGGCGCAGCCGGGGCCAATGCGGGTGCTTTAGGTGCAGGTGCAGGTGTCGATTTAACTGCAGCCTGGACTGGTGATGCTGAAGCCGATGGTGGAGGAGTAGGTGGTGCCGTAGTAGTGGCTGGTTTAGCAGGCTGTGCACTTGGAGCTATTAGTTACGCATTAGTTACAGATTACTATGTAGTGTTGAATGACTACTTACTTGGAGGAGGAGTTGGTTTTGATTCCTTTACTGGTTCAGGTGCCTTTTTGGGAGCAGCAGTCGTTTCTCCTAAAATAATAACAAATAATAATCGTTAAATTAGTAAATTGGTCTTAAATAGTTTATGAATATTTTATTTTCTTACCTGCTGGTTTGGCTGCACCTGCCTCAATGGCAAATAGATCTGCGCCGACTGCCACGGTGTCTTCTTCATTGTAGAACAATTTGGTGATTTTACCGGCACTTGGTGCATTGACTGGTACATCAATCTAAATACACATTCTATGCTTAATAAAATATATCTAGTTGCTACATGCCGCTTACCTTATCAGTTTCAATTGATGCGACTTCTTCGTCTTGTTCGACAAAATCGCCGACCTCTAAATGCATATTGTGTTGTTAGCCATAATTGTTTACCATCTTATTGCCATTGCTTTGCATCACTTACGTTTGTTCCATTGCTTCAAAGTGCCTTCTGTAATAGAGTCACCCATGCCAGGTACCTTGACCGTAACGTCCGCTATAATTACCAGTTGGTAGTATTATGGATTTGTTAGATTTTGATTTTTCTGATTATGCTCCATTACCATAACCGCGACTTTGTACGAGGGCCAGTTTATAAATGGGCGCAATACGTTCCGATGCTTGCCTAATTACCGTCAGATTGCGTTAGAATGCTGCATTAATGTGTTGTTTGCTAGCTGCCGTTACATACTTTAGACTGGGGCGCGTGGATAGAGAGCCAATCATACTGGCTGATGCGCGCATATGTAGTGCACGAGCTGCAGCTGCACTGGCACCAGCTGGACGGGTGGAGCGTAGTGCAGCCAGTAGATGCCGACTGGCATTGCGGGACATTGGATGCGACATGACAATAAGCAAGCAAATGCTAGTTGCTATATATGTATAGTCCTGGTGGTTTGTAAAACAAAAGAGTAGAATCGATTGCACTAGCATGATATCCCGACGCGTGCACTGATGTCATGTTGTCAGCCAAGAACTGTATAACTTTTGAAACTAGCAAATTTGCTGGACGGCCTCGTTTCTATGTCACATGCGGTTTGGCCACCTTTTATGACTACCACTTCTCTACCCACACAGCCAGTACGCATACACCCACCCACCCTTCCTTATCATCTACCAACAGTACCATCCTTTGCATTGTTTGCGCAATCACTATCTACCTATCCGCGGTCTGGTATATGCCATATTCGTACGATGAAATTCCTACAATTCCCCGAGCTTGAAGTAATTGGCAACGGACTTGACTTTGAGACCATTGACTGTCATGTATTCGGCCGTCTAGAGGCCTATTCGTGTGCGTATCTTGCGCTGTGCTTGCATGTTGCGTGTTAGTGTGCGTGTGGTGGTTTAGTTATTAGTGTATAGAGGATTCTTCGCTTACCGCTTCCTGACTTGCGCGTCATGGATTGGCAGGCAAAAACGCCGGCAATGATAAAAAGTTACTACGGTTTATCGACCAAAAATACGATGGTAGCCTGGATGCACACAGTCTTAGTCCGATGGCCGAGCATCGAATGCCTGGAGCGGACGCATGGAGTCTATCACCGCCGGCTATACATTCTGGAAGTCTAAGTAGCTCACCGTTTGGCCCGTTGGACCAGCCATCGTCGCGCCGCACGTTATTCTACCTTATTGCTACGCTTAACGCTTCTTTTCCCGACTATGACTTTAGGTAAGTTTTGCCGGGCTTTTTGGTCGCCGCCATAATGCTCACAGCTAACGAACATTCTTATTTAGCGATGTAAAACCCGAACAGTTTACCAAAGTCGACAACTTTAATGTTGTTGTCACTAATATTACTACCACACTTATGAACGTAGGTCGAGGACATTTATTACGTGATTACCAATTTTGGGACACGCTAGACAATGTAATTCAACTGGATGACTGCAGTATTTACTGCTACACCCCTGACCTTGAGTCTGATCCTTATGAGTGCTCCCTGTAAGACGCGTATTTGCTATTGATGATTGCTTATAAATTGCTAACCAATATTTTATCTAGATGGTCATACAACTACTTCTTCTTTAACCGAAAACTTAAACGAATGCTTTACTTTTCGCTGCATAGCGTCAGGTAAGTAATAGTGTTGTTTATGTTTACACGCACTAATGATTGACTAGTAATGGCATGTTACCAACCCCTGGTAACAATGGATCCGATTCTACATCGGATATCGAGGGCATCGGCGGTGACTACGATGACTACATTATGGCCGATGTTGAGGTCTAATCGGAGCTATTGTGGTACTGCACTAATGGCCGATGTTCACTGTCAAGTATGCTTGACACAACAATATTATTATCTGCGATCTTTGTTATGATTTGTTGCATTTTATCTGTAGTACGCTTGTGTTTGTGCGTTTGTTTGTGGGTCTGTGATTACAAATCACATCAGTATTGATTAATATAAGTATATACTAATATTAGTGTAACTTATGAACACAAATTGACTAGACTATTTTAAAAAGTCATATGCACGTGTTTTTGCTGTGAATTTAGCGTTGTAATGATAAAGCATTATTAGTTATTGAATATTTGTTTAAAATGACTGTATCAAATGCATGGACTGTAGCGTAAATAGATATGATGAACTGGATAGATACATACCAAATGTATTATTTATCTACTGATTTAACAAAATGTAAATACAGCTGCAAAGTAAATTAGATTATTGAATTAGTGATCATTGTTTACACGAGCATATAAGTGCTGTTTGGTTATTTAAAACATTGTCGAAATACTTTATATTACTTAGATTAAAATATATATGTTTAAATAGACCAATTCAAACTGTTTTCTTTCCATTAAACTAATAGATATTGCAGCAAAATAATAAATAAAGTATAGTACAGTTTTATTAATTCTGCTTCCCTTGCCTATTAGATGATGATGATGATGATGATGATGATGATGATGATGACGCTGCTGCTGCTGCATTTCCCAGCTTATTTATAAACCAATTAGTGAATATATATATTAACGCCATAAGTCATACTTACAATTGCAAAAAAGTCTGCAGCTGCTTTATCTGGTGATTTCCGACTTTGTACTATTGTTTTTGCTTTATTATAATAGCTTGCATTGCTTTGATCTTTATCAGCAATAGCTGAATTGGGGCGACGGACACGAATAGCTGAACGACCTGGTATCGTAGGTTCTATCCGGACACGTAGCATGGACGTTGTTGCTGCAGACTCCGATGTATCCATCTGTTTATTGTCCAAAATAGCAGATGTTGGAATATTGGACGATAAGCGCCGTGTATCATTAGTAGGTGTATTTACGGGTGGATTAGTGGAGGTAGTTTTGTGTATTGTGTGTTGTTGGGTATTTCCAACTCGGTCATTGCGATGTGTATCACGATGTATTGGTAGGGATGAGTGTGATGTTTGCTGTTGATTGCGTCTATTATACAAAGTGTTTAAGTAGTTTAATAAATAAAATATGAAATAATCCGAATAACTTACGTACGAGCCGATTGAACTCGTAATCGTTGTACTACCGACATACGATCTACAATCCACGTTGATTAATTCCAATACAAATATGCAAACAGTCACTTACTAACTTCTGATCGAGAAGGTAGGGTTGGTCCATAAGAATAAATCGGTGGTATATGAGCTTGATGCCGCACACGTGCTTGGGCTTCTCGTCGTTTATCTTGTTCGCGCTGTTCAAATCTACGCCTTAATCTATCTATTTTTGCTTGTTCTTCTCGCTTATGGCACTAGTCATGAAGGTGGTCAGACAATTATAGCTATGCCGCTCTATTCTACCTACCTGATATACTTTACGCCATATGGGTGGCTTTTCAAAAGTACGACATTCAGTGGCAGCACGTGGATATTCCTTCACCACCAATGCTTCCCATAAATCTAATAGATGTCTGTATTAGCTATTGTGTTGCCAGCACGTATTACTAGATAAATTTACCTTGTGTTTGTGAACGTATTGGCTAATAATAGTCATAAATACAAGTACAAGTAACTTGAAAAACTTACTGGATTATTTACCTCCAAGGTTTGCAATTGCTCTGCATTACAACGCACTAGAACGGGACCAATGAGTTCAAAAGGAACGTCACCAACATCGGTTAAGACTGTAATAAATAGACTAGGAATTAGTGCACAGTTACCCATTGTCTTTTTTTGCTATTACCGTGAATATTGGCGCGTAGTATTGCCTGGCAAAGTTGCACAAGAGTCGGAATGCCGGCAGGACGACGAGTATTACGACGCGGAAGATGCTCGACTTGACAAATGGAGGCCATATGAACAGGAATGTGGAAAAGCTTAAAACTATAGAACTATTGTACTCCCACATTTTTTATTTACCCATTTCACTCTCTTTTTCTTAATACTTTTAGACAACATTAAACATTTATCTATCACTATTACATGTATAATATTACATCCGACATTAATTGATCCATGTGTAATTATCGATACAATAATGTAATCAATAATTATCATTATTATTGCTTTAATATATCTATTGTCATTATGATATTAATTGTTCAAAATGCCATTTATTTAATCAAATTAACTATAAGAAAAGTGGCTGTTTAATAAACAACACTTATAATAATTATATTAATATCGATTTACATCACAGATATACTTAAAATGCAATAGTGAAATATTAGAAAGTAGAGGAGACCATTAAATGCAACAACAACAAATGCAGAATGCCATGGTATCGATTATATGGCTTTTATTAATATTCAATCAATCTTTCTACATATGGCTAATAACAACAATAATCCATTTCAAATGTTTCAAAGAAATCAAATGGTATGTTACATTGTTTATTCAATTCAATTTATTAAAAATATATTAATAAAAAGTAACATAGCTATGTTGCGTATAACAACGACATGATTTTAATTAAAACGAATTTTACTTTGGGCTTCAAAATGTAAGAGTCAAAGTAAATCAACCACCATAAGAAATACAATTAATCAAAAGTTGCTTTATGTAACTTGTAAAAGCCAACATAAATCATTTGCTATATACACACAAATACATAGAGCCGAATATTAAAAACATTATATCAATTATTAAACAATTATATTTTATTATTTTACATGTACTATAAATGGGCTTGAACGGTAGGATAATCCAAAAATATACTAATAATCAATTACAGCATTGGTTAGTACATTGTCTACAGTTGTGTTGCTACAGCATAGACGATATTGACATTGATAAACATACTATGTTTATGCTCAGAAAAAAAGAGATTCCAATTGATTTTCTCAACAAGGCGATAGATCGCACTCTGATGTCCCTATCAATTTTACTCATCACTGCTATACAACCGTATGTTCATCGACAATATCATCCATAGCTATTTATCAACTAGTACTTACCTTATACAACTCGACATAAAATCATAATGAAAAAAGAAAAAGAAAAAGAAGATATGGATAGCGGGTATGTTTTCAGGGGATCGCAATTTAATCTAATTTTTACCATCTTTGCTAGTTATTCATAAACTAGCAATTGTAATACGACACGTTCTGTACTTGTACACGCATAGCCACGAGCACATGTTGCTAAAACAAGCATATGGATGGCCCAGTTGGACCGTAAAGTCACCATTGCTTCCTTCGATATGACATCAGTCTATAGCAAGTGATGTAACTTGTACCAGCCACCGCCAAGGGTGTAATACGTGTTTCTACTGGCGTAAGTTATTTTTAATTGGCTGTTCGGCGATAGTAGGCCCGAATACGCATGGTAGACCACACTTAGCATGGAGTTTATATTCTACCGCTGGCCAATTGTTGTATTACAGGAACAATGGTCGTGTGATTTGTTCATGTACGCGACGGCAGCGTTGTTGCGGCAGTGCTACTCAATGGATGATTAGCACTGCCAAGTACATGGGCCATTGACGTACAAAGTCATGCAAGCGCGTGTCTTGCATCGTGATAGTATTCCATTCATGTTATTCTGTTTATATCAACACATGCTTATCAGCAGGAGCATATGCGCGCGCGTGTTAATATGTATTTGTATGGATTGTGCTGGTTCTGTTTTATTTTATTTAATTTAAATAGCGCCAGTGGATCCAGTCATTAATTTGGATCTTTATAACATTTCCATTTTTTATTTCTCATTTATCATTTTACTGGCTTTATCGTATATACATATACATATACATATACCTTTATATATATATACAAGTCATATAATCTAAACGGTTATATATATATATTCGGTAAGCTATTGATTAAACCCGTTGTGTGCACCTGTGTAATAGTTACGAGTCACGGTGATGAATACGGTGGGTGGATTGTGGTGGTACATCATTTGTTAGTCGTTGTGTTTTTCGCTTCCCGACCTGTTTTTACTTATCCACGCCCACACATTCACACTTACTCGTAACTGACAATCTTCCATCTTAAAGTAGCGTCGTAGTTATTTGCTCGTGTATTCTGCAGCCAATTTCACGTGAACAACTTTTCTACACACGCTTTCTTACTCTTTTCTTCTTCTCTCTATTTTCTGCAGTCATTGACGACTAGCCGTGTATATTGAAATATTGATTGGTTGGCTAGTTTATATTGCCTGCTTTACCTACGTCATGACGTTTCAAACTATTGCACGACACATGGATGAGATGTTGGAGAATCAGGATTGGGTGGGCGTCAAACGACGATAGAACAAGCAGTTCTCGTTCAACTAAAAGTGTGCCATGCTAACTATTGTCATGTTGTTGCTATTAGTTTTCGCTTAACAAGCTATTCAAAGCAGATTTAATTGCTTTGTGTCAAGAACGCGGTAATTGACTAGATGTCAAATGAATAGGCAGTGTGTATTAATTTATTTCTATTAAGGCTTAGCAACAGAAGGTACCAAAGAAGCACTTATTCAAGCACTCATGGATTGGGTACGATAAATTGGGTCTCCGCCCTTATCATTGACATTATCTGTCGGAATACTAATGGCATATCATCGATGGTTTATATAGAAACTTGGCATGCGACCCGTACCTGTACCGGCAACGCCCAAACTCATGGCTGCCGAGCCAAAGGAGCCCGTCAAAAAGGCACCCGTCAATTCTGTGCAATTAAGCCGTATGCTCATTGATGATGCTGATCGAGCTGAAATTGGCGAGATTGCCTACGATCAACTTACCTATGGTCGTAAATTGGGTGCTGGTGGCTTTAAAGATTGTTTTGCCGGTACTTATAGCGGTGTAAGTAATATATAATGACATAAATATATTAATAATAATGGATGATTAATTGATTTGATTATTATTATTATTGTTATTAGAATCCCGTGGCAATTGGTGAAATTCGTGTAGGCGACTTTAGTAAAGAAGATTTCTTGGAAATCAAACACGAAATAAGTGTTTTAAAGTAAGTTATTGACTACAATTTACAGATTTAATAATCAACTATTACTTTCAAACAACAGACAATTGCGCCACGATAACATTGTGCGATTTATTGGTGTTTGCACTAGCTCTAAACATCTATGCATAGTCACTGAGTTATGTGACAACGGTGATTTATACGACTATATGCGTAAGGCTAAAAGACCTACATTTTCTCAACAGGTAAATAGAATGACTTTTCTACAGTAATCATAATAGTAATATTTTTAATTAGCTTATGTATATGCATGATATTGCTTTCGGCGTATCGTACTTGCATACAAGACGTCCAAGCATTATTCACCGTGATTTGAAATCCATGAATATTCTAGCAAGTACCTTCTTATTATAGCCAGTTTTATATTAATACACAAACTGTCAATAGATCAGTGCAGATAGCCGCGCCAAGATTAATGACTTTGGTCTTGCACGTATTCGTCCTCGTAACAATACTGTAATGCATACACAGTGTGGTACACCTAACTGGTAAGTTATCTTTATCAACTCTTAAATATAGTTAGCTAATAAGCATTAATAGGCAAGGTAAGCAAGCATCGAATGATGTTATTTAAGCGTAAAGACTTATGCAATGTAGCACCTGAATTCTGGACACCCAATCCAAGCTACACCGAAAAGGTATACTATAATGGCATTTAGTTATGACTATTGTATTAACTTATTCATTTTTTAATTATTTAATATAATGTTACAATAATAATAATATAGGTGGATGTAAGCTATTAATCGTTATTATAATCTATTCATCAATTAATCAATCATTTAATTTACTACTATAGGTATATGCCTGTGGTCTAATCTTTTGGGAGATTCTACAATGGGCCGCGGAACCTTTCCCTTATCATGATTTGACTGAACATCAGCTTTATGTGCAAGGTAAGCTATATATTTAGTTGTGCAATAACTGTTTGTTCTGATACTAAACTATTTAATTTGTAGTACGTGACAATGGGCATCGACCATCGATGGTGAAGTTGCTCAAGTATCCTGCTCCGCTATTGCATCTTATTGAAGAGATGTGGCATCAAGATGCGACGAAGCGTCCATCGATGGGCATTGTAGTCGAACGATTGGCCGATTTCCTTTCTTAAACAGTTGTGTTGTTGTTTCGTTTTTAAGTCAAAGCGTGTCTCTGTGTGCGCATGTTTGTACGTGTGCGGTAGATTTCTTTGAGACAAGTTACCTATTATTGCCACTTGTTGTGTTTGCCACTACCAACGTCTCTATTCTATTGCAACTACTAATAGAGCTAGAGTTAATGATGGTAGCGGTGATGATGTGACAATTATCGTATAAAGTTAATTTAGTACAAATAGTTGTGATGACATTTGCTCGTTTGAAATGTATGAAAAATTTAAATGATTAAAAATGAACAATATTTATTAATATTGATATACTGTGCTTATTGTTGATTACTTTTACGTTTCGTGGATTACAACGCGCCATTTCCCCTGTAAACTTTAACTTATTCGTAATAGTAATATTAGTACTCGTAACTGCAGTAATACTAGCTCAACGGCTGATACGAGCAGTATGAGTAAGCTATCACTCATTACAGATCCAACTACACGTACGTTGGCTGGCGTGCTGGCGGCCACAGGTGCGCACGCTTCTCAGACGATAGATCGTATTATTACGCATTTTGCCTGCCGCATTGAATTACTTGAATGCGAGCTCAAGTCTGCCAATGCTACGCGAGCCAGAATCGACGAAACGGTAGCCGCGAATGAACTACCTGCTAATAAAAAGCGTCGACCTGCTTCGCCACCTCCTTCACAGGCAAGTGCTGCCACCACCACCACCAGCAGCACGGTACCGAGCGTAGCTATTGCTACTCCTATGCAAATCGATAATAATAAAGAAGACCAATCAGCGGCTGTACTGACAGTAAAAACACTTTCTTTTACCGTGCCTCGTAAGAAATTAGATTTAGAACTGACACAAAACGGTGTACGTTTGCGACGATCCAACCAAACGGTAGAGACAAGCTTTTCATATAGTTGTATCCGCGATGTTTTCTGTCTACCTACACCAGGTCGTCCCACTTCCTCTGGACCTCATTGGACCATTGTATTTATTCTACCGTTATCCACTACCAATAGTAATATTAATACCAATGCTAGCAGTGCTACGCTAAAAGGAGATGTTGAAATTGTAGCCTTTGGATTTGGTGATGCTGAAACGCTAAGTATAGAGCCAGCGGCCAATACAACAGAATCAACATCAAAAAATTGTTCTTTTATTATTAAGCAATTGGAACAATGGACAGGCCACTCAGTTAAAGGGCCATCTTCAGGCTTTAATCCTATTTCTACAAACAAGAGCAACGCTTTGCCTTCACGCAGCTATGTTAATTGTCATTTGAAGACTCGTGATGGTTATTTATTCTTTCTAGATCATGGATTGTTTTTTGGATTCCGTAAACCAGTTCTCTATTTACCACTAACCGATATTGCTCAAGTTAGTGTGGCAACTATTACGTCGCGTACCTTTTCTTTATGTATTACACTTAAACAACCAGAGCAGCCGATACCTTCGACTAATAGTGTAGAGTCTAGCAATAACAAAAAAGAAAAGGATCGAATGGTGGAATTTGCTATGATTGATGCTGGAGATTTCGAACCGATTGTAGCCTATGTGCGATGGGCCAAATTAGAGGCACCCGAATTATATCAATCGCCTAATAGTAATAGTAATAGCAGTCAAGCAACGAATAAGGATGCATCGTCAACTGCAGGAGCAAAAGCAAAGACAAATAACGATACTTTATCGGCTACTAGTCAAATGCTTGTGGATAATGTTAATGGTGACGACGACGATGACGACGAAGATGATGAGGACTTTTGTATTGGCAGTGAATCTGAAGATGACGATGACGATTCAATTATGAATCTGATGAATCCGATAACGATGATAATAGCGATGGAGCATCTGAATAAATTATTTTTATGTATTGAAATATTTTTATTTAAATATAATTGTTTTTAACAGTATTGCTATTTGAATAAAAATATTGTTGCAGGCAAACTGGATTTTATACTTGCAATACAATATAAATGTATAAATTCAATAATAATATTTATTTGATTGCTGTTTGTTTAGCATTAAATGCAGATAAGATATGGATATAAATAAAATAATCTGATTACGTATAGCTAAGATGGGACCGTGTGTTTATTCCTAAAGTTTGCATAGCTGAATAAATTCAATTAAATCCAGACTTGTTGGTAATATACCAATTCCATTGATTAAAAGTTGAATAAACTGAGACATTGGACGGTGCTTGGTGTATGATGGATTAGAGGGCAGTTTGAATGGTCTTGTTTTTTGTCGAGTATATAGCTAAAGTGTATATGACTGGCGGCTCAATTATCGTTCCAGTGTTAAAGATTTAAAAGTACCAGTTATCATGTAATCATAGTTGAACATATTGCATGCCATATAATTAGTGTGCAAGCCAGCACCATATAGTTTTATTTACCTTTTATCAATACACGTTATTAAGCACCACAATGTATAACATGTAATTAGTACTTGTCTAGTTGGTATGCATATTACTTATGATTTATCAATATTAATTTATTCATCCACACAGCAAATAACACGTAATTAATAAGCCGGCAATTAATCTGCATTCCACTTGTCATCTACTAATATTAGGTGTTGGTGCGTGCAATACGTATCGTTTGATGAGTGCAAAGATAGTGTTTATACAATATCGCCTACTGCCTATGGATATTGGATTGTTGATATGCAGAGTATACGGTATTTAATTAGCACATAGCTGGCTAGTATGCAATATCACTTACCGCCTGTTAATATTAATTCGTAAATGCACAGATTATATAGAATGCAATTAATGTGTAGTTAGTTAATATAAATACTGTTTACGCCCTGTTAATATTGAATTGTTAACAAAATTTGTAGTGTGATTAGTGCATAGCATAGGATTAGCCTATTTACGTGGAATTTAATTAGCATATAGCTGGTCAACACAAATACTACTTATGTTCTATTTATATTTGTTAAATTAATGTTTGATCAAACAAGTGGCCATTTTAGTTATAACTTAGATTTTGATTTAAATCCAAAATATCAATATCCTTAGTATGGTATTTGATTCATTATTTCATGTTCAGATTACCTTGAGCTGATAGTATCAATTTAATCGATCTATATTAACAAGCAATATTTATGGTCTTTATCATATGAACAGTGTTATAAAACAAGTATTAGCACGACAATTGATAAGTACAACTTGCGCTTTAATGATATCATTAGTTAAGCGTGTATCAGTAAGTACAGCACTATTGCCTATCTAATGTAATACCAACATACGATGACGAACTGGAGCTGGCATAGCATCCATCATGGCAATGTTGGCAACAAAATCCACAGCGATAATACAGACGACAGCAATGGAAGGCTTTATAGTAATATCGAATTGCAAAGACAAACAAGCAGAATAAACAACAGAGTATGATAGTATAAAGCAGACAGTATTACATATTTGGCAAAAAGTAGAATGTGACGATAATACCGATAGCTAGCTGTGTGTACTATGTGAGCTATTTAAGTCTACGGCTATTTTGAATAGCATTATAATGTACTTATGAGGTATGCAGCTAAAATGCAATGTAGGCCAATGACAATACATCTATGTGGCAATTTGAGACCCGCGTATACTCATGAATCAATTGTATAATGTTGTGCAGCCTAGATATTTGTTCCAGCTTGTTTGACATTCACAAAATGTTGCAGCACTTTTAATTATATAATCATATATGATATAAAATTCGTTTTAATGTATATTATTTATGTTATAAGAAGGTGAAAATAAACTATTTTATAATCCTAGTTTATATTTAATTATTCAGTATAAACAGAAAGCAAACAAAATAGTATCAAATCAAATGTGTAGTCTAAATGAGTAATGTTATTAACAACAGTCATAACAAAGTGTAATAATATTTATTATTATTATTATTATTATTATTATTACGTGTTAAAGTTGTCAACGCAAGGCTAAAACGCTTTATTGTTCTTTTTCCCTGTTATCCATGAATATTTCACCTAGTGCAGCACGTATTGTTGAAACCGGCGACCGTGTACGCATACTCGTACTAGGTGATCGCGGTGTAGTAAGTATATAATAGGCAATGAACGGCTAATTGGGCGTTTGCATGTTGTTTTTTTGGTCTAATCAGTTATACTAGGGCAAGAGTTCACTCATTCATATGCTATGTCATCATGAACCACTACGCGACGCACGGGCCACGATAGGCTTCCATGTTGATGTTAAGGCAAGTATTAGCAAATGTTACGCGGTTGAAAGGCGTGTGTACTTATACCGTATGACTGGTTAATCTTAATTATAGGTATACGAACACAAGAGAAAACGATGTTGGATAGAGCTACTAGAGGTGGCGGGTGCTGGTAAACATCCTATGGCACGACGGTGTTTATACGCGCAAAAAAAGGTTGACGGCGTTATACTCGTACACGACCCGTCCAACCGGCGTTCTTACCAACATTTGTGGCGTTGGATGTCTGAGGCAACACAAGCCGGCGCATTTGGTAATAGCAACAGTAGTAGTGGCGGTGTTAGTGCCAGCCATGAAAATACCATTAGTGTCGTATCAACGGCATCAACAGCTAGTCCAGTTCTAAATACAAGTACAAGCAATCCATATGCAATGAATAGAGGCAGCCTCCAAGCAAGACGTCGAGCTCATTCTGGTTAGCAACTGCAGCAGTAGTGTGGATAAATAATGCGGTATATTAAATCTATGTATAGGTGCCGATGTTGAAGTAAGAATAACAACTGAGACGGGTATTTCAGCGCCTGTACTACTAGTTGGTACAATGGCAGATCGATTAGAATCTACCATGAATCATGGTAACAACAGTAGTTGTGGTAACCATCCAAATGGCGGTGGCAATGCAAGACCACGTCGATATAGTATTGTCGAAGAATTTGATGGAGATGTTGTTCAATTGGTAAATATCGCTAATAAATACCAACATAGCCAATAATTATACTAACATTTTATTAGTGCAGTGTTGCCCCGTCTCACTTTGTCAATGGATCACCAGTAGTGGATCGATTAAACCAGTTCTTCGATAAAGTAATTGATAATAAGTTTTTTAGACGCACAACACTGCAGTCACCTAGAATGAATCCATCACTTAATTCACCACCACCACCATTATTGCCATCTGTATCGCCACCGCTATCGCCGCGTATGATGCCATATTACCCGAATAAAATGAATCCATCTTATGGACAAGCACCAGCACTACCAACATCTTACGCGGATTATGCCATGGCAGCCAATAATCAACCTAGTAATAGTGGATTATTTCCACGACGATCTCCTATTTTATCGACAGCCAATGCCAATCCACCAGCATCATTTAGTACATTGGCATCGGGATCATTGGCATCCAATACTGCTTTAGCCACCGGTGGAGGATCGGGAACAGTTGGTGGCAATTCAGCCAGCAGCAATACACCATCTGGTCTATCGAACCTATTTTCCAATAATGCTAGTGCAAATACAAATATCGCGATTAACAGTGGGCATTATGAATTGCCTCGAGAAAAGCGGCCACGCATGGCAGGTGTTAATACTGGCCCCAATGCCATGGCAGGCTATGCACCAGGTGGAGCACTATGGGAAGAATGAGTCCACGTCCTATACCATCATCACATCACCCACAGCACACTAATCAGCGGTAATAACAATTAAAGCATTTTTATTAATGTAAATACTTATTTATGGTTATTAGGTTTGGAGGTCATTCACCGCCTGTAAATAATAATTTACTTACTGGATCTACGCTCGATCCAATGATACGCTCAGGGTCACCACCGTTTAGACATGGCCTTTTTTGGTCGATCGCCACCTATACATTATAATACTAATAGCGGGAATAGCAATAGCCATTCAAATGCTACTGGTATGCCATCTCAGTTACCGGTTGGATCTGCAATGTCACCGCTATCATCTAACACACCTGCTCAGACAGCATCGCCATCAATGCAGCCATCAGGTGGAGGCACAACCAATAGCCATGGGACATTTAGACGTAATCCACCGTTATAATAATGAATCATAGATTGAATTTAAGAGTTTATTATTCAAACTTTGTTACACTAAATAAAACGTTGGTTATACGATTATAATTTATCTATTATATAAATAGTGTTGGTATAGATCATTATACTTGTTGTTGTTGTTGATATCATTGTCGTTCTCGTTCTTATCCTTGACATCATCGCAGTCAGTTTGTTTATTTGGTAATGGACTGATTAAAGCATTTTCCAGTTGGCTTAGTCGGTCAGATGGTAAATTATTAATGATTTGATCAATTTTAATTTCATCATTAATAGCTGCCAATAGTTGTTCCAATAGTTTTAATCGGTTTGGGTCTTTCATTATATCTAGTAATTGATTTAGTACTTTTTCTGATGATTGTGTCGGATTAACTGATAATGCTGTTGCTGTTGCTACTGTTGTTGCTACTGTTTCTGTTATCCTTGTTGTTACCTTTGCCGGCGATGATGCTGATGCTACTTTAGAAGATGATGGAAGAATCGATGATTTTGTTACTAAAGGTGGTATTTGGTCGCGTGCTTCTAATTTATACTTTGTCATTTGATCAAATATATCTTTGAAGGCTGTATTCATAGCACTGGAAACAGTTCTACGGGCTACTTTTCGAATAGTTGGTGTGCTTTTAGAATTATTATCTTTTGTGGTTAATATATCATCGAGTCTAAAAGTGTTGTTTCTCGCATCTTTTCGTGTGCTTCTAGCGCAGCTACCACCTGTTTGGTTGTAAGACGTTTTTCTATTTTACTTATACCGCTCGGACTGCTTGGAAATGGCAAGTTCGCTGGAGTTGTTGCTGTTGTTTTAGAGACAAGTACGCCTCGACGTGCTGTTCCAATAACCGTTCGAGGTAAATAGCCATCGACTGTTTCCTTCTTGATTGTGGAGCCACCACTATAGCACTGATACTGACAATCGGTCACATCGCCTTTCGACGTTTGTTGCAATGCACATAGTCTCAAATACATCATATAGATGGACTAAGTGCCAGATTAATAATTATAGTTAATTATCCATGTGTGTTTCTTTTCTCTATGAATTGCTTACTTGTATAAAATTTGTTGCATATTGACTTTGCTCATCTGTAATAGTGTCCTGTCCCCAGTCACTGTTAATAAGCCTTGTACTTTCAATTACTCGTCTACCATGCTAGAGTATAACGATTAGCGTTCAATATACACATATTTGTATATTTAACGCCATATTTGCAACAACCTAATAACTTACAAGTTCTTTAAATGCTTCTGTGTACACCATGTCAAGTCCAAGTCCGTTTTTCCGGCCTGGCCAGCCAATCTCGCGAATATCCACAATATTACGCACCGCAACATTATCATGTCGCCATAATTGCTGTGCCATATATTGTGCATCAAATGTTACTTTTAATAATGATTCATCTTCCAACATTTCTCCCAAAGTCGTTTTAATCGCTATGGTTTAATCGTCGTTATGATTATCTCTTCGTTAATAATACAGCTACTATTGACACTAGTTGCTTACAGAAAAATTTATGTAATGGTAGAATACGCACTAATTGCCCATCCGACATCAATATGCAAAAGTGCTGGTTTTTATCAATTATGGCTGGTAAATGACTTATTGCAACCACTTTTGTTTGATCATTTCTGCTCGTTGAGGATGAGCGCGTAGATGATGCGGTTAAATCAACATTTTGTTATATATTCTAATTTATGAACACAAACTTACCTTAAAATACTATTCCAATCTCTGACTTTATGACGTGCTGATAGCAATACAGTGGACAGTATAGGTTTTTTGTTTAGTAATGACCAATTCTCTGTAATGTCGCTATTAGCTTCCTTCAGTAATTTATCGCCGTTCAGAAGCGTGGAACGTCGTAAACCGCCTGTAGGATAAGCGCATCGACTGCTTGTAGTTCTATTTCGTTATATCTTTATTAATATATATATATATACATAAGTGTTTCATTCTAATAGTAAACTTACATGGTGGCTAATTTTAAACCACGTCTAATTAGCGCTGTGTGTCTAGTCAACCATATATTATTACATTTTGTTTTCATGTATACGTTGTAGATATGGTTTGCCAAACACTTACAATATATGATGGCCAATACCGACCCGGTGTATTGACATAGCTTCTTTGTGTTATTTAACAACAGTGTATTTTGATATTTACGTTGAAAGTAAGTGCAATGTTTTACGTAAAAAATAAAATAAAAACAGCAAAAGTTGTAAACATTTCTCATCTTTTTTATTTGCATTCTATCTTCAATACGTATTATGTCTTCTGGTGGAAAACGGACAGGTCAAGGACGTAATGGTGCGTTGGATAGTAAGCGACAAAAATCACGCAGTCACTATGCAGTACAGGTAAGTAGGAGGAGGGAAAAGGATGGCTATGATGCGCTGAAGGACAAATAGTGTCGAGATACAGCAATTATCGCTGAATTGCCAGCGATATCATGATATTAATGCTGTGCTAATTTGCTAGGCAAAACGGGACGCAGGTCGGTCGCCCGGTTTTGGTATTGAGCCGAATCTGTCGGGTTTCTTTATTACATGTACGCGTGGCAAAGAAGGTCGATGTGTCGTTGAAATGTACAGTTTATTAAACGAGGCAAGTATGAATATTATTAATAGCAATGTTATTTTATATTTAATAATTATAACACTGATATTAAATATTGTATAGTATGCAGAGAAATTGTATCCAGAGGCAACGGCCACCATTACCGATGCAGATCCATCATCGCTGGGGGAGAGTGCAAAGAGCACTGCACCACTATCGGTTGAGGAGGAAATCGCCCAAGAGTTGGCGAGTATGCAGCAAACGAAGGAGAAACAGACACGGTTATTTACCTCGCTTACCACGAGCACAGAATGTGGTAAGCTATTGACGAAATAATAAAATACTAGTGTTGGTTAATATGTTCATTTAATACACGAATGTATTTACTTGACAAATTAGTGGCATTTATTCGTACTAGATCTCCAGTTGAACCAGTCAGTATGGCTATGACTATATTGCAGGATTTTGCCGATACTCAACAACAACGTACTCGGTATGTATCACGTAGCGGATTTTTATAAATATCCAACCATCTATTTTACATATAATCTAACCATCAAGCTAGTTATACAAATCGACTTGTGCCAATTACTCTGACGTGTCGGTCAAACATGGAAGATATTGAACGTATGGCCACCACTGTACTAGCACCAATCTTTCATACAGAAGATGCGGCTGACCATCCAATTAAGGTAGATGTATTTGGTTTATTTATAGCGCTAAATTACTTAAAATTACTGTATTTGTATAATGTATTCATTTAGTTTGCTATTCAGCCAAAAGTTCGCAATTGTGATCGAGTAAATCGTGATGAGTTAATCCAACTTATTGCCAAATTGTTGGTCCACATCACAAGGTAGATCTAGTAAATCCAGATCGTACAATTATTGTAGAAGTATTAAAGGTAGGTGACGGTTATGACGGTTATCGGTAAAGGTTGCATAGACTGGTATACTGATTTGTTTGCATATAGAGTATCTGTGGTATGAGTGTCGTCGAACACTATAATCAGCTGAAGCGATTTAACATTTATTCTTTGACATCTCCAACAGCCGAAACAAAAGAAAAAGCAACTTAATAAACAAGATAAACAGTTTTTATTTATTGGCAATAATTAAACTTGTTATTGTATATAAATGAAGAGATAATTATGTGCAATAATTGCTAAAGAAATATATGTACAAGTCATGTTAAATTTTCTGTAGTTTACTTTGCAAAACTTTAAGATTATTATACCAACCAACAAAGCATCTATGTAATTTGTACTGATAATTAAACCTTTTAAGTTGCATGTTTTTACTTTGTAAATTAACTATGCCATATTTCAGTTTCTATATTAAATTATTGAAAAAAGATTAATAATAATGATTTCTTAAGTTTTTTATCAATGCTGTTTTTTTATAGTGCTAAAATAATAGCTAACTAAATAAAGTAGTTAATTATTTGGTTTGTGCAAGTTTACAAAAGCTCTTTTTAGGCAAATTTTATTTTAAAATAAGTATAGCAATATGACCAAATGCCTATTCAGCCAACGATTAGTCATAATTATTGCGCTAGTTGCAGTATTGGTTTAGATAAGCAAAATAATAAAAGAGATATAAAATTGCTTAATACAGCCATAGTTCACTCTACGCCAAAACAAAGTACTGATGAATGAACTTGTTTAGGCGATGGAAAAAAGAAGACGATTAGTAGAGTAGTAACGGTGCACATAGCCAGTACAGTCATTATGCTGGCTATATGTTGCCAATATCGTTTTATACTTTGCTTTACCATATATTTGTAATGCCTTATAGTAAAATGTAATATAAACAAAGCCGAAAATGTACTTACTGTGTCAATAAAGGTGAGATTAAAGAATAGCAATACAAGAACATAATGTAAATATGTTTGTATCTAACTAGTAGTCAACCAATTGCTAATACTATCTAGATGGCATATGTGGAATGTAAAAGTATATACAATAGATATATGCTAAGTAAGAAGAAAGAGAAAGAAAAGTATGATGACGTAGATTGTATAGTGTTGTTAATACAAATGAATTAAACACAAATGTCAACCGACACCAAAACTACTCATTACATGGAACACATATTAGTTCAGTATAATAGCAAATATGTTAAAAGAATAAAGTTATTTAACACCAAAATCATTATTATAAATCATATTTCTTGCTCTATAATTGCTAGTCATAGTAGTCAATGTTGACATTTAAGAACAAATAAATATGTAGGATCAATGCTTATTTAATGACGTCTCTCCTTGGCAATTGATTTCCCTAGAGATGCTGGGTATTAACAGTGCAAATATGGCTCTTGTGAGGAACAAAAATCAAGGAAAGAAAGCGTTTGTAATTGAAAATAACGACCATGCTAAATGATGGATGTAAAGTGTAGTAGTAGAGAGTGCGGAATGAGAATGGGTAAGCAAAGAAAAGGTGCATTGATCACTAACGAGAGAGAATAATACGAGGAGAAATAATGAAGTAATGAATGAAACGATCTTGCAATCGTATAGATATTTAGTATATATGTAAGTGCAGGTTGTGTACTTTTGTATATAATAAATGATGTTTAAAGCGCGTACGTCTATCTGTCTTCTTAGTATCATTTACTGTTATACTAAGGTGCAGTACATACACATACACACATACACACAACTATACGTGTGCTAGCCCGTGTGGCTCAACCAACTAGAAAATACGAAGCAAATCCACAAACAATAACATGGACATCGGTAAATAGCATGCCACATGTGGGAGGAAAAGAAGGATAAGTAAGTAAGCGCGAAGGAACAATACAAGCAGCTATAGTGCCTCCATTAGCCAGCGAAGCGAAGGTGGCTCCTGCATTGGGCTGGAGGCTGCACTGCCTGGATTGCCGTTTGCTGCTGACGTTGCTGGGCCGACATTGCCGTTGGTGGCATTGGATGCATTGGCGGTTGAAGAGGCAATGCCGCCATTGACCGTATTGTTGGTATTGCCAGTTGGAAGAGAAGGCGCGGCGGACATAGACTGTACCATAGGAGTGTTGCCTAGACCCATGTTTGGTAAAAGACCCGAAAGCGAAAGACGGCCTGGGCCACCGGACATAGGCACGCCAGGCACGTTGTTGCCACCTTCAAGTCGGTTCTTCATGGCAATCGCCGCCTTTAATTGTGCTAGTTGTTGCTGTTGAGTCAAGGTCATATTCGCATGACCGTTGGATGGTGATAATGAAGAAAGATGAGTTTGACGCAATTGCTGCTGCTGTTGTTGTTGTTGTTGTTGTTGCTGCTGCTGTTGCTGCTGGAGCTGTTGTGAGCCATTTTGAGATGAAGTTGGTGTAGGTGGGCCAAAGTTTTGACGTACACCCAGTGGATTCTTTGAGTAGCTAAGACGAATACCGCCCTTGACCGAGTTGCTTAGTGGCACGCCGTATAGCTCGTTCATTGCGTGTGTAGCGCAAGGAATGTCATCAAATTCCACAAAGCACATTGGACCAGTGCCGGGCTTGGGACGGAAGCAAAGGCGCTTGTAGCCACGCATACGTGAAAATAGTCGGCGTAGCTCGTCCTCTTGTGCATTGACTGGCAAATTACCCACGTAAAGCGTGTTACAGGGTGGATTTTGATCCGCTGGAATGGGATTACGTGGTGCTGTAATAGCAGGGGCAGACAGAGGTCCTACTGCCGGTGCAGCTCCATTGTAAAGCGAGTTTAATTGTGTATTAATGCTTAACTGGCTGATACGGGCACTCAAAGGAGCCATTTGGTCATCAGCGCCTGTACCATTAGATGGGGCAGCACCTGGTGTACTTGGAGGCTGACCAGGCCCTTTCAATGTAGCGCTACTAGGTCCTCGTTCGATTGAGCCGCCATTTGTCAATGCGCCACCGCTAATTTCACGGCCAAAGAAGGTACGCGTCGTTGCACTGGTCGAGTTTGAGCGCGAAAGCATTGGATAGCTATCGACGTTGCCTGTCGAATTGGCAGTACCATTTGTCGATGATCCGTTAAATGCATTCGATGGCGCAAAATTGTCCTGGCCATTAGCCATACGACCAGGTGGATGGCTGAAGCTCATGCTACGAGCTGTTGGTGTACCGACGGCCGTTAGATTAGGCAGTTCAAAACGACGGTTTTCATCACCCGTAGGTGACATGAATGCATCACCAAAGAAGTCGAAGCTATTGCTGTAGTCTTTGCGCATCATTTCATTGCCTATTGATCCTGGTGTAGTCGGTACCGAATAGAATGCATTAAATGCTGCCGATTCTGATGCATTTTGATGGAATCGCTGTGACACACTGGCCGTTGATGATGCACTACGATCTATAGGAAGGCTGGGGAAGCCTATGCTGTTGGAGGGGCTATTAGCTGTGTTGCTGCCTACTTCAAAGCCATTACTAAGCGTAGTAATGCGCTTCATTTGTAAATTCTTTTTCGCTAGTTCTGCACGTAGTACTGCGCCTGTATGCAGATCTACTTTACGACCATTAAGTACGTTTCGTGCCTCGAGTGCAGTTAAACGAGTGCGAAACTTGGCAAATCCAATACGAAGTGGTTTCTTTGTATTGCCGGCTGCAACACCAGCAGCAGCAGCAGCAGCAGCAGCAGCGGTGGCAGAAGCAGAATTAGCTCCAACACTGGCATTAGTCGATGACATATTTGTACCGTTTACACCATTGATATCACTACTGCCTGGTGTAGCAGCAGCTTCATCAGCAGATGCTTGTGACGGAGGCGTCTTAAGCATTGCTGCTTCAAAACCAGGACAGAATGTAAACATATTTTGAAATTCGCGCTCGGTCATATCGTCCGGAAAGCCAACAACAAAGATTGTACAGATATCGTCGGCTGGAGCAATGCCCGATGCACCAGGTACCGGGGCCGGTAGACCAGGTGCTGGCGGTAATACAGCCGAATTGGCCATAGTAGGCGCACTGATACTTACCGCCATAGCAGCAGATGTCACAGAAATAGAGGCGGCCACAGCCTCTGAAACGGCCAGTGTGGTGGCTGGCACGTTTGCATGGCTGAGTATTGGTGAGCTTTCACCAGGAAGACTCCCGGGCGTATTTCCGTCGCTACGATTGCTGGCCATGATCACAGTGGCTGATCGTGTAGAAAATTCGACAAACAACACAGAAAGAATGCACAATAAATGAAAGTTGCGTCAATGAAAACAAGTATAGTCCTTGTTCAAAATGTACCACGTTTGCCAATAAATAAATAGGCGACTTGCGGCGTATGAGTAGAGTGAGTGTGAGAGCGTGTTATATAATAATGCGCTTGCCAGAAATGCGAGGCAATATCAATGCAGATGCTGATGCAAATGCTAGTATGACCACTATATAATAATGAACAAAGCGTTGTTAGTATTGGATATGGTATTGTTTGTAACACCGTAGATGCTTGACAATTAGGAAAATAGTTTGCTGTAGATGTAGATAAACGCTATTACTTTTAAAAACAAAAAAAGGCCATTTAATATAATAAAACATGTAGCCAGTATTAATACCGCTACAGCTATTTAAGTTTTAAATATTTTAAAACCAAATGTTTAAAGTAGCAAGTCGCTTAAAAACAATGAAACATTGGTTTCATAGCACTATAATCTTTTGATGTCCAAATAGACTGGAACTACAAAAACGCAAATCAAGGCATTTCTCTAGCAGCTCAGCTCAACTCTGCGTCGTCTGTCTGACTTACCAACAACAATCGGGAACGTTAACGGACGTTCAAGCAAAAATAGCAGCAAAGCTGCCGATGATGAAGTAATAGAAGACGGCAAGTAAGGAAGCCCACAGTCTTTAGTATGATTGTAGGTTGGTTTGTTTGTTGTGCTAGATGTGCAGAAACGGAAATGAGATGAAACGATAGTATTGGTTACGAGACAGCGAGAGAGAGAGAGAGAGAGAGAAGAGAAAAAGAGAGAACGAACAACTATGAACGACAAGGAGAAGAAAAAGAATACCAACGCAAGACGAGAGAGCGTGTGTGATAATGACAGTGAACAGAGCGAGTACGACTGAGTATTGTGTGTGTGTGTGCGGTGTGTGTATTAAAAAGTGGGCCTTTTTACACTTTGATATATGTGTGTGTGATATGTGTGGAGTGTGTTATATAAGTGTGGGCGGTTTTTTGTACATATGCGTGTGAATGACGGACAATAATGACCACCACCACTATTAATTAACCAATTGACTGGAATTGAATAAAAGAATGAGTGGATATAATGACCCTCTTTTTGTTCATAGACTATGTGGCGTCTTTGTGGAGAAACCGGATATTCATCTATAGGTGCAGTTTTATTCTTTTGTAGTTTTTGACTGGTTCATTGATCAATGACATTGATTATGGCTATTGATTATTCTTTTGTACCTATATGTGTGCTTGTAGATTGTGTGTGTGTGTGCCTATGTGCGTACATGTGCCAACTATGGAAGGTGTGTACATTAAAGGAATGAAGAAATAGAAGAAAGGTAGTTGCGCGTGTAAGGCGTGTACCTCCAACATGATGACGACAGTGTCTATAAGCACATGTATACACACACACACACACACATACATACATACATACATACATACGTACATACGTACATATGGAGGCAGAGGTGGGTAGGCAAAGATGGACAAGGATGGGGAACGAACAGCCATAATATGGATTAAAAAGTATAACGACGAATAACGCTTATCATGAACTGCATTTGCCATAATGCTAGCCATACCTAACTAAATAAAGCAGGGTCCAGAAACTTCTTTGATTTTTAATACTCACGTGTATATGTTTAATAAGGTGATATTACTACTCAGTGCCGATTAATCCTATGGATAGTAAATACGTATATATTTTTATTTTTCTTTCTTTTTTTCTTTTAATTGTTATCGTTGTATTTGTAGCCGTAATAGTGACGGTAACTAAACGCTACGTAAACAATGGCAGACAGGACAGCAAAAGTAAAATACCGACGTAATTTTATCTTTAAAAACTGGGCTGCTACTCATCGTTGTCAGCCCGAGTTTTACTTTGAACCTGAGACAGAAGCACAGGTGACTGAGGTATGGCTATTGTCGTGGTGATAATGGTGGCTATCTTCTTCCTTAGACTAGCATGCTTGCACGCGACACTTTGGTTATATTCTGTTCTAGTGGCTAACCAAACGACTTGCCATCATTATTACTGCATCTAGATTATCCGGCGGGCACGTGCTCAAGGTAAAACATGTCGTGCTATTGGTGCAGGTCATTCGCCGTCTGATTTGGCATGTACAAACGAGTATATGATTGGCACCGACCGGCTTAATCGCTTTCTATCGGTAATTAGAGAACATAATAATGATGGAATGCTATATTTACAACATAGACGTTTTTATATGTATATATCACTGCATCAACAACCAACATCTATAATCAATATCTAGGTGGATGTGGCCACACGCCGGGTACGTGTACAGGCTGGCATGCGACTTTATGATTTGCATAAGCATTTGGAACAGCATCAACTTGCTCTAAGCAATTTAGGATCAATTTCTGATCAAAGTATTGCTGGCCTTATTACTTCAGGTACACATGGTACCGGTGCTGATTACGGCATTCTATCAACACTTGTAAGTTGTGTGATGGTGTCAAGTGCTCACATTAACAAAATAACACGAATAACACGTTTATTCGTCAATTCAGGTTACTGAATTAACACTCGTAACAGCCGATGGTGCATTAGTGACATGCTCACCTGATAAATTGCCTCGGCTCTTTCGTGCAGCTCAGTGTTCGCTTGGCTGTCTTGGCATTATTGTTCGTGTTGAGTTGCAATGCGAACCATCGTTTCACTTGCGCGCAGCCGAAATGCTTACAACCATGCACGAGGTATTGCCACATTGGCATGAGACAGTTCGCTCAGCTGAACATGTACGTATGTGGTGGTTTCCTCACTCGGATGATACAGTAGTATGGCGAGCTGATCGAACGGTTGAGGTATGTCCCCTATAGATTGCTTAAAAACAAGTAATATTTAATCAAAACACTGCTTTTTAATTGAATATGGCTATGATTATTTAGCCGACTGGGCGTACACCAGCCATCAGCTGGTTCCGTGATCGACTTGTTGGCTTTCATTTGTACGAATTTGGACTCTATGTATCACGGTTTATGCCATATTTATTAACGTCGGCGATTGAACGGTGGAAGGTGGCATGGCTGCACCGAACACCCATTGTTACTGTTGGGCCGTCGTATCAAGTATTTAATTTTGACTGTCTATTTAGTCAACGGGTCAATGAATGGGCTGTGCCTGCATCACAAGCACCTGAAGCAATTAGACAGTTAAAAGCCGTCATTCAGAAAAAGGAATTTCCGGTTCATTTTCCAATTGAAATAAGATTCGTTGCTAAAGACGATATTTGGCTTAGTCCAGCACAAGGACACGATGTGTGTTATATTGGCGTTATTATGTATCGGTGAGTTATAGACGATGATATACATCGAGTGGACTAGTACTAATACATAGCTTATCTTTATCATTGAGCAGTCCATATAACAAACCAGTGCCATATAAACGATTCTGGAAAGAATATGAGCGAATTATGCATAGTCTAGGTGGAAGACCGCACTGGGCCAAGGTAATAGCTTTATCTAATACAATCATTACGATGACTAATAATAAGCATGCTTTATTCTGATAGGAACATGGCTTAGTTTACAAGGATTTAGTCAAGTTATATCCTTGCCTCGATGATTTCCTTCAAGTACGTCAGCAAGTTGATCCGTCTGGCACTTTTCTTAATGAGTACATAAGACGTCATCTATTGCCATCGACCGATATTGTCCAGGCTAAACTGTAGCCGATCTATTATGTATAGCTTAATAAAAGCGATTTTACCTATAACAATATCGATTAATTAATATTATATTGTGATTTGATGGTCAAATGATTATATTGATTATTCACATAATTGAACAAGACATTCGTTCTATTGAACATGATGCTGGTTGGTGAACATCAAAGTTTAAAAATACTCATCATTGTAGATTTATTATTCAGTATGCATATACCCACCATTTACTTATATTATTACCATTCTATTCCACACCACTATATATCATTCTATAATATACTGGGCACATTCTAATGTTTATATGTTCCAATACACTTTATTTATTCCACTTATTGCGCTATATGCACTGTAACTTTAACAGCGATATTTATACTCTTTCCGTTGTATACTATTCTACTTTATATCATTCTAGCATATAATATCAACATGTTCTTGAAACTGCTGTTTGTTTAGTATTAGTTTAATTATTAATAAAATTTAAATTATTTTGTTTATTTGTTCATAAAAATATATACCGTGTAACTGTTTGATAGACAAATCAGTTAATGCAAATTGGCTATAACTTTGATGCTGATCGAGCAGAATGATGGATATCCACGGTAATAACAAGTTCAAGGGAAATAGGAGTGCAATGGGTTGATGAGTATGCAAATATAAAATAAAGCTAAAAATAAAACAGCCTAAACAGCAACGACTCAGCACTATGGTAATCATATATGCATAATGGATAATAAATTTACAATGATGAGTATTTTAATAACTGCGTCACTCACCACCCAGTTCCATGTTCAATAGAAAGAGTGTTATTAAATACATTCATAATTCATTTAACCACCAAATCATACTATAATGATCAATAAATTATTGGCTCAAAAAGTTTAAATAAATAAATAGATCATAATAAATTAACGAATAGCTACATTTATTTATTCGTTCTAAATCAAAAAGCATTGTTTCATTGACGCGTCATAACCTGATAAATATTATTGTTAGTAAATATTATGGCTAAGGATAGCCAATAATAAAACGTACCATTTAATTATGAACCACTGTCATGGTTGCCAGTGCTAGCTGATTTAATGGTGTTCAACATTCTTGTGGTGCTCTATACGTAGATTAGTATATGTTTGTATATATGGATTATAGCATATTATATAATATAGTAGTCGTATCGTTAAATAAACATATTTATAGCGCAACCCCCTCTAATCTATTTACTCACTCAAATGCGTTTGGTAACTGATGTAGTAGTTGATAGCAAACACGCCGACTATAACATGGACCAATGGCTTAAGCGACATGTTCTTTGGGCTATAATGCTTGCGCTTGTAGCGAGCAATCAAACCGCCACCTTGTTCCTCAGGCGCAGCCGATCCCTTGGGAATACGGGCATAGAAGCGGTTCAATTCAGCCATGTTCACGGGCGAGATGGCATGCGCTTCGTTAGCAGCAGCGGCGCGTACTGTATCGATCGCATTGCGGCTGGCCAGATTTGGTGGCAACAATTGGCTTGTCGACAAACCGCGACGGATAACGTTGGCAAACTTGGTTGATGACCGCAACATACTGATGAATTGGGGAAAGAAAGAAAGATTCGAGAATAGATCTGTAGTGTGTGTTATCTGTCTGTATCTATTTGTCTGTCAATAGAGAGGTATCGGAATAACACGGATTTAATATATGGAGCCATTTTACTTTGAGTCCCTATCCTTAAACTGGGACAAAAAGATCCATAACTTGAATAGTAAGCCGTTAATCAGTTTTTAATACTGAAAATTGATATTTGTTGAAGCGGCGCTATGTCAACTCCGTTTAAATTAATTGAAGTTGAGTCAGTCCCCACTATTTTCAATATCCAATATTAGTGTTAATAAATATCAAAATATAATAAATGGATAAATGATGGTAATAAATAAGTGTTAATCCATTTTATTGTTACTGTAAAGTATTCAAAGCATTGTAGTTTAATATTCAATGCCACTCACTATTCGCCATCATGTTCAGTAGATTGGATGTTATTAAGAATAGCCATTTAACTGCCAAATCACAATATAATAATAAACTAATAACTGATTAAACAAATGATAACACTGAATAAAACTATAAATTATTTTAGTTAATGTTTATGTTTTTTATAGCTATTATATAGCCTGTTTCAATTTAAAAATGGTTCTCCATCAATTATTGAGAAAAATAAAAAATGAAAGAGATGATGGACGGGCGGTATTCAATTGGAAAAATAATTGAATCGCTCGTTTTTAGTATGCATAAAATAATGTACCTCCAAGAGAGGGAGATAGCAATAGCACGTTACAAATGCCAAATTTAACAAATGAAAGAGTGGGTCGGGAAGAAGAGTGATAACAAAATCAAACCAAAATAGCGCGGAAAAGTGTTGATAGGCTAAGAAATAGAGTGAGCGAGAGCGAGTGTAGAAGAAATGACAAACAAGCAAAAAATAAAAAATAAAATGGCTCGGCTGTAAGAAGAAGTGAAGACTCAAGAGAATCATGTATATACAAATATAACATGACACCTTTAAATAGCTGTAATAATTATTTAATTATTCTGAATCAATCTGAATAAATAAAATAATTAAATTGCAGCTATTCTTGTTGTCGTCGTAGTTGTGATGATGATGATGACGATGATGGTAATAATAATAATGGTAAAAGTAATAGTAGTAATAAAATATTCATAGTAATAGTAATAATGGTAGCAATGGTAACAACAAAGCCGCAACAATACTGATGGTGAACATGTATACAATATCGATTTGTCGAGTGCTGTTTTCTTTCTAATTTACGGAATTGCAGTTGTTGTGATTAGGCAGATAGACTTGATCGATGGCCCGATGATTCACGAAGCAAGGCGAGTGGTACGTCATCTTCTTCGTAGTCGTGCGTTGCTGGAACGGTTACTGAACCAGTAAGATTGGCAAGCATTGGCGTTGCCAGTTTAAGCGGTGATGGTGATTTGATAGGAGGTGTATCAAAGGATATCAAAGGCATGGCCAATGGCATTGAAGGCAAACGACGAAGCGTTGGCAATGATGGACTTTGTGACCAGGAGGATGAGCGTCGGTGCTGTTGACCTGCACCATTCGTCGTCGAGACAGACACATCAGCCGCAGCACGCGTGCCATTCAGCGGCATTAGTGCACCGTCGGTTGAAACGGTAGCTTGGCGACGTGCCGATAAACGGCGACGACGCCGTGCCATGTCCCGGTCACCGGCGGCAAGTGCGGCGTGTACCTCACGTACTGGTACACGTACACCGCCTACACGGCGTACTTCAGCCAACACCGACTGTACGCCAATCATTTCGCGCAATGGGCGGCGGCCATCTTGTAGTTTACGTACACTACCAAGGTAGGCAACACGGCGCGATGGGCAATGCATATCATTCGGATTGTGAGTAGGTGTAGTAGGGGTAATGGGCAATGAGCTACTACTGCTACTGCTAGCACTGCTAATACGATCAGAATCTTCTTCGTTAGCATTCTGATTGGCCATTTTCGTATCAATGCGCAGCTGTGGTGGTGATGCTGATGACGAGGGACCCGACTCTGAAGTTGTTTTCTTTAAAGCCGATTCACCTACAAAGCTATCACTATGGTGGCGACGAATGACGGCACCAATATCACGAGCCCAACGACGGGCGCGTGGTACTTCAAGTGACTTGGTTGAACGATGCGCGGCCTTATCCAAATTGCTAGTTGTGTCGGCATCGTCGTCGGACGACGAAGGAGAATTGGTAGTTTCAGCGTCTGTTTTACTAGATGCATCTGCCGACGTTGTAAATGAATGGCTATCTAAAGCATGAACGGCGTCGTCGGTAGGCTCGACGTGGTCACGACGGCTTACACCACGAAATCTGTGGCGAATGGATTTACGTAGCGTCTTTTCTTTGGTTAATGTGGTTTTTGTCTCGACTTCTAAAGAATGCGTCGTAGATTTGGCCGATTTATCTTGTTTCTGGATCAATTTGCTACCAACTTTTGAAAACCAACGACTTTTTTTGGTGGATTTTACTTCTACAATAGTGATATCAACAGTGGCGGGCATGGCCAACGACGATGCGACATCAGTGTCAATGATAGCTTTATCGTCGTCGTCGTCGTCGTTGTTGTTGTTGTTGTCAATGGCAATATCGTCGTTGTTGGAAAGAGATGGAGCAAGAGCTGGTGTTGGCGGCAGTAATAAAGAAAAATCTTTGCTTGTTCGATCCAATATGGTAATTGACAAATGGTCATTATCTATATGGTCGTTAATATCATCTGGCGTAATCTCCGACTTTTCTTCCGCCATTGTTGACGTTATCTGTTCTATTTTGGACAACGTTTCAACGTCGGTGGCTTCTAGAAGTTCTGGTGCTACGGCTAAATCACTCGCGTTTTTATCTTCAGCTATTATTGTAACAGATGTCATGTCCATGGCCAATTCTGACACTATCTTGTGTTCAGTTGGCGTATCGTCTTTCCTGACTATTTCTGACACAATCTTGTGTTCAATTGGAGCGTTGCTTTCAACAATCGCATTAAAAATAGCTGATTCGGCAATGGCAGCCGTTACTTGCTTATCTGCCTCAGCTTGTTCTGAGGGAAAGGCAAAGGCTGCCTCCATGACATTAGCCAGCTGTGTAACCGGATCTGCTTCCATTACTTCGTTTGATGTCGTTGAGGGTGAAATGGCGAGAAATGCGCTAGCAGTATTTTCGAGCTCTTCTTTTGAAGCAGATGATGTAGCGGCGCTATAATTATCGTTGCCTAGCTCTTCAAGGACTGCCATCGTTGGCTTGGTGTCGAATGCAAGTGAGCCGTTGCTAGTAGCTGCAATGGCATCAGTAGAGACGTCTATAGTAGTTGTATTTATTGAGGAAGTAGACGGGGCATGCTCGTAATCATTGGAAACATCGCCGATGCCACTATCTTCGCTGCCTAGGCCGGCCTCTTTCTTCTCTGTTGACTCGGCGTTGACCTCAGATTGTGCATTAACGCGCTTTCTATCTTTTGGGCCAATTATGCGCAGGCTTGTCGAAATTGGTGTAGGTTGGCTGCAAAGCGTGCCATGTTCGCCACAGTTGTAAGTCCAATGCGGCGGGCAGTGCCGAGTAGTTTAGGAGCAAGAATAGGATGACCACCACTAACAGGCTTGCCTACAAGTGGTTTTGATGTGGCGGCAGCAACAATACCAGCAAGATGACCGGCTGCGTTAAGTACTGTACTTCCAGAGCTTGTCGTGCCGTTGCTGCTTGCTGCTTTGGCGTGGATTGATGTTACGGTAACTGGTGTAACAACTGGAAGACCCGTGGTCTCAACTGCCTTTTCCTTTCCGCGTAGTGACCAGCTGTTGAAGCCTAGTTTAGTTTCTGGTGTAGCCGGCTTATCCTTTGATTCCGATACCAAGGTAAGTAAGCTGGTTGAAAGAAACGACGTGTGCAGCTGTTCCGGTTCGGACGACTGCTTTGTACTACTTTTCGTTTCTGTCCAACGTTTAAACATAATGATAATGGTATTACAAATATAAAAGGTACCACAGGTTAGTTGTAGTCGTTATAGTAAAAGTAATGATATGATAGATGATTGAATATATATGTGTATATATAAAGAGGGTACGTGTATATATATTATGAGTAGCAAATAGACAGAATAGGCAGAAAATGGACGATGTTAATAGTCAATAAATGGCTATTATTTACTATTGTTGCGATCTGATGAATTAAACAGTTACTTGCTGTGTAATGTTTATATCGATGCAATTGCAGTAAGCAGCTGATCGAAGTAAGCGTCAATTTAGAATGCAGATATGCGCATGCGTTTATCAAGCAACACCA